>CM050914.1:15656351-16091351 GCA_027742785.1 Vigna reflexopilosa
GTTCAGATTAGTTGTAAAACATGGAATTCTTATGTATTTTGTGATGTTAATGCTATATGCTTTTCCAATTCATGATAGTATTCAATATTTATGCTTAATGCTTGCTTTGGATTGATCACTCATGCATGAATTGTGGTTCTTGATGTATTGAGAAATATGAATTAAACCTAAAACTAAAATTGAACACCTATTGGATAGAATTGAGACGTTTGTGAATGCATGAGAATGAAATAGATGAATTCTAGTCTTGACAAATTGTAAATACAATATGTTAAATTTCTTGCACACCAACTGTTTGATAAAATACCAAAAAGAGTTTCTTGTGTTGTTTTGTGCACTTTGATGTCTAATTAAGTTATAAAAGGAAGAATTTTCATGTGTTACACAAGTCCCTTAGGAGAGAACGATATTTATCACTTGTTACTCTGTGACCGGTGCACTTGCCGTTGGTTTTACAGTCAACATTGTTACAAAGTTTCTTCGCAAATTCTTTCCTCGATCAAAGGTGAACCAAGGGAAACAAGAGATCTCTTCATTCCACCAAGATTATGATGAATCACTGAGTCAAGCATGTGATAGGTTCAAAGGTTTGCTTAGGAAAACTCCTATCCATGGATTTGATGAACCGACACAAATCAACATACTCTTAGGAGGATTGAAAGTGCAAACAAATTTGACAATAAATGCCTCAGTTGGAGGAATGATCAACTCAGAGACACCTGATGAAGCTAAGGAATTGATAAAGAATATAGTATGCAATGACTTTGAAGTGTAGAAAGGGACAATTCAAGTGCAGAAAAAGTTCAAACTCTTTAAAATCCATTTTTTCTATTGTGATTTTAGCTAACACCTTATGCAAACATCATAAAAAAATATTCTAAATAAGTTCTTTTACCGAATTGTTCTAACTTGGATTAGCTTTCCGTATTAACATTTATTTGATAGCTACAACAATAATTATTAATGGCAAAGTAGTTCATTTCTTCTTATTTGCATTTCATTTAAGGTTTTTTATCATTATTCAAACTAGCATGCAAGCACTTAACACTTAGAATTAATGGAAGAAACCAAATAAGCTCCATTGGGAACTGTCTTTTTCACTTCCTAATCATTGTCTTAATAATTTGTAATGTGGAAATTCACACTTGAGATATTTTTTAACTCTTCAAGCTTTTTTTTTTATATATAAAATATATTCATGTATATTTTTTTATATTTCATACCAATTGGAAAAATATTTTTTTTTGTTTTATAATTTTGATTGGTAATATACTCGAATCTAAAAGCACGTTTTTGAACAATTGGATTAATTTTGTAAAGTTTTTATTAGATCACCAATTAATTATTTTTAAATTCATCAACCTCATATGTGAAGTTTGTTGAATCAAGTACAACAAAGTCTCTACATTATTTGTCATCCATGATCGAATCAATGTATTCCTTAATTTGACATGTTAGAAAAATTTAACAATTTATTGTATCATGTTTTTATTGTACAATTTCAAAGAAAGTCATCATAGGATGTGTTTCTTAAATTTCAATAACATGTAATCCTCTCTCTTACAAACAATAAACAATTTATACAAAAACTTTAAATCATTACTTCATTATCACTACTATCGATGTCACATTACAAATTGTATAATGTTCCATTCTTCTCTCGTATTTATCACTTATATGTGTTGCATTAATCAACATCAATAATGTCTTTGATTTATGTATTAAACTAATCTAACGTCAATTGTGTCTTCATTTTTAAAATTCTTTTTTATTAAAAATATGGCTTTATCTCATTCAAAAATATTTTCTTATTTGTAACTAATTCATACATCAAATTGAATTCTAATTTCTTATATTTAAAAAAATAGTAACATTTCTTATTATTTTTAAGTGACATAAAATGAAAAGAATAACATTAAATCAATTAAAACCATATATGCAAGATCAAAAAATCAAAACAAATAAAATTTCACTAAATATAATTAATGTAAATAAAATATGCATACTAATGAACTATTACAAAAAAAATTAATCTTCCTAAATTGTCTAAGGAAATTATTTAAAATTTATTATAATGATTATTATTATTATTATCTCTTGTTTGTATAATAATTATTATTATTTGAAACAAAAGTTTGCATAATTTTAACTTAGTATATAAATAATTTAAAATTTAAAAAATTATATAAAACAAAGTTTTTAAAAATTAACTTATATATACATTAATTTAACTTACGTTAAAGTGGATTCCAATTTTCCTTCTAATTATTCATACAGAAAAGTCTACTAAACTATAGTCCTAACATCTTATAATAATTATTATTATTGTGAATCGACCACCTACAGTTGGCGACAAATTTCTGTTGCTTCAATTAAAAGCGTTTATTTGATATGGGAAAGCACTTTAACATAAGTGAAAATTGCGAATGAAGGAAGCTTCTTCTCCTGTCCGTTATAAAATTAGTTTATTTTGTTTTATTTTTCGTTGTCTTCATTAGAAGCATAATGCCATGCAATTTTAATTATATGATTATGAGAAATGAAAACATAAAACTATATTAAGAAATGTAGGAAGGTTTAACATACACATAAATCTTCATACTGGTAAGATATTGTCTGTCTATCTTATGTGTATATAAACTTATGTCTATCTCTTATTTTATCTGAGGTGGAAAGCCTTCATAGATTTACTTTTGATATCACTCCAAAATGTCTTTTATCAATGAAATTATGTGTATATAAATCTATGTCAATATCTTATTTTATCGACTTTGTTTGTTGGATTGAAGGAGTAGTAGAAGTGAGGACAAGAAAAGGAGACAAAAAAATCACATTGTGGCTGCACTCATCTAAAGTTTTTAATTAAGGAAACTTCCTAAGAACAATAATGATACATTGGTAACTTGTTCTTGTTCATTCTCACCTCAAGTTTTCTCATAAAAGTTAAGGAAATTTCCTAAGATGTACTACAATGTATAATGGATTGTGTTAGAATTTGATAAACACTATACTCTTGTTTGAATCATGTTTTTGTGTTTTCTTTTTGATACTTTTTTTTCTTTTCTGGTTGGAGTAGGGCATAGGTTCTGGAAGTCGATGCTATATATAATATTTTATTTTTAATCTCACAGCCACACACTTTTTATCCTCTCAACTCATTATCATGTGAATAATTCAACACAGGTTGCACGTGGGAGAAGTCCGTTATTCTACATTTATGCACTTTTTTTTTTCGTGAAATAATTTTAAATGAAGATAGTTTATGAATATTAATCCTTTTTAATCTATGTAAACTACTTTTTTTTTTATAATGATAAAATTATAAAAGTAAACAATGGATAAAAATATAACGTTGCAAACCATGTAAATAATTCACCACTGAAACATTAACATTAAGTGTGGGTTTGAATTAGAAGATGAATTTGCTAAGATGGAAAGAGATAAGGTCAATTCAATGAATATAAATGGGTGTAAATCTCACTCTACAAACTAGTTTTTTAGAGTTGAGATAGGTTTAAAGTCCACTTCTAACAGTTTAGATAAGAAAAAAATGGTAAAAAAATGAAAAAGAAAGTGAGAAAAAAAAATTGTAAGGTTTGGGAATGATTTATTTAATGTATATGACAAAAAGAAAAATTTGTAAGATGATCAAATTAATAGAGTAATTAAAATTGTTATTATTACTATTATTATTTATTATTTATTTATATTATTAATATCATTATCTATATTATTATTATCATTTATTTTACTATTATTTATAATATTATTATTAGTTATATTATATAATAAGTATAAAATTAATTATTATATATATATAAATTGATAATCATTTTTGATATTTTATGTGATAATTTTTATGAAGAATCAATTATTTGTATTAAAGAATTGATTTTATAGTTGGAGACTCTCTGTCAATGCACATGAGTTGACATGTTTTTCTCCTTCATCTCTTAAGTTGTGTTTACTTCAACACATGACATTGTTAATGAGTATTTGTGACTCAAGGAATGCGATGACTTTTGTGTTCACTTCAGACGAAATACAAGAAAAAAATTATTATAATTTGCGAGATGTGTCAATTTTTATAACTCATGATAATGAAGAAATTTAGAAAAATTTATGATATAATCTCTAATTTATCCTTGAACTATTCCAAAAACTTAAATACATAATCGATTCTAACTATCAAATAATCAATTCCTTCGTTAATAATCCCAACGAGAACTTTCATCCACTCTCTCAAATCATGTTCTCAAATTTGATTACATCACTGGAAACGTTGTAAAGTTACTCACTCTTTCTTCCTATGAATAATAATATTTCAATCGAGAAAAGCAAACCTAAATTGAAAATGTGGACTACTACTCCCTTCAATTAAGCGCTCAAAATTTTAAGTTAAGAAAAAAATATTATATCATTAAGTTTAATTTATAAATTGTTTCCAATCTTAAATTAAAAAGACACTTTTTAAATAAAATAACAAATTGAGATTCCTAAGTTTTTAATCAATCTATCCAAAAGTTTTATTTTACGCTTCTTCCAATTTAATAAAAAGCATTTAAAAATAAAATCATTAAATTATAGAAAAAAAAAACATAAATAATGCCTTAAAAAATCGATGAACTTAATTAATAGTTTCTATAAATTAGAACATAAAAAAAAAGTTATACTTATCATCACAATTATGAATATAAAATAGATAAAATAACTCATTTTAAAAAATATATCAAATAGTTAATTTAGACAATTCACTTGCGAATATTAATCAATAGAAATTGTGAATAAGAAGAGATGAGTTACCAATAAAAAATAATAATAATCATTGTCATGAGAAATAGCAATAAAACTCTTTATTTTTAGGAATGAAATAAATTGAGGATAGAGTTCGCCTTTAGGATGTCATCAACATTATTGTGGGAAGCTTAAATGGGAGAATCTTAATATTGGCATGAAAGAAGTTTTCTATCAATCCTAAGGAGGAAGATGTCTTCTATCAAGTTCACAAATTACAACTTCATTACAAGCCACCACAAGATTGTCCTTGTACTAGGTGGAAGCGGAAAATTTTACAATAATAAAGACGTTGGTCAACTAAGAGATTTCGATCAATATATTATATTGGAAGACGCTTCAGTGTTTAGAGTTGTCAAAAAATCCCAATACAACCATGTGATGAGTAAATAATAGATTTCTTGAGTGATAGAGTCTGCTTTTAAGGTTACATATACTTGTATAAAAAGTTTGGAGAGGAAATTATAAATTGTTGCACTATCAAAATACTTTTACAACATTTCACTTGGAAGACCTCCTTAAATTCTCTTGGTATCATTGTCTCCACCTCACATTTGGACATGAATTCCCATTGGCTATAGATGACATAATGATAATACTCATGATTCAGAAGACACAAGGTAATACTATGCAACTAGTTTGAACATCATGCCTCTTATAGAATATACAAGCCAACTACCTACTTTGAAGGACAACATGGTTCTTGTGATGGATCTAAATCCTAACATCAATGAAAATATATGAGTAGATTAAAGAGAATAGATGCCCTATTCCAATTAAGGGAGCAAGGAAAAAACACCAAGTTTAGGTCATCATTATTAGATTAGAATGAGAAACTCATCACTACAATTAGTGCTGTCAAAATGAGTTAAAATTCGTGGGTCAATCTGGACCACTACAGGTTCGAACCAGGTTGGGTTTGAAAAAAATGACATTTTTTTATAGGACCAATTTTCAACCCAGTCCACTTAGAACCTGACTCACTCGGGTTGAACCCATGGTGAGCCGGGTTGGCTCACAAACCCACCTAGTTTAATTTAATTATTTATTATTTTGTGTTTCAATATAATTTGTTAACACTTTTTTTTATTATATTGTAAATGAGAATAAAGAAAAATATGTTTTAAGAAAGCAAAATATTATAAATATATTCATTCAAGACTTTAATCTTATAAATGGATAAGTGACATAAAAATTATCAATATTATAAACTTATTATTTCGTTTCTTGAGTTTGTTTTTAGATTACATTTGAGTTATTTATTATTTTGTGTTTCAATATTATTTGTTAACACTTTTTTTATTGTATTGTAAATGAGAATAAAGAAAAATATGTTTTAAGAAAACAAAATATTATAAATATATTCATTCAAGACTTTAATCTTATAAATGGATAAGTGACATAAAAATTATTAATATTATAAACTTATTATTTCGTTTCTTGAGTTTGCTTTTAGATTACATTTGAGTTGTATGTTATTTTTTTTTTTGAATTGTCTTTGAAGTTTAACATCATTTTAGAGTGAAATTTTTTTAAATTTGAATTACAAAAATATTGTAATTTTTTTTTAGATTTAAGAAAAAACTTGTAATTAAGTGAGTCAATGAGCCAACCCGTGGTGGGTCAGGCCAAGTTTGAATTTTTTTGGCTCACTAATAAATGAATTGGGTTTGGTTGACTCACTAAGTAGACAACCCATGGTGGGTCGGGCCTGGTCGGGCTGGGTGACCCGTTTTGACAACACTAACTACAATCATCCTGGAAAATGCCAGCTTGTTTACATGGGTCGTGACCAATGTGTCAAGTATTAACCTAGCCGTCACAAGTCACAAGTTATCAATGTTTCGAAAGAACAAAAAGTTAGGAGAAGATGGGAGAATTTTAGCCAAGGAAGAAACCAATAAGCTTCTAAATATTCATCATAGAAGTTCATTATACCTAAGGATGACAAATAAAACCAACACTCATGAATATTATTCGAACTTGTTTCAACTTTGATAGAAATTTCATGTATTTATCAAACATGGATATAGGTAATATAAACTTTTGTTTAAATTAAATATGGGATAAGAATGTGTATGTACATATTTTCCTTGTCTTCTTCATCATACATATCCCATTTTAAATGACTAAAACATCCTTAGTTTATAGGGGACTCTAACAAACTTATTTTCATAATTCTTTTTGTCCCTCTGTTTTATTTCAAAGAATCTTTCTCTTGCTACTCAAATTTTCATCATATCTCTCAATTGTTTTATTCATTTGAAATCCATCAAGTTCACTTAGATTCTTATATGGTTGCTCAGATGTTATTGGTGTTTGTGTAACCCACAGGTAACCTCCTCCTTGATAGACCCAACAATCACAACCTTAATTACACATTTTTTTAATGATGTATTGCATATAAAGAAAGGTAAACCTTAATTCTATTGAATTAAATCGCTTTTACGACATACATTTGATCATATCCATTCCTTTCTAATATGTTTATTTGGTTTATTTATCATGTGAGAATATCTAACTATCAATTTCAAGTGTTTAATCATATAAACTTTTAGTTTGTCAGATAACCTAAAAAACTTATTGTTGAGGGTGTCAAAACTAAGACATCAGAAAAGTTCATTGAGGTGAAGACATCCAAAAGAATGAGGGGATCCAAGTAAGAGAAGGGTGTGAAGAATAAGATTAAAGGCAAATCGAGAAGAGACATCAAAATAAAGGCTAATACAGGAGTTAAACTGAAATAGATGATCGAGGATCCAATTAATGCATCAAGAAAGGTGTCATCGAGAAAGGTGTTCGTTGGAAAAAGTAAAAAACGAGACAAGGTTCAATAGAAAGAAAAGTTAGCCTATGATAATTGCTGCAAAACATGGGTTGAATAGGCATAACTAACACAACATGGGTAATTTGAAGTAGTTATTACAATTTATGTATTTTTTTTATTCGAGCTTAATTGTCATGAAAAATAAGGAAAATATAAATAGGCTATTCAAGTGTAAAAAATGTATGACAAACTATAGTTACAATTCCAATAATTTAAGAATGTCATTAGACAGAAAAAATAGAAAATCCATTAATGATTTGTTTCAATTTGGGTCATCACTTTCATGGATTTCTTGTATAAAATTTTCTTCTATCCTTGGTAATTTAGTTTCTTGTAATTTACATTCTTACAATTTACATTTCCAGTTGATTACATCAATTCATCTTCATCTTCTTCATTTTCCTTTGTTACGTTTCACTCTCCATACATCATTTCATATTGTGAATTGAATATATTTGTAAAATCAAGACACAATATAAGTGGTTTATACATGACTTTCATCTTATTTGTAGAATCCTAAAATCAACGCACTTTAGTTTAGATTGAAAAATATAAGTATATTAGTCTGCTTGACAAAGAATCCACATCAAGTTGATTTAGTTCATCAAAATCAAATTGAACAAGTATTGAACCAAAATCCTCAAGAAACACTTATTTTATATTTTATCTTTGGTTTTGATTTTCATTTCATTTGACCTTGAAGAAAAAAATCCTTGATAATATCTTTTCTTTGCAATAGTTTTTTTAGAAAATTATTTAATTAATATTTAAGACAATGTGGGAAAGTGTAATGAGGACAAAGATGAAACACAAATTTCTTACTTAATGAAAATGGAGATGATAATTGGTATAATTTTTTACTTCAAGGAAAAGAACGAGAATATTCAAAATTGCACCATTTTATTGTCATCCCCGATTAAACCACCTACCTAGCTCACATTGTTATAGTAAACAAGGGGAATAAAAAATGACCCATGTGCATGAACTACACATTCCAATAAATGTATATCCTTTTCCTAACACAAACCAATTGTTTTATAGTGTTGTAGGACGCAAAATAAAAAATTTTTATTTTTTTTACATACTCAAGATGCAATCAAATTTTGATGCATCTACAAGGAGAAAATTGCATTCATCATATAAGGCATCAATTACCATTATGCAACCATGTCATTCGACTTTCATAATGTTGTACAACCTATCTTAGGTTGGTGGACAAGATATTAAAAGATTGTACTACTTGAAATATTGAGCTATACATAGATGAAATGGTCATCAAATTCAACTCATGTTAACAATATATCACCAAGAATAAAGAAGTCTTCAAAATGCTTAAAAAATATAGCATGTGGTTAAACCTCAAGAAATGTGTTTTTGGGGTTGACGACATAATTATTTTAGGAATCACCTTAGTGCATAGGGGAGTAAAAGAAAATCCTAACAAATATCAAACATTGAGGTGTGCTTCCGCATTATTAATGAGATAAAACTGATCTTATCATGATTGTTTGAAGATTGAATTCATACTTCCAAATACATGTAGTCATTGTTGGCATAAACTATCTCGTGCACAAAATTTTCAAGAAACCCGATTTGGTCGAACAAATAATTAGGTCGTTAGTTGAACTATCTAAGTACTACATAAAGTAGAAGACAAAAGGACTTATTATTTACAGTTCAATGTCAAGCCAGATTCGCTAGTGACTTATAGTTAATTAAGGAGATACAAAGGCACTTTGGTGGACACATCACGTTGATGGGTCCTCTAACAAAAAGAGAATGAGGCAAATATTTCAGTTGAAGGACCTAGTAATTTTCTCAGTGAGAAATTTTTTCAGTCTAACTTCAAAACTTCTAACAATCAAGCTAAGTACGAAGTCCAAGATATGCGAGCATCAAAAGGTCCAACAATTCCCAACTTAGTGGGATATTTGTTTGAAGGATTCTAAGTAAAAGATGCATTACTATTTAAATACTACCAGTAAGTACGAGAGGTGTTGTCAGATTTCGAAGAAACACAATTGGAGCACATCTTTTAATAAGATAAATACAAAGTCAACTTGTTCTCAAAGCTAGAAAATACAAAAACATAAAGGTTAACACAAATTCATGGTACAAGAAATAATCATGTCACCCATTGATGGAATTGAACACCTTGTTGTGGACTGTCAGAATACTTGGATTAGGCCACTAATTAATTACTTAGAAACAAAGGCATGTGCCAATGACTTAAGGAAATTATATGAACCTTAGGAGGTTGGGAGGATCTTGATCAACTCATGAGGTGTGTGAGGGGTGAAACCCATGGCAAGAAAGCACAACAATGGCGAAAGCAAGAACACACATGAAATGAGTTATACAGATGGAGCAAGATGAATGGAATAACAAGAACAAGTAATGAAATAAAAACAAAAATGAATTAAGATCAGAAAATAGAGAAGAACATGCCACCTTTAATTCAAGAATAAAAATATAAATGCATGGAGATTCACCACTTGACAAAGCTCCTCAAGATAAGAACCATAACAAGAGAATATAACTCTCTCAACCTTAAAATCTCTCAATAGAGGACTTCGTTCAAAACTCAACTTGTATTTTACAAATGAAGGAGACTCTTATTTATAATGGAGGAGCTCAGCCTAGGGTAGAAGAAGGGACAAAAGTTGGGAGTTAACTTTGCTAATCAAGAGTTAACTTCACCAAACATGGTCAGTTCTTGGAAATTAGAGAAAAGTAATTATTCCAAGTGGAAAGTAATGATGACTTAGAAAAATACATCTTATGTTTCACCTTAAAGAAGTCTTAGAGGGCACAACAAACTCTTGGAAGTTAGAAGGATCAAGTGGAAAAGTCAAATTACCTATGTGCTCATGAAAGTGACATGTGGGTAGTTTAGCAACTCCAAAAGACATTCTTCAATACCTAGATTTCGTCCAAGCTTCCCTTAAGTGTCATTCATCAAGTTTTCATCCTCTATCAAGTTCACTGAAACACTAGGAATCTACTCATGTACAATTCCCCTAATCTCATCTTCGAAAGCCTTGAGTCTTCCTCTTGTTAGTCCTTTCTTTTATTTTTTTCTTCTTTATTCTTCTTAGTCAAGCTTCTTGTTTGTATTTCTTCAAGCTCCTCTTCTCTTTCTTCAACAAGTTTTTCACCCTTATTTGCATCAAGAAAGGGTGTCAAAAAAGAAAATGTCTCAATTTACAATTATATTAGGAGAGCTATTTACGAGAGTACACTTCATGCCTCTATTGAAGTGCATCATACCATCAAAAGTTAAGTACGTAATAGATTAAATGTAAAAAGGAATTTGCAAGCTACACTCCAAAGGGAAAACAATGTCATTGAGTATTGTTGGGTAACCCTTAAGAGTAATTATGTTGTTTATGTGAAAAATTGCATTCATTGTCAAGATGATGACAAATAGGTGCATTGGAAGTCTGAGGAGCTTCACCATATTACTTCTCCCTGGTCATCCAACACATGGGAATAAAAATTCATTAGTATTGAAAAGAGCGTTGACGTCTGTTATTTTCGACCTTTAACGTTTGCTAAATCACCAACATCATAGCGGGAGACATTGATTAACATTAGAAGAAAAAAAGGACGTTGATTAACATAAAAAATAACCATTTTCATACATTAATTGACGACGAAAATGATCATTTTTTTTAATAAATGATTCATTTTTAGCATTTTACCAAACCTGAAAAGCAAAAAACCAGCAAATGTAGCTCTAGCATTTCATATATCCAAAACTTATTTTCAAATTTGTATGAATTAATGTAAACTAAATATATCACAAGTAAAAACTTGTAAAACTGACAAATAATGGGATTGTGACTTGCACAAATTTGTATGCACCATTACCCATAAAATGAAGAAAGAGTTGTCATTTTGTCAATCCTTACTATGTATATTAGTTGTGGTGTTACAGTAGTAATAATAGTAGTGAATGGTGTTATAGTAAGTAGTGTATACTAACTATTTACTTGTCATTTTTTTGTTTTGATAACTATAGTTATTATTTTTGTTTATTTTTTTTATCACTACTTAGAACCCCTATTTCAGAGAAAAAAGATCCCAAGAGCCCTTATTTTGGGTTCCTATGAAGTTTAAAAATTATTTAAAAAGTGAGTTGTTGTAGATCTTTAAAAGACTATAACTTTTGCTCCGGTTGGCAGATTTGACATTATTATATATCGATTTTGGGTAAAAAAAATTTCAAGGCCGTGGGAACCCGCGCAGCTAGCTGTTCCTTCTAAATTTAAAAAAAAATCGTTTTCTATTTTTCATCAATTTATTTTTTGTTTTTCTTTCTTTTTTGGTTTAAAACTTTCATTGGTCCTCATATTTGTGTGCAAATCTTAGTTTGGTCCTCAAGTTTTGAACTGTCTCAATTGGGTCATAATTTTTGTGAAAATGCACACATTTTACCCTAACCGTTAAGTTGTCTCAAACGACGTTAATTGATGCTGAGATGAATTTTTTATTTTAGGCTTAATCCCTCCCTTGGTCCTTATGTTTGTGTGAAAATTTCAGTTCGGTCCTCAAGTTTTGAATTGTCTCAATTGGGTCATAATTTTTGAACTGTCGACAACGGCGACATTTTTTAGTTTGAGAGGGAGAAAAGGTGTGAGTCAGGGGGTTTGAGGGTTTGAGGGTGGAGGAATGAGTGAACTGTGATCAGTGATTGGAAGGAAAAAGAAAGACCATAGCCACGTGGATTTAATGATTTTAAAACATAAAAAAAAAATTACAGCTTAGTTCAAAGTTAACGTTGTCTCAATACACTTAACGGTTGGAGTAAAATGTTGTAAAATGTTTGCATTTCATAAGGACTATGGGAAAAACTTGAAGACCGAACTTAGATTTTCACACAAACATAAGGACCAAGGGAGGGATTAAGCCTAAAATAAAAAATTCATCACAGCATCAATTAACGCCGTTTGAGACAACTTAACGGTTAGGGTAAAATGTGTGCATTTTTACAAAAATTATGACCCAATTGAGACAGTTCAAAACTTGAGGACCAAACTGAGATTTGCATACAAATATGAGGACCAATGGAGGGTTTAAGCCTTCTTTTTTTTAAACTTTGCAAAAATATTTCTCATACTTAGACTTTGAATTTTGACCTAAACTTTTTTGTGAGAGTTTCTCATGACTTTTTGGTGCTTTGAACATTTGAAGTTCTTTTGAATATACTCTGAGTTTTACCCTGAGTTTGGATGTATGAATAACAAACAAGTTCAACAATACCAACAAGTTCAACCAATTTATAGCCCATAAAAAAACGAAAGTTCATCAAAAACCCAAAACGAAACTAACCTTCTTGAAGGTGGGTTCGTGTTGAAATAAAGTGTTCTCACTAATGAGGGAGAAAAGAGAATGCGCCTATTCTCCAAAGAGTACTTTTGAACCAAACCAATCGGTCAAAACGAAAAAAAAAATCATATCTAAAGTAGTTAATCAACGTGCATTTGTGTTAAATGAAAGAAAGATTACTTGTGTTGGATGTTGAAAGTTTCATCCGAGAAGGGTGTGAATAGAGAAGAAGGTTTCGCGCAAAGAGAAAATGAATAAATGTTCACGTGCCTACCCAAATCTTTAATGAATTCACTAACATATAATGTCTGAAAAGTGAATTCCAACGTTTTATAACTCTTTCACGTATGAAACTAAGGCATTCGACGTCATACGTGGGTACATTTTCACCTTTGTGCCAAACATTTTCATGAAATTTATCCAATATGATGTTGAAAATAGATAATTCAGACGTCTAATGAGCATATGGTGTTAGAAAAGTATAAATTCCAATGTTTAAATTGAACATCTATTTACAAAAATGTCACCGATTATTTTAAAAGTTGGCTTTTTCTCACGTTAAAGACGAGACATGGAAGGCTTATTTTATACTAATGATTATTGAACCGTTATTTACTCTAAAAGAACAATGGAAGTTTTTGTCAGTAACCTGTTCATTCATTTAGCAAGTGAATAAAGTTTGAGTCATTAACTATAACAATAACCCAACAAGTTGAAAAAAAATCACATGAAAAAACACCATACACCAATATGGACTAATCCACCGATTGCCACATAGCTCTATGAAACTACCTCAAACAAATGAATAAGCCACAAGAGTATATTAGGTCATTCTCTTCCAATCTCAAAAACAGGTTAGGAATTACTAAAGAAATATAGTTATTTGAGTTGCTATAAGTCCTTTTGACCTATAGATTGATGAGAATCCAAGGTAGGATTGCTTGAGTTCAGGAGATCTTTCCTATCAAGCTTCAAGAAATAACTCTTGGGTGAATTTCTTTGAAAAGTCTTGGATAAATGTGATCTTCAATTTTTGTGAAAGCAAAGAAAAAGAAAAGAAATTCAAGAATATACAAAAATCATGATGGTGTTAGGAATTAGAACAACACCTTATGCCACTCAAACTCCATAAGATAAGCAAGATGATGATTTGTCAATTGTGACCTTACACACAAGATAACACTTCCCATCGCTAGTCTTATGTCCAAACAAAGCATAAAAATATACTAAAACTAAGAATACATAGTTTATTTGCAACACTAAAAAAAGACGCACTTCTATTTTTATTTTTCGGATCACATCACATATACACCTCCCTTTACTAATGATTTTTCAACATGGAAAACAATTTCTAAAAGTAAGGTTGGATTACATAAAAGAGATACAATACAAGTCCAAGATCTGAGAAGAGGCTTGCAAACAAAAAGGAGTTGGGCAATATGATTCAAAGCTAAAACCAAAAAATTCCACCGAGATGATCTCGTATGGCAAATAAAGAGTGGTACACAAAAGAATGTGAGAGAGTTTTCTTCAAATAAGAGAGCATACCATTTGAAGCATCTTTCTAGGCAACCAATGCCTAGGACATGGAACACCACACATTTTTAATTTTATTTTAAGATATGCATTGTAAATTACATGTCCACTCTTGCTTCAATTAAATCATTTTTCACAATCTCTTTAATTTTTTTCAATTTCACAATTAGTTTTTGTTAACAAAAAATGTTTACATTTTTAAATAATATATCTAAAGACAATTTTGATATTATACTTAAAAAACAACTTAATTGTCTTCACTAATTCAACCAAATCAATCACATATAGTAATAAACTTTCTCCTGAAATTTAATACCTTTTCATTAAACCAAACCATTTTACTTTTCATTCACTTTTTCTTCAAATCAATCTTCCACTTTCCACCCTCTGACCAATCAAAGCATAAAAGAAAGTTTTTCACTCTTGCTGGTCTTACAACTTGACCAGAATTTCCTTTACTAGAATACACTTGTAATTTTGCAAAAACAAAAAAAAAAAAGACACCTCTCACAACCTGATTTTAAGGTCAAATGAAGATCAAAGAGATTCATTCATCCCCCACTAGTAGCAAATTATTCAACCCACACATTCATATCCATACACAAAACAAATGCTCCTAAGAACAATTAGAAGACCAATAACCTTGTGTGTCTTATACTAGCAATTTCTGACTGTGAAGCATTAACAACTAACAACAAATATTGAACTATTGCCTGAAGAATGGGAACAGATTGGACTCTAACTCACAGAATATATACTTAAATAAGGTGTTTGAAATAGTATAATTCGAGCCCTATTGGAAGAAGTCACGTCAAAGTGTTCATTTTCACATCAGTTACTGAACTAGTAAACTATTCAGTGAACCAATCCAGCAAAAATCAGCCTCTATAATCAGTGTAAAAAGGTTACATATCTAAGCCATGAAATCATCACCCTAACTGCACAAATCAGAAGGATTCCCCAAGCTCATTCAACCTACCATAAGCAATAAGAGTGCAGAAATTAGCATTTGTCATTAGTTCTTGTCCTCCATGAGTATTCTGTGGAGACTTCATAATGTTGCATTTTATTAGGTGCATCACCTGCCAAAACCAAATGTTTCATACAATCAAGAAAATAGACCAAGAGGAAACAGAAGAAGAATTTTTGGCAAAGTATCTTTACCCCTCTTCTCTAACACATCAGTCACTTTATCAAGTGCTTCGGTTATATCAATTTCTTGCTCCTGTGACAAATTATATATTCATATGATACACACTTTGTTAGAATTGTTTAAAGAGTGAAGACATATATATCTAAGGTAACTTAATGCATCTCAATAGAAAGACATTACCCTAAGAGTCCTTCTTGCTATCTCAATATCAACTGGGTCAGGTTTCTCTTTACTGAAAAGCATCTTCTCAACCTGCGAAAAAGAACGAACATGTTACAGTATATGTTAATTGGTTTCTGAGTGCTCGATGTATTCATTGAGTAATCATTATTTCGAATCCTACTCAGTAACTCGTTGAGCAAGCATCATTCATAACATAAAAAGAGACCATGCACGATGAACAATCTATAAGAAATGCTTTTTAAGTTGAACTTTTCAATAATTTATAAATTTTCATTTAAAAAATGAGTCTTTTTAAACACCTCCACTGTTCGAGGTTCACAACCGAATCAACAAAATAACTCTTCTACCCTACAAAATATTTCACTTTAAACCCATTCATACTCATCAATAATCTGCAAAATGTTGAATATGAAAAGATGAGCACCCTTTAATATGAAACAGAAGAAAAGGAAAATCCTTTGCTAGGCATAAAACCTTTTGATTCGGACTGCCTAATACAGTTGAGTAATCTTGTTTCTACATATGCACAGTAATTACACAAAAATAAATTATAATTCATGTTCAGGATGCTAAAAAGGCTTTAACTGCATAACATTGGAAAATTTGTCCTGACAAGAAAAAAGTTCCAGCTGAGGTATACCCAAGAAATAGATTGCATAAATAAAAGAGGCAGAGATTCCCCAAAAATGAATTTTTTACTGACAAGGTTATATTACACACAGACATACAGTGGATTCATCATGAATTTTTTACAGACGATTATGATCAACATTTAATCATGGCTTTATGCACTACAAAGTGTATTTTCTGGTTACCTCTTCATATATAAAAGTTCCGTGAATAGCCAGTGAAAATGAAAATAACAAAAAGCCAATCAAAAAGTACATGTAAATAAGGATTTTACTTACTTCATGGATAACCTTATCTGTTGGACGAAGCTGAATTAAATCGGATCTTTTCTTTAACTTGGTAGAGTGAGATCTGTGAAGATCCTTCTGCAAGAGATGCTTTCCTTTCAGCACTCTCCCTCCACTAACAGGTGGTAACTGAACATTATAATTGAACATTTCCATAGATTGTTGCACTTTTCCATGGACAAATTCCGCAGTCAATGGATCATCATTAAATTTTGGCTAGCACAGACAAAATCACAGTTAAATAAGCCTGCTCAGCAGTTTTTTGTGATGTAGTTTTGAATGATGACATATACCAAATGAAGGCATGAAGTGAACTGGGACTCAGGTATGGCAATCAATTGTTGAAATATGCAATTTAGAACTTAGAGTAGTTTTAAGTAAAACAAACTTTAAAACGAATTGCGTTAGAATAGTTTTTTACAAAGAACGAATTCATTAATGAAGGCCATGAAATATACTTAACAGAAGACCGAACAGAGAACAAATAAATAGAAGATCGGTGAATAGAATCAAATTGATTGTACAAGAGCTGATCGTAAAAGGGTAAAACATTGGATACTGTTAGACAATATTATTTTTAGATAGCAAATCACATAAAAGAATGCTTACATTGAATTGTTGTATATGCATAAGGGTATTTATATAAATAGATTATATTAGGAAGTGTGAGAATTGATTTTCTAGGACAATTAACAGTTTCTCATTCTAACTTTTAGACCCCAACTTCAATTCTCAAACCCCATATTCAATTCTCCTAAGCTCTGCAAAAAACATTTGCATGCTGTTCATTAATCAGGCCTTGTTTCAAGAGTGTCTAAAATCTACATCAAACAGACTCTAAATAAAGCATGAATGCAATACAAATATACAAATTTAATATTTGTATTAGGCTTGATTGACTCACAGGCGTTGAAGAAGGAGTAGGAATAGAAACAAGGCATGTTTGGCCGCGGGACATCTTCTGAGTATAAATCGCAGCAGAGGGTGGATTTTTCAGTTTCATCACTGCATTTCCCATTGAAGCAGAAGCACAACGAGGAGCACTAGTTTTAATATAATCCTTGGCATGAGATGACAATTTCCTCTGCTCCCTGGGAAACAAAATGCCAAAATTGGTAATGATTCTGGATCGTTACAACAATCAAACAAATGTGCATAAGAGTTTTAGCTCTTCTAGAGTGAACAAATGTGTAAACTGAGTAAAAGTGTGTCTACTTTTATCGAAATGCTTAAATAAATGTGTAAAGTGAGTAAAAGTGTGTCCACTTTTATCGAAATGTTGAAGTACCACTGTAATCTTAACCATGTTTAAATAAATGTATCAGGATATGAACAAGAAGACAATCACCTTATATGCTTAATTAGCTCATCGGAATTGATTTTCGTTAGGATTTCTCCATGTTCAATATCGGTAACATTTAGTTCCTTTCGCAGCTCAGTCATAAGCCCCTCTTTGCCCTACAACCACATACAAATGTTCAGCAGCACACTCAAGATGAGTCAAACTTGATCACAGAGAACAGGTTCATTATAAAAATTAAGTTACCCAAGTAAGAAGATCAGACTGAGCAATGAAAGCCTTCAAAACAGAACAATAAGCCTCAGTTTCCAGGTAGTGGATTTGATGCTCCAAGTCCATTACATCCCTTATCCCATGAGGTTCTGTAGTTAATGTATGTAAGAGACCAGTCATCAATAAAGATTTTACATCAACTCTCAGTGATCTAGTGATATAAATTCACATAATGAACTAAACATTTACTTGCATTGAAAAAAATTAATGGCATCAGCAGTACTAATCAACATATAACATGAGCAGCCACAAGCCATACACATCTTATAAAATTAATAGCATTTAAGATCAATTACAAGCACATTTTAAATTGGGGAAAGTGTAAATGCTATTAGAATCCTTAACACAACTATATATATAACACATCTTGCTATGGTATCAGATGTTGTGGAGTCAAGTGGGACATGCTAGAGAAAGTGACAGATAATCCTGCTATAAAATGGGTAATGGGTCCATTCCTCAATAAATAAAACCACCAACAGTCATACATCCTTTAGTAAAAACTATTTCCCCATAGAAAATTACAACAAAAATATATATAAAACAAAATTCAAAAGGGTTACCAAAAAGTCAGTTATGTCACCAAGAATCTTGGCAGCACAAGTACTGTCGGTCACTCTAAACCTCATACTCCACGTTCACCCTTTGAAAAAAACTATTTATTTATTATTGTGTTCAATCAGTGTCATAAAATAAACAAATAATATACAACAAACAGTACATATACACAGAAACAAAGCAAAACACACATAAAGTTCATTCCTTTGCATTTAACTTTTAGGGGTTCAGTGCCCATTTATTTAATTACTTGTTTATTTAGTCTTAGGTGGCAAAAAAGAATGAAAAATGCAAGGGAGGAAATAGAAGGAAGTGAACATAAAAAAAATGAAAAGCAACCCCAGAAAAGAGAAGAAATAGAAGAGAGGGTTTACCAAGAACAGTGCAGTGGTTGGTGTCGTAAGTGTACTCCATCATCACTTGCTCCCTCACACACTGCTTACCCTTGTTGTCTCTTCAATGCTCAGATTCTTCCCTTAAACCATAAGTCTATTCAAGTTCAACACTTTACCTTTATTTTTTATTTTATTTTTTTCAGATCTCTCACTCTTAATTCAATTTTTGTATCTTTTTTTTTTTACTTAGATAAATTTTACCTTGTTCTATACCTAGACAAAACAAAGAAATATGTTTTTAAACATTCAATAATGTTAGTTGATCAGAAAATTATTGGTTGGTTTCTATCATAAATTAGTTATAAATTTTTATTAAATATAGTTTTATTTTATTATAATTTTAAATCAATATTTTCTGATTAATGAAAGGAGTAATAAATAGGGAGGACAGGGTGTGATTTTCTGTTTTAGATGTTGTTTAGATATATCATTTATTTATTGAACAATAAATTTGTTTTGATCAATCAGTTAAAATTCCAAATTATTTTTTCTTTTCAGATAAATCCATTTTCTTCCTCTTTTAAAAGTCCAAATGTTTCTTTAAATTGAAATAAAGTATTTTATTTTAAAAAGTGTAAATTTAAAAGTATTTATATACATTTAATAATGATAACAACTTTTTTTTTTTTTCAGTTTAATACCAGTGGAAAAATACCACATGCGTGCCTGAGTGTACCTTTTTAGTTTATAATAAATAAAAAAATATAATTATAAACTGAAAAGTATAATTTAATTTATATTAAAATATCATAAATATATACATAAAATAGTTATGCTTTATTAATTTTTCTAATATTTGTATTTTTTTTATGCCAACTAGTAATTATGGTAAATTGTTTTGTAATTTATAAAATTGATGACGTCTATAACATATAAATTACATCATTAAGGAGGGAAAAGTGGTAGTTCTTAATATTTTAGATTTGGAAAATATAAAATTAATGATGGTATTTTCAGTTATTTTTAATATATATGAATATTTATTATCAGTTTTTATTTTAAAATAAAATTAAGAATAAAGTAAAATACAAAATATGCATACGAAATAAAAGATAAATTATCGTAATAAATATAATTAAAATATTAGGAATATAAAATATATAAATTAAATAAAAAACATTTCTATACATTGCTATAGATATAATTTATTGTTAATTATAAATAATATATAAATAAAAAATGATAAAATAATATATATATATATATATATATATATAAACTTTAAATATTTATTTTAAAATTATACACTTTTTTAAAAATGTATTATTTGGATTAAAATAACGTAAATACAACTCAGCAGATGTATTTTTATTAGAGTATCTATAATTTATAAATATATATCCGTAATCAAAACACACATTCACATATATATATATATATATATATATATATATTCAAGGAGAAAAATTTTAAAAGATAAAATTATTTATATAAAATAACAATAAAAAATACTAAAAAACAATATATCTCTTATACAGTGGTACAAATAGTTAAAGAATAAAATTGTCTTATAAAAAATATAAATTTTTTATATCACCGTAATCGAGATGTATAATGTATTTTAATTTTACTCTAGCAAACTTTACCAATCTTTATTTACTTACATAATAACGAGGTTGAGAGCAAAACAAAATTATTGTAATGACATATGCAGAAAATACATTTGCGCATAGGTTGATATACCTCTGTATAATATATGGCTCCTTACAAATTTTTAGCTCCATTAACTCTGAACTTTCTTTAGTTAATGAGTGTTGTTTCTCTTTCTAATGCATATAATTTATACTTTTATTATATATATATATATATATATATATATATATATAAAAGAAAGAATTTAGCTTCACTTTTAAGAAAGAAAGAAAATTTTTTTGTATATGAAAAGTTAGGTCATCATATACTTTAGTATAGACATAGGGTAAGAAACGACAATCCTCCTAAGACAAATATAATTATATCATTATTGTAGTAGTTTCACAAGTAAACACGATGACCAACGTGAATAAATGGATAGTAGTGTTATCAGGCATATTTGTGAAAACGAAAACAAAAGTGTTTTTACCTTTTACATTAGTATAAGGGATGGAGAGGAACACATTTATATCAGTGATTCTAGGACAACTCATGTCTTAGGAAAAGGAAAGGTTTTCCAAAAACTCACATCTGGGAAGATTTTTTCTTTGAGTGATGTTCCATATGTGTCCCTTTATTAGAGTTAATTTAATCTCTATAGCACTATTGGAAACAGTTGGGGTTAAAGTGTCATTTGAATCTAATAAGAATGTTATGAAATGAAATAATGCTTTTGTGAAAAAGGGATATCGTAAAATGTCTCTTTGTACTGAATATTTATGAAATTGTCAATGAATCAAGTTTTTTTCTTACATTGTTGACTCGTATGATATGTGACATGTTAGATTGAGACATGTCAAATCTTCATATGTTATGAAATTACAACGACTGAGATTAATTAATATACATGATAAGGAAAGTAATAATGTGATATATGCGTAGAATCTAAAATAACAAAGAAAAGCAATTATTCAGTAGAATGTGAAATTGCATTGTTAGGGATAATTCATTCTAATCTAGCTTATTTAAAATAAACCATATTGAGGTGGTAAAAATTATTTTTGTAACATTTATAGATGATTATTCTAAATACACCAAAGTGTATTTAATCAAGCATAAGAATTAAGCTTTTGATGTGTTTTTAATTTATAAGGCAGAAGTATAAAACTAATTGAATAAGAAAATTAAAAGGATTTGATCAAACATAGGTGTGAATATGTATTATTTAATTAATTTTGTATTAGAGTAGGTATAATCCATGAAATAATCCCACCGTATTTAGCTGAGTCTAATGGAATAATTGAGAGAATATATATATATATATATATATATATATATATATATATTCTAAGGAAATGATGAATGTCATGCTTATTAGTTCTATTGTACCTAATAACCTTCGGGGGGAGAAGCCCTTCTTAATGCTTGTTTTTTTATAAAATAAGATACCTCATAAGAAATTTGGTAAAACTCCCTATGAAGCATCGAGATGTTATCAACCTAATATTAAATATTTAAGAGTGTGGAGGTGTCTAGTTAAGGTAATGCTACCTGATCTTAAGAAAAGGAAAATGTGATTTAAAACTTCTCATTATATGTTCTTAGGTTATGCAAAACATATTGTTGCCTATAGGTTTTTAGTTCTTAAAAGTATCACCTTGATAGATCCACAAAGATGTATAAGGTAAGACTAGTAGCGAAAGGTTTTACTCAAAAACCCAATATAGATTACTTTGATAATATTGCTCATGTGACTAAGATTTCCTCTATTTGAGTATTTTTTGGCTTTAGCATCTTTTCTAAATGGTGAATTAAAGGAGGAAGTTTATATGACTCAACCTAAAGGGCGTGTTGTACATGGTCAAGAAGATAAAGTTTGCAAACTTTTAGAATCTTTCTATGGGTTGAAACAAACACCAAAATAATGGCATAAAAAACTTGATAATATGTTCCTTTGTGATGGGTTTTCACCTAATATTGATAAGTATGTGTACTATAAATCTGAAAATGGTGATTATGTCATTATAAGTTTGTATGTGGATAACATTTTAATCTTTGGAACATGCATTAATATAATTTCTAGAACTAAATTGTTTATAGGATCTAAATTTGAAATGAAAAACATTGGTAAATCCAATGTAATTTTAAGTGTTAGAATCGTAAAGAAATGATGTAATATATTACTATCACAAGAACAATACATCGAGAAACTTTTTAGGAAGTTTGGCTATTATGACTTTAAACTAGTAGTATCCCACTTAGAGGTAGTGCGATATCAACTAGGAAAATTATTATTGCAAGATCAACAATGGAATTTGAGTTTGTTGCTCTTTAAATGGCTAGTAGTGAAGTTGAGTGGTTGAAAAGTTTCTCAATAAACATTTCACCAGGAATGAAACATACCCCGTATGTGACAATACATTGTGATTTCCAGTCGACAACAATTGTTAGTGTCCAATTTCATTTGGGTAATTGAATTTGTTTCCAAAAAGAAATGAAATAAAGTTTTCTTTGAATTTTCCAACTTTAATTTTAATGCAAAAAGAATAAAAAAATATGTAATAAAATAAAATAAAATAATAAATGAAAAAAAAATAATAAAATAAAATTAAAGAAAAGAGAGAAGGGGTAACCCAATTTGTTTTTAATCATTTTCGTGAGCCTAATAGCCTAAGGATATTATATATATTCTCACCTCCACTCTTTATTTTTTGGTGTTGCTTCCTTCACCACTACATCTTTGTCCTGCACCTCCCCAATTTTTATTTTTTTCAAAAATATCCTTAGGTTAAAACTTTTTTACTTTTACCCATCACTTTTTATATTTTTAAAAACCCTAATTCTTTACCCTTAGCACACAGCACACCCACCCCCTCTTCTCCTTTTCTTTCTCATTTCCGTCACACACCCTCACACCCCCTCCCCTCTTCTTCTTCTCTTTCTCATTTCCGTCACACACCCTCACTCCCCCCTCCCCACTTCTTCTTCTCTTTCCCATTTCCCTCACCCACCCATGATACATAAATTTTATCAGAAGCTAAAAACCATGAACATGCATATTCAAGCCTTTTGTCACATCTTGTTTTGATAGACATTCGTGTACTACATCAGTATGTATATTTTTTCTTCTTCTTGTGTATCTTATATATTATTCTCACTATTATAATAATAGGTTAAATACCACCTAACGGTAAAGCGCAAAACAAGAACACATTACTTTTAAAGAATATATTACTTTTGTTTTTTCAAAAAGATTTAAAATTTCTTTATTAGCTTTTATTAAAAAAAACTATTGTTTATTGCTAGAGGTTAAAAGTAACACTCAGTTAATGTAATTGGTTGATGGTGACTAGCAATGGGTATGGTAAAGTATTTTTGTAAGGTTGTAGCGTGGGAAGGAATAGGCCACACAAGACTCACTAGTGCAAAAACGTTGTTTAACGTCGGTTATTTTGGGCTTTTAACGTCTACAAAACAACCGACGTCTATTCCGTGACGTCAATGGGACGTCGGCCAAGCATATAACCGACATCTATAGTGACGTCAGTCACTGACATGTCCGACGTCACTAAAATGTCGGAGTAGGACTAACTGGACGTCTAAAGACATTATATAGACGTCGGTCTGCAAAATAACCGACGTCGAAGAGGCACTAAAGACTTCGAAATTGACACTGATTGACGTCTAAAAGGTAATATAGACGTCGGTGTACACATTAACCGACGTCTAATCCAGTGGTTGTGTTTTAGTGCAGTTTTGTTCCCGTCTTTGGATAGCCTAGTAGCACAATCTCCTTTTGCTAGTTTCCCCCCAAAAAAAAGCTTGCATCTTTTGAATTTCTTATGGGTCCTTTCAACCCAAAACCGAACCTGGATTGTTGCTTAGTTCCATTTTCATCCGCAAGAGGGAAAAATCACGGTGAAACAATAACTAGGCAACCCAGGGTCGATTTTGGGTTGAAACGACCAAAAGAAATTCACAAGACGCCGTTTTTTCTGGGAGGCAGCTAACAAATGGAGAATGTGTTACTACGATACCCATCGAAAGGAACAAAACTGCACTAAAACACAACACAAAGAAGCAAATTTTAATCAGTTGAACCAAAAGATAATCGATGAAAGACTAAACAAAGTTTAAACGGTAAGCATAAAAAAAAACCACGCACCTGGGATGTAATGTCGCAAGAGAGAAAAAGGAGAGGAGGAAGACGATAAAGATATCAGAAACAACAATAGAATACCACAAGAGAGAAAAAGAAGAGGTGCCGCAAGAGAAGAAGAAGAAGAGGAAGACGATATAAGAAACTGCAATGCCACGAAGGGTCTGCAGTTTATTTAAAATGAAATGGGGCGTCGGTTCCCCATGGACACCGACATCTATAGTCACCGAGACGTCGGTTATCTAACTAACTCGACGTCCAAGATAACATTTAAAATGACTTTTTGAATGCCATTAGACGTCAGTGTCCAGGGGGCCGACGTCTAGTGCACTAAACCAATTGACGTTTCATCTCCACTGCTACCGGACGTCGACATGCCTCGAATTTTGGTGAACATAATTAATTACAGGCACATAGACGTCGCGCACCCAGAAATGTGACATCTATTTTGCAGAAATTTCTGTCTTCCCGCCTTCCGGACAGGCTATAGACGTCGGTGATTGACCACGCGAAGTCTAAGCGTCTGGGAATCAGGTGGCGAGCATTAATTGCACCCCTAGTAGACGTCGGGCCCTAGCATAAGCGACGTCAATGGCCAGGAGAAGTCTGTCTTCTCGCCAACCTCCATATATTACACGTCGGTTTACGTAAGAGCAGACGTGTATTATATAATAGACGTCGAGTCCCCTTCAAATCGACGTCTAGGTTACCACTTATTTACACTAATGCCACCGTGCACTCATATACGTCGGGCTACGCGCTAACCGGCATCATATGGGTGACGTTAAATATTGTTTTTCCACTAGTGACTCTGTTTGGTTTCCCACTAACAAAGCAAGAGGAATTTGCAGAAAGGAAATACGATGTTGGAGAGGACAAGAAATTCAGGTGCCACTACTACAACAAAGTTTTCGCAAACTCTCAGGTCTTAGGGGGCCACCAAAACGCTCACATGAACTGTTGATGGGTGACGGAAATGGGTGGGTGGGTGACGAAAATGGGAAAGAGAAGGAGAACAGAGGAGGGGGGTGTGAGGGTGGGTGATGAAAATGGAGAAGAGAAAGAGAAAAGGGGAATGGGTGTGTTGTGCGCTGAGGGTAAAGAATTAGGATTTTTAATTAAAAGTATAAAAAGTGATGGGTAAAAGTAAAAAAAATTTACCTAAGGATATTTTTGAAAATATAAAGAAATTGGGGAGGTGCAGGACAAAGCTGTGGTGGTGGAGGGTGCAACACCCTTATTTTTTTTTACACCCCTCACAAGACATGTCACGAGAAAATATTTTAAAATCTCTTGTTTTAGAAGAAGATATGATTTTGATAAATAAAAACAACATTTCTGATAATAATTATAATCAATATCCTGATATTATGCTATGATTTTTTGCATTAAGTTTTTTCAATTATAAGAAGACATGATTTGCTGCATTAAGTTTTTGTCAACTTTGTTCAACGTGGGACTCAACTTTTTTGACCGTTCAAAGTGGTCACAATTTTTGTAATTTTTGTTCAATTTGGTAATTTTTCATAACGATGTCTAAATCCTTAATGACACAACGTCCACGTGAGCCATCAGTGAATGAGGTGTATCTTTTTCACATATGTTGCAAATTAAACAAGGTTTAAACCCTTTAGTTGTCCCTATTTTCGTTCCGTTTTCCCAATTTGGTCCCCTTCTTTTAAAGTTTTTCAATTGAGTCCTTATAACTGTTAATTTGAAGCAATTAAGCCCCTACCGTTAAAAATCGTTAACGGTGTTAAAATTGTGCACAACTGGTGGGATGATGTGTTAAATGTTTTAGTTGGAGGTGAAACGTGGCACTATTAGGAGTGAAACGTGGCATTGTTAAAAATTGTTAATCATGATTATTTTATAAAATGTAATTATATAAAATCTGGGAATTGAAAAAAAGGGAATTAGGGTTCAGTTCAATCAAAAAGAAATTGGAATTCAATTATATCAAAAATCTGAGACGTCCACAGATGCATTCCTCCATCAAAAATTCAAAAAGAAATTGAGTTTGAAAAATGATGTTAATTACCTCCACAATGCATTCTGGAAGATTCAAACCACAAGAGCATCCGACGAACACAACTTTTAGAATACTGAGAAGGCTTGCAACTTCTTTGGTAATGAGTTTGCAAGCTCATGGCACGTTGAATTGTTTCAGTGCTGCACAACAAGCTGCTGAAGGTTTAATCTTTGGCCCTGTTTTCTGCACATACTGTTGGTACTGCGATATCAAATCTAGCAAACTTCCTCCACATTGTGCAGAAACCTTTTTTGTGTTACACATTAAACATCCTGCGACCACTAACATTGTCAGTGTCAAATACGTGCTGCCACTTCCCATTTTTTCTCTCAGGTTTGTACGAGAAATCCCTCAATTCTGTCACGACGATGCTTGTAGAAATTGCCCCAATATGCAGTTCGATGAGTTTATGAACATTTATATGTATAGATTTGGGATACGAAAAAACACAACTTCAATTGTTTCGATTTTTTTAATAAGGTCTTGTTGTTACTTTTGCTTTCTTTACAAATGCCACTTCCAAATTCAAAACAATACCGTGAAGAACGACGCTATTACCATAGAATTGAACGTCTGAAATTACCCAAATGATTCTCATCTAATTGAATCCCAATTTCCTTTTGATTGAACTGAACCCTAATTCCCTTTTTTCAATTCCTAAATTTTATATAATTATATTTTATGAAATAATCGTGATTAACAGTTTTTAACATTGCCACGTTTCACTCCCAACAGTGCCACGTTTCCCTCCCAGTTTTTAACACATTAACACGTTGTCCCACCAGTTGTGCACAATTTTAACACCGTTAACGATTTTTAACGGCCAGGGGCTCAATTGCTTCAAATTAGGAATTATAAGGACTCAATTGGGGAACTTTAAAAGAAGGGGACCAAATTGAGAAAACCGAACGAAAATAGGGACAACTAAAGGGTTTAAACCAATTAAACAAAGGTTGATGTGGAAATTGGGTATTCCAAAGTGGTTTTGGTGACCAAGAGGTCACCTTCCGGGGACTCTTAGTCCAATAAAGAGGGAACTTTGGATTCCTGACACATAAAAAAACTTTGAGCGCCTAGTCTCCTTTATTACGACTTTGAAATACGTAATCTTCAATCCTTTGAAAGAGTGTGTGAACGGCTTAAACAACCACTTCTTCTCCATGGAGACGAGAGACAACCAACCTCGCTTGGCGATCGATCACACACAAAAATAGTGGAGGAAAATGGCACGAGTGGGAGTTAAGTCCAAGGCAGAGCATATCATCGTCAACGCTTGCATACACGCCTAGCCGTTCGGATATAACTAGGTAGAGCCACATTTAATTCCCTCGGCACTGACGCTCAGAAGTTGGTGAATGGAACTCGAACGAACATCTAGGCGAAGAGATATGTATACACAAAGAGAAAATCTTCAACACTATCTCCTTTCCCATGATATACTCGCTTGTTTCCCTTACATACTGCCAACTTAATAAGAGCGGCTTCCTCCACATTCTGCATGATGCAGACTCGTTTGACCAACTTCTCCAGGTCTTTGTTCAAGCGAAAACAGTTGACATATTCACCCATTTTACGAGATGCCAATCATAACTCGGGATCACTGACAAGGTCTGTTGGAACTCATCCCTTCATTTTTCCCATCAATCTCCACTCTTTCATAATGAAAATCGATTGCTATGCCAGAAAAGGCCCTATCATTATATATATTGGCCAAACTGTCAATCAAACTGTTATCTTACTCAGTTATCTCAAAAATCGAAAAAGACACAAATATCGAAAATGAAGAGTACGAGTCACCGCCAACAAACCCTCTGCCACCCCCTTCCCAACAACTCCTCGGACGAAGACAATGAACTATAAACATTTTGTTGCCTGAAATTAAGAATAAACCAATATAGATTTTTTGTGTGTTTTTTTTTCATTTTTATCTTTCAAATTTTCGTTTTATTTAAATGTTTTATTTAAATTTAATTGATTTCTTAAATTTAATTATTTTTTAAATTTAACTATTTTTCAAAATTAAATAAAAAAATCTACTAAATAAATAAAAATTATTCACAAAATAAATATAATTTTTTTTATATTATAATTTTATTATTTATATTATAAAAAAATAAATAAACGTACATGTCTTTTCAGTAGTATTTTATAATATATTTTGTAAAAAGTGTTTACAAATTTTAGAATAACTATCACCATCAGTATTTCTATTTAGATGATTGTGAACAAACATCAACAATTTTGAGATCTAGAAATGTTTTTGGGAGTTGAGAGAGGTGTCGGAACAAATACAAAGGGTGCAGAAAGTATCAACCCAAAACGAAATGAGAAAGCCCATAATCTGAGCGCGCCTCTGAACCAAATAGCAGAAGCGGATAACGGCAGGTTTTCTCCTTCTCTCCCTTTCCTCGGTCTATCACTCTGTCACTTTCTCACTCTCACCACTCTCTTCCTCTGAGAAGCAACACCTGCACTTCAAAACCCATACTAATAATAGTAGTAATAAGACGATGCTAGCATGTCCTAGCAGCTCCCTCCATGGCCTCGCCACGCTGCAATGCCATTCCCAACCATCTCACTTTCTCCTCTCCAATTCTCTCTTCTTCCCTCCCTCCCATCGCCTCGCCGCTTCCCGCAAATGCAACTTCCGCTCGCTTCATTGCGGCAGGACTAGCTGTCGCTCCGCCTTCAGAGCATCCGCGGACTCGCCGGAGGTGTCGGAGTCCGTCGTCGGCGACAGTGGCGTACTGCAACCGTATTCCGTGAAGATTCCCGTTGGTGATAGACATGTGAGTTTGGTTGCGTGAGTTACTTTCTGTTTTTGCCCTGAGTAGACGTGTTTGGCTTGTTTTGGTTGGGGATTGGGTTGTGGACTTGGAGGTTTAAATTCTATTCGATTATTCAAATGTAATTGACTAATTGAAATTTGATTGTTTGGTCTTGTAAGAGAGTGGTTTTACTTTAACTGTTCCTGAAATTTGAAGATGTTTTTCATAGCACAGTGATGTACAGGATTTAAATTTTGGATATATTTGTAGTCAGGTAAATAAAGGGAGGAATCTTCGGGTACTGATTGGTGAAGACATTTCCACACAAAATACCTATTATCATCTCTTTCTATCTACACGTGTGTTGATAAGTATATATATATGTGCGTGTATTAAAATAAAGTAGAAATATTTATAAGTTTAAATTTCTTTCAGCTTAAAGCGTTGCCAATTTTTTTGAAGCCTCTTCACCTACCTTTTATTTTATTAGAGGATATTTTTACTTTTCTTTTGTAAAAGTTAAGTTACTTAATTTGTTAATAGCATTTTAGAAAACCTGTTTGACCATGCTTCTTCTTTCAAGGAGAAGAGAAGTCCAAAGCCAGCTGGGCAAACACTGCGTAAAATTATTTATGCTTCCTTCTTCTATCTCTTTGAAAGATTATCAATATACTTCATAGTTAGGAAGGGGTGCATCTTTTCCTGTAAGTGATTTATTGCCATTTTAATGTTGTTTAGGTATGATTCAAAGTAAAAAGAGTCAAAGTTATCAAATCCATATTTATGCTCTGAATTGTCTAGCTAATTTTTTGGGTCATGAATCATATAATTTGTATCAAATGTAAGATTTAGAAACAATGAAAAAAAAAACTATAATATTGTACTGTTTGATTTAAACAAATAACACAACTAAACCATAATTCTTGTGAAACTATATTATTAGTTATAGTTGAGTTTGTGAAGCCTTTATTTTGGATGAGTGGAAGCAATGGAACAACCAAACAGTGAATGCATTGAATGAATAAATTGCAAAAAAAGTAGTGAATCTATTTCCATTTTTTTTAAATGATTTAAGCTTATATGATTTCAATTTCTTTCAAGAGAATTAGTGAAAGAAAAGTAAAAAGAATTAGTGGAATGTTTGGAAGGTTTGTTGAATAACATGTGAATCACCCCTAATTTTTAGTTATCAACCAGGTGACTGTAGCAATAAACACACATGGTCTACGTAAGCGATTATGCCTTTTTGTGGCTCTCATATTGTTTTCATTTCTTTGCAAGGTTTCATGTCCTTGAATGCGTAGTTTTTTTTTTTTTGGATAAATGACATCTTCGTTATATTTTTTATGTTACATTATGGTTGTATGTGGGGTGTTGTTGTAATATCCTAAATTATCTTTATAGAGTAGAATGGTGCATCTAGTACTAGTTTGATTTACATATTAGGTGCTGTGGCATTCTACAGATTTTGGTTGAGACTGGTCATATAGGAAGACAGGCAAGTGGCTCTGTTACAGTTACAGATGGAGAGACTGTAAGTTCCCATATTTCTTCTAGTAATTTTAGTTTATCCATGATTGTGAACATGAACATGTGGATAAAAACTGTGTTAAAAGAAAAGAATTGATTTCTAAATGTTATCATATCTTAGGGTGCATTATGCTCTCAATTTTGTTAAAAGAAAAGAAAATTGATCATTATGTTCTCAATCAAGTTTGTTTGTCTTCATAAACAAACAAGCTCAAGTTTGACTTTAAGCTCAACTATGTAAATGAGTTAAACTGAAGCTTGATATTAGAAGCTCATGAACAAGGGTGGAGCTACTTGTATTTTGAGGGTGGTCATGGCCTATGATGCTCAGACATAGTCATGGATACAAAGATACAAATAAACTAAAAAATATAGGACACAAGACTATTGTTGGATAATTATTGAGTCTACTTATTTTAGTGTAGTCAGTAGGATTAAAGTGGGAGTAGTGTGTTGGGTTATCTCTACTTACTTTACGTAGTTTTGTACCTAACAGTCTAGGACAGTCCCTTGATCTTCCATCTCCCTATTATATGGACTCTTTATAGGGACCTTCAAGCCCTCTAAACATATATTTTCTCTCTGTTTTTAATCTTAAGTACTATATATATATATGTATAGGATTATAAGTCTATTAAAATGTGTTAATCATACTTAATAATCTAAGAAATCAAGATAGAAAAGTTCTACAGGAGAAGAATTTATGCAATCTATCATTTTTGGTGATTCTCATTTAGAAATACAACTTCTAAGTCTGGTTCATCAATAGATAAGCTAGCAATCTCAAAAATTCCATTATCATCCTGATGAAAAGTCATCTTCTACAATATCCCCCAATTTAATTTTCTCGAATTGTATGTTGAGGAATTTCTTGAGGGAAGAAGAAGGTTGCTATGAACAAATACTAGATCCTCTGCATTTTGTGGTGTTATCTTATTTCTTTTCAAGGAATGTATAAATGAGTAAGTACTCCAATATCTTTCACAACAAGATCTCATTTGTCCAAGTAACTTGAGTGTTATCATCTGGGTGTTGGTGCATGAGTTCAATGGTGGTTAGTGGTAATAGTGTTAGTGGCTGCTAGAGCGGGATCGCCAATGGTGGCGAGTGGCGGTGATAAGCGGTAGTGTCATCATCGGCTAGCGGTGGCAAACAGTAGCACCAACGACAACAAGTGGCAGTAATAACAAAGAAAAATAGATTGTTGTATAGTAGATAGGGTATTGGGTTAAATTCTAATGTTTTTATTGGGTCAGGTATGGCCCAACTTTTAAGAAAATGATAATTTGGGCTGATAACCCAACAAAAGACTAAGAGAAAAGAGCTGGAATTTCAAAATTTGTGGGGTGCAGCTACAATGACGGGGCATACGAAGCAGTAGCCCAATAGGATGCTAAGGAATGAACATCTTGAATGTGGGATTAGATAATTTTGGGTGGTCCGATTATGGGTGATATGATAGGTCCAACAAATTTCACTAGGATAGACTTTGAATGACTTGATACTATGTTAGGAAATGAGTTTATGTCTAACTCAACTTTACAAAACCAGCTTTTAAAGTAATGGTTGCACTCCCCCCTCCCCACCTCACAAACACACCCACATTCTCTAGTTGTTGTGGGGTCTCCAACAATAATGTTATAAATTTATAATATTATAAGTTAAAATGTACATAGCAAAGTATAATCATAAAATTAATTTACGAATATAATGTATTACCTCAATGAAGAGATGTGCTACTCTTAGTTTAACAATCAATTAATATTGAGGTTTATTGGAATTATTATTAAATCTATTTAAGCTAGTGTAATCATCATTAGGTCTAATGTAAGGAGTAGTGTGTTGGGAACTTCTTCCAACTGTACCTAGTTTTGTGCCTAGCAGTCTACAACAGTCTTTTGATCTTTCAGTTTCCCAATGTATCAACTCTCCTTCATTATAAATAGAACATCATAAGGGGGTCCTTTAAGCCCTCAAAAAATATATTTTCTCTCTGTTTTTATCTTAAGTAGTTTAATACCTCATAAAAGGATGAATGCTCAAATTTTTTCTTTCTTTCATGTTAGTATCCGACCTTTCTCACATTTTTAATCATTGAATCCCACATTTCATATACCAAGTTAGGGGAAACTATATTCATATTTGTTTTCTTGAGAACATCATAAACAGGGGAAGTGAAAGTAAGTGTATAATCAACCTTTGTCTATCAATCATTAACCAAGACACTTTCTTTCAGAAATTGTGCTCTATCCACATTGTCCTCTTTGTAAGACGACCATTCATCACTAATAACCATTTCTTGAAATCATTTTTTCAAACTAGACCTCTTGAGCATGACTAGGTTGAAGCAAATCAAGTTGGAGCAATAACAAACAACTTGAATGAGTTGAAATTATTGAACATTGATTATGTCAGAGTGCCCCACAAATTAAATTTTTAGTACAGGTAGCATCATTTGCAATTTGTGGGATCCAAGAGCATTGTTGGTTAGTATCATTATTTCTTTCAGTGTTTTTGGCAGCAAATATATTTTTCAATGCAAGATCTAAGGTGTGTACAACACAAAGAGTGCAATAGATTGAAGAAAATTCTAATTCCATGAGCATATATGTTGCCTCACAAACATCCGTGTTATCAATTACAATTTGTACCACATTTGTTGGCCCAACCTCCATAATGGAATCTCTCCTATTAATTAATGAATCAATAGATTTCATAAACTCATTAAGAATGTATTTGATAATAGGAAAAAATGATCAAACTTTAAATGACCTATAAGGAGCTGAAGCTTCATCTTTTTCTGCTAGTCAAGTCCAAGCTTTAAATTTGGCTTGTATAAATAATTGAGTCAAGCTTGAGCATCACATTTCCAAGCCAAGTTTGAACTTTAAATTTTAAGGGTTCAGCTTTACTAGTTTACACGTCCAAAGTATTTCATCTTTTACAAAGAAGGCAATTGTAGAAAATTTTTCTCGTGGGTTCAAAATCTGGTTTGTTTTTCTATATACCTTCTGCAAATATTGTTCAAAGTTTGTTATGTACATTCCGCAAATATATTGTTAACTGGCTTGAGTAAATAATTATGTTCAAAATTTGTTATGTACCTTTTGCAAATATACTGTTTTTTTGCTATAAAAGTAAAATTATTGATGTTATTGAGAGGTTAGTAAGTGTTAATGCCCATATACTAATATTTGCCTGTGGAATATTTAGCCTGGATTAGAACATTGAATAAATTAATATCATGTAATGAGCTGGAGAATATAGCAATTGGAAAAGAATTCTTATGATGATGCGATGATACTCATAATTCAACATTGACACTTACCAGACTTTTTCGTAACACTTTTATTTTATTTATTGAAGAAAAATGATAATATTTTACATTGTTTTAGGATGGAAACAATCATTAACTTGTTCATGAGGAATTCAGCATTTATTCTTTTGAAAATTCAAGCTGCTGTTTTTCATATTGCAGATCGTGTACACAACTGTTTGCTTGGATGATGTTCCTAGTGAACCATCTGACTTTTTCCCCCTTTCTGTTCATTATCAAGAGCGATTTTCAGCAGCTGGTCGTACTAGGTATGTCATATACATTTTCTAGAATTCTTTTTACTTATTGCATGATTCTTTTTATTTAGTTGTATAATACTTCGGTTTACTATTGTTTCAGTGGAGGGTTTTTTAAGCGAGAAGGAAAGACAAGAGACCATGAGGTACTACTTTTCTAGTCATTAACTCTGGCTTTACAGTAATGTGACAAATGATCTTTTATTCTGGGCACCCATCTTATATCTTAACACTTTGTTACTTGTATTGGCAATTTACTTTCCTCTTTGGTTTTGAGATTCACTTTTACTTATACGGTCAGTTATTGATAGAAAACTGTTACTCTGATTTGTTATTATGGAAAGGTTGGAAGATACAAGATGAATATGAGATTTTGTTAACATAATATACAGAGCTTAGTTACAAGTTAGCTATAACTGTCTAAGAGAGCAGTTACACTTGCTAATAGTACAACTGCTGTAACAAAAAGCAACTGCCTAACTGAAACATCACTAACTATTAGAAAGTGAGTTTAAGCCTAACTCAACCCCACAAAAATGGCTTGTAAGGTGAGGTTTGCACCTCACTTATATATTATAAATTGGCCTTATCTCTAGTCGATGTGGGACTTCTAACACACCCCCTTCACGCCGAGGTATAGACATCTCGTGCGTGATAGTAGAAATTGGGTGGTCCAATAGCGGTCCGACAATGGGTGGAAACAAAAATGCCCACTTAGAACTCGCTAGGATAGGCTTTAATCATGGCTCTGATACCATATTAGAAAGTGAGTTTAAGCCTAACTCAATCCCACAAAACCGGCTTGTAAGGTGAGGTTTGCACCTCACTTATATATTATAAATTGGCCTTATCTCTAGTCGATGTGAGACTTCCAACACACCCCTTTCACGCCGAGGTATAGACATCTCGTGCGTGATAGTAGAAATTGGGTGGTCCAATAGAACCTGGCTTTGATACCATCTCATAATTTAGGGTAAAAACATATATTTTATTATGCTGATATTACAAATCCATATATACAATGCTAGAAAGCTATTTTAGGAAATATAATAATAGCTCCTAAAGAAAGAATCCCTATATTTCAGGGATATCCTAATCATACCTGATAATTATAATCTCCTAAATAAGGAAGAAATATAATTAATAAAAACAAACACTTTAATAGAAATAATAGAGATAAAAAGATTCTAACACTAACAAACCTAATACATGTCAGACAGAGTCCTATGCTCACAATTATGATCAACACTTGCATTATAGTTTCCAATCAACAAAAATAGTGAGATGTGGAGAGTCTGGAATATTGCACTGAGTAGTCTGCTCCCCTCCTCTGTGTTATTATACTTTTTCCTTAGGAGGACTCATTGTACTTCTTTTTACGTAAAAATAAATACTAAGTGTTGAAAGTAGTGAATAAGAGTAATTTCTAGGAAATACACTTACGATAATCTATTTATAATGAACCATAATAAAGAAAATATGCGCTAAAGCCCAGATACATAATATTGTAACTGACATAAGATATTTTAACTAATAGTGTTAGAATCATTACATATAGGTATCATCTTTTAGGCTAGTCTGCAGAAGATTAATGAGTTGTACCTAGTTCTGTACCTAGTAGTCTAGTGTAGACTCTTGGTGTTCCATGTACCCTTGTGATTTTTGTTATAAATAGAAGATAATGAGAGGGATCATTAAAAAGCCCTCAAGAATATTTCTTATCAGTCTTAAATCTCAAATTGGTATCAGAGCAGGTTCATCCTGCTCTGGTTTCCGTCCTCGGTTGTCCACCACCATTGTCACTGCTGTTCGCACCTGTCCGGTGCCGTTCGCTGTCGTCCGCGGCTGTCTCGCCACTATCTGCAGCTGTCAACTGCAGTTTGAAGTTCTTCAACTTGGTTGTCCGCCATCTCGCATCTGTCCGCTGCTGTCCGCCGCCTTCCGCCGTCCGCCGTCGTCCGCCGCCGTCCGCCGCCATCCGCCGCCGTCACTGTTCCGTCCAGCGACCACTGGATCTGGTTCGCCCCTTCACGCGACAACCAACCCCACCGGTGGGTTCGCCTGAATCTCCTCGACACTCCTCCACGCGCAGCCTCTTTGTGCGCTGCGAACAGGCGCCTGCCGTCCACGCGCCGCCCTCTACTCACCGGAAAGTCACCGCGACACCTCCATAGCTGTCGCCTGGACCTCCTCTCTCTGTTCTGACCCTCGAATCCTGGTTTCCGTGAGGTCCCGAAGCTCCCCTTGAAGAAAACCGAGGGTTATTGGGTTTCTCACTGTCGCATTTCAAGTTCCTCACTGTCGCACCTTCCTTCTCCTATTTTTTTTATCCAGAATGGCGTCTGGAAGTGTTCTTTCCCTCTCAGAAAGTCCTTCAATCACTTCGGAAAAACTAAACGGGAAAAATTATTTGTCTTGGTCTGCAGCGGTGGAAATGTGGTTTCTCGGTCAGGGCCATTATGACCACCTTGAGCAGGATGGAAGCCAAGTACCTTCTGAAAAAGCTGAACAATGGAAACAAGTAGATTTTCAGTTGTGTGCCTTATTGTGGCAGTCTGTGGAACCACGACTTTTGATATCTCTTAGAGCCTTTAAAACATGTCACTCGTTTTGGAAGAAGGCTCAAAGCATTTATGCCAATGATATTCAACGTCTATATGATACAACAAACAAGCTTGCAAGTCTCAAAATGACAGACCATGATATGGTCTCCTTCATGACTGAAGCCCAAGCAACTGTAGAAGAGTTGAGAATGTTCTTGGAAGTGGAATCTTCGGAAGACATCAAGAAGAAGCTTGACAAGTATTATATGGTGATGATCCTCCGTGCTTTGCATCCAGATTTAAATCACATCAGAGATCAACTCCTGACAAGCTATGAGGTCCCTTCCTTGGAAGCCTTGACCACACGTCTTCTTCGTGTTCCAGTGCCTCAATCTCAAGAAGCTCATGAAACACTGTCATGGTTGCCACACGAGGAAGAGGAGGACGTGGCATTAGAGGAGGAGGACGTAGAGGTCGGGGACGTCCACAATGCACTTATTGTAAAAGGGTGGGTCACACCCAAGAAAACTGCTACTCCTTGCATGGCTTTCCTTCAAAAACAGCCAATATCTCTAAGAATGACACTTCCACTTCCAACTCCAAGTTCACTGAGGAAGAGTATCAAGAGTATCTGCGATTAAAGTCTAACAGCTTGGCACAATCATCTCAGTCCCTAAGTACGTCCACCGCCTGCATTTCTCAATCCATGGAAGGTCCCAATTCATGGGTATTTGACTCGGGTGCTTCTGATCACATCTCTGGTAATACCTCATTGTTCTCAACCCTTTCCCTCCAAGAAAAACCCTATTTCATTACCCTTGTAAATGGCTCCAAAACTTGTTCAAAGGGAGTCGGTCAAGTCTCCCTATCTCCCTCTCTCACTCTGAAATTTGTTCTTTTTGTCCCTAACTGTCCATTCAATTTAATTTCCTTAAGTCAGTTAACCAAAATGTTACATTCAATAACCTTTGATTCAAAATCTTTTGTTATACAGGAGCGTGGCTCGGGGAGATAGATTGGAGAGGGATATGAAGCTGGAGGTTTATACCATTTTGGATCTCGTCCATGGGTATCCTGTGTTGCAGCTCTTTCCCCTAAAGTGTTACATGATCGGTTTGGCCATCCCCACTTGTCAAAGTTAAAAAAGATGTGTCCTGAACTTAGTGGTCTTCAGACTTTAGAATGTGAGTCTTGTCAACTAGGAAAACATGTTAGATCTGTCTTCCCTAAAGGGTCTCAAGCAATGTGTACTTCTAGTTTTTCTATCATTCACTTTGATGTTTGGGGACCTAGTCGCGTCTCTTCTTTTGGTTTTAGGTATTTTGTTACATTTATTGATGAGTATTCTAGATGTACTTGGGTTTATCTAATGAAAGATCGCTCTGAATTGTTACCCATCTTCACCTCATTTTTGAATGAAATCAAGAACCAATTTGGTCAACTGATTAAAATCTTAAGAAGTGATAATGCTAAAGAGTATTTCTCATCCTCTTTTTCTGCAATCCTTAGCTCCCATGGTATTTTGCATCAGTCCACTTGTCCTCATACACCCCAGCAAAATGGTATAGCCGAAAGAAAAAATAGACACTTGGTTGAAATTGCCCGTACCCTTTTGCTTGGTGCCCATATTCTTGTTCATCACTGGGGGGATGCCATCTTAACTGCATGTTTCCTTATTAATAGGATGCCCTCCTCCTCTCTCAATAATAAAGTCCCTTTCTCCATTCTTTTTTTCCCAATAATCCTATTTTTCACACCCCTCCTCGAGTTTTTGGTTGTGTGTGTTTTGTTCACGACATGTCTCCAGGGCTAGACAAGCTCTCCGCTCGTGCAATCAAGTGTGTCTTTTTGGGCTATTCTCGGCTTCAAAAAGGGTACCGGTGTTACTCTCCTAAAACCTGGAAGTACTAAATGTCTGCCAATGTCACATTCTTTGAACATACACCTTTCTTCTCTCCATCTGTTCAAGATGTTCATATCCTCCAACAGGTCCTTTCTCTTCCAGTGGTTGAGTCCAATACCTCGAATGTCCCTGTCAATTCAAGTCCTGCTCAAAGTCCTCCCGAACCTTCCTCTCCACCTATTGATATCTCCCGACACAGTACCTCCGTGGGCAATCCTCTCCCAGAAAATGGTGGATCTCCTCCTTCAGATTCTTCTCCGTCACCATCTCCTGTCACGCCTCCTAGCGAAGCTGATTCTGGTTGGCCCATTGCTCTCAGAAAAGGTACTCGTTCCACTCGAAACCCTCATCCCATTTATAACTTTCTTAGCTATCACAGAGTGTCGCCCTCCTCTTATTCCCTTTTATCCTCAGTATCCCCTATGGTTATACCTAAAAATGTGAAAGAATCACTTGATCATCCTGACTGGTGCCACGCCATGATTGAAGAAATGCAGGCTCTTGACCACAATAATACTTGGGAACTTGTGCCACTTCCCCCAGGCAAAAAGGCTGTTGGTTGTCGATGGGTATATGCAATTAAAGTTGGCCCTAATGGTGACATTGATAGGCTCAAAACCCGACTGGTTGTAAAAGGGTACACTCAGGTTTATGGTCTTGATTATTGTGACACCTTTTCTCCCGTGGTCAAGATGACTACCATTCGCTTGTTCTTCGCCATGGCAACCATTCGTCATTGGCCACTTCATCAGTTGGATATAAAAAATGCCTTTCTCCATGGTGATCTTGAGGAAGAGGTTTATATGGAGCAACCTCCTGGGTTTGTTGCTCAGGGGGAGTCTGGTATGGTTTGTAAATTGAACCGATCTCTATATGGGCTCAAGCAATCTCCACGTGCTTGGTTTGGAAAGTTCAGCTCCATTGTTCAAAATTTTGGGTTAAAACGCAGTGAAGCAGATCATTCAGTTTTTTATTATCATTCGTCTCTCGGGAAATGTGTTTACTTGATCGTATATGTTGATGATATAGTGATTACAGGAAATGATACTGCTGGAATATCTCAATTAAAGGAGTACTTGTGTAGACATTTCCAAACCAAGGATCTTGAAAGCCTCAAATACTTCTTAGGCATTGAAGTAGCTCAGTCAAAAGATGGAGTTGTAATCTCCCAAAGGAAGTATGCCCTGGATATTTTGCAAGAAACAGGCATGATTGATTGTAGACCGGTTGACAGTCCTATGGACCCAAATCAAAAATTAACAACCGAAGAAGGTGAGTTATTTTCCGACCCGGAGAGATATAGGAGACTTGTTGGAAAACTAATCTATCTCACTATTAAAAGGCCGAATATATCTTTTGTTGTTGGAGTGGTTAGTCAGTTCATGCAAGCTCCATGTGTTGGCCATTGGAATGCTATCATTCGAATCCTAAGGTATTTAAAAAAGGCTCCCGGGCAAGGGTTGTTATATGAAGAGAAAGGAAGCCTTCAGGTAACAGGATATTGTGATGCTGATTGGGCAGGTTCTCCTATTGATAGACGATCTACTACTGGATATTGTGTTTTCCTTGGAGGAAACATTATCTCATGGAAAAGTAAGAAACAAAATGTAGTGGCTCGATCAACAGCTGAAGCTGAATATAGGGCAATGGCATCACTAACATGTGAACTTATATGGGTGAAGCAGTTTTTTCAAGAGCTTAACTTCTGTGACATTCAGAGTATGAAGATGTATTGTGATAACCAACTGACCTTCACATTGCATCAAATCCAGTGTTTCATGAGAGAACTTAACATATAGAGATTGATTGTCATTTTGTTCGGGAAAAGTTATTGTCAAAAGAAATATGTACCGAGTTTGTTGGATCAAATGACCAACTCGCAGATATGTTGATTAAGTCATTGAGGGGACCTCGGATTGAGTTTATTTGTTGCAAGCTTGGTACATACAATCTGTATGCACCAGCTTGAGGGGGAGTGTTAGAATCATTACATATAGGTATCATCTTTTAGACTAGTCTGCAGAAGATTAATGAGTTGTACCTAGTTCTGTACCTAGTAGTCTAGTGCAGACTCTTGGTGTTCCATGTACCCTTGTGATTTTTGTTATAAATAGAAGATAATGAGAGATTATTAAAAAGCCCTTAAGAATATTTCTTATCAGTCTTAAATCTCAAGTAATAGTATCTTAACAATGTATAAATCGTATGTATCAAGCATGTTACAAATATAATCAATTCTAAGTTCTCGTAAAGACTTAGTGAAAATATCAGCTATCGGATCACTTAAGTTAACAAACTCAGTCTTGATGTCTCTAAATTCAATCTTTTGTTAAATAAAATGTAGTCAATCTTAATGTGTTTGGTCCTTTTATGAAAGACAGGATAAGAGTTAATATGAAGAGCAACTTGATTGCACATATAGGTGTCATTTGAGTGACATCTCAAAATTGCAATTCATTAAGTAATTGTTTAAGACAGACAAGTTTGCAAGTGGCTCAGGCCATAACTCTATATTTTGTTTCTTACTCTTCCAAAAAATCAAGTTACCTCCAATCGAAACAAAGTATTTGTCAATAGATCTTCTATCAGAAGGAGACCTTACCTAGTCAACATCTGAATAACAGACAACTTAAGTATTATTATTGTGACTATACAACAAACCTTTTTCAGTAGATCCTTTAATGTACTTTAATATATGGATAATTGCCTCCCAGTGATCTTCATATGGGGAATTGAGAAATTGACTCACAACACTGACTGTAAAGGAAATGTCAGGATGAGTTATAATAAGACAGTTTAATTTTCCATCTAATTGTCTGTACTTCTTTAGGATCGGAGAAAGGCTTCCCTGATTAGGTAGTAGTTTGATCTTGGGATCCATGGGTGTGTCAATAGATTTTGAGTTCATCAACCTAGTTTCCTCCAAAATATTCAATGCATATTTCTTTTTAGATATGACAATACCATTGTTAGATTGTGCTATCTCAATCCGTAAGAAATATATGAGTTTGCCAAGATCTTTGGTTTGAAAGTGGTGAAAGATGTGTTGTTTCATCTGGGAGATGCCATGTGTAAGAACAATATCATCAACATATACTATTAAAAGACTGAATGATCTGCCTCACTACGAGTCATGCCAAACTTTTGAACAACATTGCTAAATTTTCTAGACCAAGCCCCACGAGATTGTTTCAGGCCATATAAAAATTTGTAGAGACGACATACCAATCCAGAAGACTCTCTTGAGTAATAAAACCAGGAGGTTGCTCTATATAAATTTCTTCGTGTAAATCTCTTTTAAGAAAAACATTTTTGACATCCTCTTGGTAAAGAGGTCATTGTTGAAGAGTAGCTCTATGTAAGTGGTTAGGAGGCTCTAAAACACCTACTGATCTTATACTCTTTATTTCATTTTCTGTTATTCATTCTCTGTTCTTTTATCTCTGTTTGGGAATGTTTCGCTGTAGATGATCATCAATAGATTTGCTCTTGTTACAGAAATCTTTGCATACATTTAACCAGTTCTATCATTATGTACTATGAGTTGGTGGTTGGGAAGTTTCTAAGCATTTTGGACTTATTCAACTTGACTTAATTTTGGCTTGTATGTATTAGTTACAATTTGTATTAGCTTTCTGCTACAATATATTTTGTAGAGAAGATGACATCTTATTTATATAAACGTTTTGTTATCTGTAAAAAGTTTTCTTTTTAATTCCTGTCATTAACTTTTCATTGCCATATGTTGCTCGCAGGTTCTTATTTGTAGATTAATTGATAGGCCTCTACGTCCTACCATGCCAAAGGGATTCTATCATGAAACTCAAATATTGTCTTGGGTATAGTCCTTATAATTTCACTTCTTAAAATTTTATTGCTAGTGTCTACTTCAAATGGTTCACATGCTACCTTTTTTTTGTGTGCTGATGGTCCAAATTTATTGACTTGGGGATAGATATCTATGGACCAATTATTAAACTTCAAGAAAAATATCACATTGAAGAAGTTAATTTTTTCTTCAAATTGAATCAATTTATATATTTGGATAAATTATCAATAATTTTTTTAGTTGTGAAAATTGAGATCCTACCTAGGATTGGAAAATAAGGAAAATTTTGCAAAGCATGGGATTACACTAGATAATGAAATTCTGCATCTTTGGATCCCTAACCTTTTGAAAATGCATTAGTAGGTCGAATGGTCGTCTTGAGTCACAAACACACTTGAGCTAAAGTTATAAGTTAACAATCCAAATATAAAAGACATTTTTTTACAATGCGTGAAGCTAAAACACCAAAAAAGAAAAACAGCCCAATCAGAGTAGTTAATTGTGCGCATTTCCACCAATGCAGCACACCCAAAGGAGGAGGGTTTCATCAATCACATTAGACTTCGTCTACTACAATTAATATTCCTGTTGTTTGTGATCCTCTAGTTGTGCCCAATCCACCGTCAAATTCTACTCTTCACCCCGACTTCAGGTTTATAGTCAAAGACATATTTTCCAACAACCACCAAGTAACTTTGATAGGAGATTGTTAGTGTATGAGAGGAAAAAGAAACGCCAGCAGCTTAACTGTTAGCCTAACTGTTTTTATCAGTTAGGAATAAAGGGGAACGAGTTTGTATAAATAGGAAGAGTTAGTAGAAGGGGGAGGATTATTGACTGTTGTATTCTTTGAACAGGAATTCGTTATTCCTGCGGGGGAGGTTAGGCTTCCAGACTACCCTATTCATTGTATTCTTGCGGTAAATAATATCAGAGGAGGTTATATAGATTCTTGGTGTTGATTCTGGTGTGTGATTGTGATAATTCTTTAGGTTTCTTGATTAGAAACCTAATAAACTCACTTTAAGTGCCCACTATTTTATCTCCTCCTGCCCTGACAACTGAGTTTAACCTTCCAATTTCCCTTCGCAAAGGTATATGTTCTACTCGTGATCCTTTCATCTATTTCTTCTGTGTCCATTCCTAAATCTGTTAGTGATGCCTTAGCTCATTCTGGTTGGTGTCAAGGCATGCTAGATGAACTAAATGCTTTTCAAAATAATGGAACTTGGGAGCTTGTTCCATTACTATATGGGAAATTTGTTGTTGGTTGCAGATGGGTTTTTGCTATCAAAGTTGGTCTTGATGGTACTACTGATTGCCTCAAGGCTCGACTCGTGGCCACAGGTCGCACAAATTTTTGGATTGGATTATGGTGATACTTTGTCTTCAGTTTCTAAGATGACTTTTGTTCGTTTATTTCTAGCCATGGCTGCTCTTCAATAATGATCTCTTTATCAACTCGATGTAAAAAATGTTTTCATCAATGGAGATTTGTAGGAAGAAATTTATATGGAGTAACTTGGATTTTTGCTCAAGGGGAGTCTTCTGGATTGGTATGTCATCTTCGCAATATTTATATGGCCTAAAACAGTATCATAGGTTCTAGTTTGGAAAATTTAGTTGTGTTGTTCAACAATTTGGTATGACTCGGAGTGAGGCAGATTATTCAATTTTTTACCGTCACTCAAGTGCTTGATGTGTCTATTTGGTAGTATATGTTGATTACATTGTTCTTACAGACAGTGACTACCATGGCATCTCTTAGGTGAAACAACACCTTTGCCACCATTTTCAAATCGAAGATCTTGGTAAACTCAGATATTTATTGGGTATTGAGGTTGCACAATCCAATGATGGTATTGTTATATCTCAAAAGAAGTATGCATTAGATTCTTTTGGAGGAAATTCTCCAACCAAATCAGGGGAAGCCTATTTTAGATCTTGTGCAGTATAGAAGTTTGGTTGGGAAATTAAATTACCTCATAGTTAGTCGTCTTGACATTTCCTTTACCGTTAATGTGATGAGCTAATTTCTCAATTTCCCATGTAAAGGTCATTGGAATGCAATATTAAAGTACATTAAAGAATCTCTTGGAAGTGGTTTGTTTTATGGTTCCAATAATCATACAAAAGTTGTTTGCTGTTCAGATTTAGATTTGGCATGATTTCCTTTTGATAGAAGATCTACTTCCAGGTATCGTGTCTCTATTGGTGGTAACTTCTCTTGGAAGAGCAAGAAATAAAGTGTTGTGGTAAGATCTAGTTTAGAAGCAGAATATAGAGTTTTGGCCTCAACCACTTGGGAACTTGTTTAACTTAAGCAATTGCTTAGAAAGTTACAATTTGGAGATGTCATTCAAATGCACTTATATGTGTCAATCATGATGCTCTTCATGTAAGTTTTAATCATGTCTTTCATGAGATGATCAAACACATTGAGATTGACTTTCATTTATTTCATTTGAAAGAGGGTTGTATATGGAGACATCAAGAGTGAGTTTAGGGATGACAAAAATATTTGTGTCCACAGGTATCCACAGATAAAATCCACAGTGTATAGTTGGTACCCGCGAGTAGTGGGTATTTTAATACCTGTTTATAAACGGGTCGAATACGACATAATACTCATACCCATGAGTATCGATTATCTGCAAAAAATTAAAATTAAAGTTTAATTTATATTTTATTGAGTTAAATTTAATTAAAATTAATTTATATTTTATTAGGTTATATTTAATTAAAATTAAATTTTAATTTATATTTAATTTATATTATATTACATTATATATATATATATATATATATATATTATTTTTTGTAATTTTATTTTAAAAATTTATGAAATACCTTTTTTTATATATGCGCGAGTATTGGGTATCCACAAATACCTGCGGGTTTTATAATATCTGTGGATATTTTTTAATCGGGTATCCGATGGTTGATGGAGTAGGTAACAAGTGAATTTTTTTATTATGTGTCGGGTAGCGGTTAGGCATATCCCTGTCCAGACTGACCCGTTGTCATCTCTAATTGAGTTTGTCAACTCAAATGATCATTGAGAAGATATTTTTATTAATCTTTACGGGGAGCAAAAATTGATTATATTTATAACAAGCTTGATACATATGACTTATATACACCAACTTGAAGAAAAGTGTTATATATATATTGTGTTTTATGTTAATTAGGGAAACATAGTCCCTATGTTAATTATGTTAGTTTTAATATATTCAGTAATCCCAATGATTCAGGGATATAATTAGATCCTTATGATTTAGGGATATTCTTATACTTTCATTATTATATGCTAAATATGAAGGTAATTAAATGTAATTTCTGATACCCCTGTCAAGCCGGTGAATATGTATTTTTAGTTCCCAACTTGTAAACAATCCTTTGAAAGTTGTTGCTATTGTGCTCTTTTGTTAGAAAATCTGCAAGTTTGTCTTGTGAGGAGACATATGTAATGAAGATTTGACCAATGTCTAATTTTTCTTTGATAGAGTGCTGGCCAATTTTAATGTTTTTGGTTTTATTATGTTGCACCAGAACATGGACAATGCTGATAGTAGATTTTTTATCACAGTAAAGTCTCATTGATTCACCTTGCTTTATTCTTAAGTTTTCTAGGATGATCTTCATCCATATCATATCACATATCCCTTGTGCCATTTCCTTGAACTCTGCTTCACTTTGGTTCTTGCTACCACGTTTTTTATTTTTACTCTTCCAAGTTACAAAATTCCCACTTAAAGAACCTATCCCCAATTGACCCAACACAGTCAGCATCTGTACATACTTTGAGATTATTTTGTTTGAACAGAGTTCCCTTGCATGTAGTCCTTTACAGATATTGCACAATTCTTAGTGCAGCCTGTAAATGAATCTCCTTTGGTTGGTGCATGAAGTGGCTGACCTGACTTTGCAAAAGCAACATCACGTCTAGTGTGGGACAGATATATGAGTTTGCCAACTAATCTCTGCTACTTTTCCTGGTCAACAACTATATCTTTTCATTTCCCAACTTCAGATTTGGATAAATTATTGTACTTTCAGGCCTGCATGCTAACTTACCCGTTTCCTTTAGCAAATCAGTAATGTATTTCTTTTGGGATATGAAAATATCCTTTTTAGAGTGGGCTATTCCAATCCCCAAAAAAATACTCCAATTTTACCTTGGTCATGATTTCAAACTCCTTGGCTAGATGTTGGCTTAATAGTTGTTCCTCCTCTTCATCATCACCTAACATTATAATATCATCCACGCTCACAAACACAAGTAACATTGTTACTTTACCTGACTCAGTGTGTTCAACAAACAGTGTGTGATCTTCTTGGCTTTGTTTGAAGCCTCAAACGTATCATAATTTTAGATCTTCAAAACCATGGTTGTGGTGATCGTTTTAGTCACCCTTTGCTTTAGCAATAGCAGTGATAAGCAGGACGTCATCATCCTATGCTTTGTTCTTTGTCAGTTAAGAACATAATGATGTTAATTTCAGTACTCTGCTGTAATGAAATTATGTATTTATCATACTGTTGCTCATTTTTATTTGGTGTATTAAAATGACTGTACCTTGTAGTAATTTAACATGCTTTTTGTCTTACTATAAATTGATGATTTTAGGTTTTGAGCTATGACGGACTGCACTCCCCTGATTCTTTGGCTGTCACTGCAGCTGGTATAGCAGTGTAAGTTGGCCATTCTGTTTTCTGGCAACTGAAGGACTTGAGACCCCATGCAAAATGCTTTTTTTCTATAAATTATTAAAAAACTTACCTTGCTCTAATTTTTGTTTGCCAATACACAATACTGATGATAATTCAATGAATGGGAAGTAAATTAAAGAAAGGAGGATGAGATGATGGGATAATCCAATAGATGTAAAAATAAGGCAAGTATGAATGTAAGTAGTCCTGAGATATTTTTGTCACATGCATTATGCTATCTAAACATATTTACTAGCACAACTATTTGTCGGAGATCTCACGTTAATTATAGTTATTGTTAAATTATAATATATAGGTGAGTACAGTCTTTGTTCTAGAAACAAATTTTTGTAGGGTTGAAATATGTCTAAACTCACATTTAAGATTATTAATCTTAATAATTTAATTTCCAGTGCACTTTCAGAAGTGCCAATGTCAAAAGCAATTGCTGGGGTTCGTGTTGGTCTTGTTGGTGATAAGTATATAGTAAATCCTACTACTAAGGAGATGGAACACTCTGAATTGGACCTCTTGCTAGCTGGCACAGATAGTGCAATACTGATGATAGAGGTAAAGCATTGTCCTTTCTTGTGAACAATAACATTATAGGTATACCAGTATACTGATAGAACATGTTTCATAATTATTTGTAACTTGCTTGCAATAAGTATAGTGTCCTAATATTTTGGAAATAGAAAATAGAAGATTCTTTGAAGGTCATAGGTATTATCTTACACTTCATACAATACAACTATTTGTTCTGTATATTTTTTTCTTTAGCTTTTTTTCCTAGTTATTATGATAAACTCTGTTGGGTTTTAACGTATAAGAGACAAAAGAATAAAAGGGAAACTGATATCTTTTATTGAGCATAAGCCAGAAATATTTATAATACATAATTTGTAACTGACTTTTAAAAAAATATATGCTAAACTAATTAATTTAAATAATACCTAAAATTCTCCTAAGAAATAGGATATGAATATTTTTATTTAACAACTTTGACTCTTTCAACCAAATGCTGTTTGAGTCACAAAATTCCAATACTCCTCCTTGACTCAAAGTCAGCATGCTCTAAGTTTTTTCATCCTTGACCGCATCATCTAAAGTTCCTCCACTTTTGGAATTCTTAATCACTTCTGGTTTCTTTATCTTTTCAAGAATTGCGCCTAACTCTGAGTTGTCAGTGTCTTTCACCTTTTCAGTATTGTCTTGTTGCTCCGCATTTTCAGCTTTTGCTTCGGGAAAAGTTGTCTTAGAATGCTTTTCTTCCTCTAATTTTATTGGTTTAATTTGACTTTCACCAACTTTAACACATACTAGTTTTGCTTTCTTTCCATTTAGAGATGGGGTTCTTTTATGTCCTCCAATATTTGTATGTACTAACTGCAGCTTGTTTGTTGTTCTCCAAGATTTGTCTTTTGGAAAAGGAAACTTTGTTTGTTTTCCATATTGCAAAGTCGCGCATACGAGTGATTTCTCTTCAATTTCATGCAGCCTTTGTTCCTGCATATTGTCTTCAACCTTGTGCACAACAAATTGCTCTTCATCAATCAAATTCAACGCAAAGCTCTTGCCTTTCATTTGAACTCTGAATAATTCTTTATTATCTGAATCTTTAATCATGCAGCTTTTATCTTCAAATAAAACTTTATAGCCTTTCTCTAGAAGTTGGCCAACACTCAACAAGTTTTGGTCAATTTCAGGAACATATAAAACATCAGTAATTAATTTCAAACCTATGCAACCTTTGATCGCGATGGTTCCTTTACCCTTCACTGCTATTTTTGCTCCATTTCCAATTCTGACATTTGTGTTGTAGGTTGCATCAAAATCTTTGAATAATTCTTGATCGTAAGCCATGTGGTTCGTGCAACCACTATCAATTAGCCAACTTTCTGTTGATCTTGCAGTAGCAAAGCAAGAAACAACAAAAAGTTCTTCTTCATTGTCTTCAACCGCAGCTTGTACATTCTCTTGTTTTTCTGATGACTTGCATATTTTCTCCACATGCCCTAATTGTCCACATTTATGGCATTTCACATCTGGCCTCCACCAACACTTTGTATGTGGATGATTATTTTTCTTACAAAAAGGACATGATGGAAAAACATGAAAGGATTTGTTATTATTTTTGTGATTGAAACTTCCTGACCTTTTTTTCAGCAATTTAGCTGCTAAAGCCCCTTCAATATGACCTTCTTCTCTCATGAGTCTTCTTTGTTCTGGAGCTTCAAGTGCAGTCAAAAGTTCTGCCAAGGTAATAGTAGAAAGATCTTTTGAGTTCTCCAACGAAGTCAATGTGGCTTCATATCTTTCTGGAATTGTTACAAGTATTTTTTGAACAATTCGAGAATCAGGAATCTCAGTGCCTAGAAGACGTATTTTGTTTGCAATGCCGAGAAGTTTGTCCGCATAATCTTTGATTGTCTCTGAATCTTTCATCCTCTGCATCTCAAGTTCTCGAACCAGATTCAAAGCTTGCATTCCTTTGACTCTCTCATTGCCTTCATACTCTTCCTTCAAAAACTTCCAGATTTCATGTGCCGTTTTCAACGTCATTATTCTGTTGAAAATGACTAGAGATACAGCTGTGAACAAAATTGATTTGGCTTTGGACTTTCGAAGCCTGCTTTCTTTGTGATTTTTCATTTGAGCAATCGTAGGATTATCTGGCAAGGGAGCCACTTCGTAGTCTTGTTCTACCGCTTCCTATACATCGTTAGCATCTAAATATGCTTCCATTTTGACAGCCCACATTTGATAGTTTTGTCCATCAAATACAGGTATAGAAACAGTAGTAAACGAGATTTGAGATTCCATTTTATGTATGGTGGCTATTTTGTGGTTGTAGGTGTTTATGGGTTATATCACAGATCCCGTAAGATCCTTTTTGCTCAGATACCAATTGTTGGGTTTTAACGTATAAGAGACAAAAGAATAAAAGGGAAACTGATATCTTTTATTGAGCATAAGCCAGAAATATTTATAATACATAATTTGTAACTGACTTTTAAAAAATATATGCTAAACTAATTAATTTAAATAATACCTAAAATTCTCCTAAGAAATAGGATATGAATATTTTTATTTAACAACTTTGACTCTTTCAACCAAATGTTGTTTGAGTCACAAAATTCCAATAAACTCTGATATCACCCAGACTCAAAGGATGAGCCTAGACGCATATGATATGGTAAATAGCTTGCCGTGTTTTGAGGCCAGAATGCATATACGAGAATGCCAATTATCTTCATTCCTTCACTTGAATAAATAATATGGAGAAAACAGTGTGTTGTACCTTTTATTGATGTGTGTGTATATAGGTTACAAAAAGAGGCTAGACACTTACCTTAAAACCCTAACCATAAAGATACACTCAAAATGAGTAATAATAAAATAACATTACATTTCAACACCTGCTTGCTGATTTGTGATATTAATACTATACTTAGCCTGCAAATTCGTTGGAAGTGATTCAGAGTTCTAAATTTGTCTCCTTTCCACATTCTCTTTCAGTTTCAATTTGACACATAAATACATTATCACAGATAAAGACCAACTGTGAATTGCAAAATGAAGAGGTTTCTAGGAAGGCCAGCTGAGTTAGCCTTTTGGATATTTACTTTGAAGCAAATTTAATTGTGAAAACAGATGTTAGATGAACTTCTATGTGATTAAGATCAAGTAATCGAAACCCGTAATTAACATATTTGTAATCCTTATCCAAATCAAGTACTTGCAATCTCAACATTTATTTTTACTTCACCTGCAGCTTTCTGCAGAAAACAGATTCAAAGTTTTTCCTGCTCTTCTAATTTGTCAGTATTTTGAAAATCCAAGACTTTTCACCATTTCAGCTGTCTTAGTGTCAAATTGCAGGAATCTGCATTGGTTGGTATGTGATAAAAAAATGATGAAATCATATCTTTTCAGAATCGAAAATATGTTGAATGTGAATCATGATTCTGGAAACTCTTATGGTTGTACTTTTATGCTGGCTCAACTGGTATATACTTTCATTGCAGGGATATAGCAATTTTATTCCAGAAGAAAAGTTACTCAGGGCTGTCGAAGTTGGTCAGGTTATTACCTTATAGTAGTGCTATTAGACAAGCTTATGAAACCCTTTGTTTCTTAAATTATTAGTTGCACTGCATCATGCAAAACATTTATTTGTGGCTGTTGGATATACAGCACTGAAAGCAAGGAATCACCACAGAGGATTTTGATCTTTAAAATTGTCTTCTTTCTCAACTTCTTACAAGTTTAATAATTTGAAAATATTTGTAAACAACGTCTTTTCTTTCTACATCTATCTGTGTTAAAACTTCAATTCATTTTTCAATGACCATTATTGCTTTGAGTATATGAATATTTCACTATAAAAGCTTATATAGTACAAGAGTAAGCTACTTGCCTCCATTACAGGCTTTTAGTTATAGTGGATTTGTAATGTTTACTGTTTAGACATTCATATCTTTGTGGGGTCTGTTTTCTTTGATAGTTTATCAACATTCCTGCTTAAGGTTGGTTGTATTATATTTTTCCTGTTCTTCACTGTCAGGATGCAGTACGAGCAATCTGTAATGAAGTAGAAGCTTTGGTTAAGAAGTGTGGGAAGCCAAAGATGTTGGATGCCATCAAGTTACCTCCTCCTGAACTTTATGAACATGTTGAAGTATACTCCTTGCTATCCTTTATCATTTTCTGCTATTTGTTTAGTCCAAAAGTTTATAATTATTCATGATTTGTGAATGTCTATCTAGGGAAATGTCTATCATTTCGTTGTTTGTTTGGACAATAGTAGTTCACAATATTAATGCTATTGACTTTATGTGGGTGGGAACAGTGGCCAACAATAGGACAAATCACAAAAATTAGCTAGTTAATAATAGAAGCTGAAAAAGAATACTGAAATCAAACTGCAATATCTGAGCCAAATTTGTAGGTTCTAAGCAGTAGAATGAGTCTGTTGGAAATACAGAGTTGAGTTTAGGTAGGGTAGGAGTCCTAGAAGGAGAGGAAGCTCTCGATATTAGAAGAAGAATATTAATTTGGTGTTATATAATGCAAAAACACTAAGACCTATCTTAAGTACGCTAATACTAATTATGTCTATTGCTAATGTAGCAAGGTCATCAAATGCATTAAACGCCCATAAGAGGCTGATGACATTTATGCCTATAGGGGACAGGGAACCAAAAGGCACTCCCACAATTGATGAAAAGTGATAATAATAATAGTAATAATAATAATAATAATAATAATAATAATAATAATAATAAATAATAATAATAATAATAAATAATAATAATAATAATAATAATAAATAATAAATAATAATAATAATAATAGTAATAATAATAATAATAGTAATAATAATAATAATAGTAATAATAATAATAATAATAATAATAATGTCTTTTAATCGTTATTGCACCTCGTTTTCCACTCTTACAACTCTGCATTCTGTTGCCTTTTTTCTGTGATTTTTTTAAAATGTGTTGGGCTAGTGCCACTGCTGATGCGCCAGTGGGCTCAAAGATAACATCCTTGAATCAGAGTTATCAATTGTGTGCAGTAGAGGCACTATATAGTGCTGTCAAGTAGTGGCAGGTGGCTGCAACAGGGGCTCAATTGCATTGTGTTTATGGGATGTGGTCACTGTGCTCAATCACGGCTACTATAGTGGAAAAAAACGTTGCTGTTATGGCCACTTTGATGAACAGGGATTAAAAACCCTAAGTTTCCCTAGTTTATTTTCTTGGGATAGTCTCATGATATAGCTATGGTGTTGTTGTGGTCAGCTGCTCTGTCCTGAAATAAGTTGGGTCCTCGAATTTGACCTTATTCCATAGACAATTCCTCCACTTGTGTAAATTGCATCATACTGAAAATTTGTCATTGAAGCTCAAACTGAGATTCTGGGAGGATTTCAAAAGCATGCAGTACCATTTATATACTTCTCTGGACTCAGGCCATATTTTTCACTTTCACAATGTCATTGAGATCACTCAATTATTTGCTGCATTTCACTTCAGACTTCACCCTCCTGCTCCACACTGTTCTTTTAAAATCTCTAGCATGTTGTGTTACTTTTATCTGGTGTGAAGTTTACTTCTGTTTTCTTAGGCATTTATGATATGGTTTTGCTCATTTGTTGCTATTGGTTGTTTCTTGCATGTCCTTGTTTGAGAGGACTATGCTTTTACTTAATATTTGTTAGACAAGATATAATCGAAGACTTCATTAAATAGTTTTTTTAAATAGTGGTTGGATAGAAACTGAAGTGCGAGGAAATGTGCAGGAAATTGCAGGTGATGAGATAGTAAAAGTTCTTCAGATTAGAAATAAAATACCCAGAAGAAAAGCCCTTTCATCATTAGAAGAAAAGGTTCTGAATATACTCACAGAAAATGGGTTTGTCTCAAATGACTCAAAACTGAGGAGTAGTTCTGAGACCATTGCAGAGGTTCTTGAGGATGAGGATGAAGACGAGGAAGTAATTGTTGATGGTGAAGTTGATGAAGGTGATGTTCATATAAAACCTACTTCACACAAACCGGCACTTTTAGTAAGTACTATGTACATTTCTAATTTATTTTCTATGTTTTTTTCAAATGTATTGTTAAGTGATGTATATATGGCTAACTTAGGCTCGGTGCTCAGTTCATAGTTACTTTTTAAGGCCATTTCTAAGATTTACGTTCAAGCAGACTGGATTGCTCAAATAAGTTGATTATTCTTGTTCTCTTTTTTAGGTTTTGTAGTTTCTCTGTGGGCTGAGGAGACTTGTTCGTACTTACACTCATTGTTTTCTTAGTGAATTCTTTTGCTAAACCTGTATTGGCAATATTTTTGTTGTTTCTCCTCTGCTTGTGTGCACGAAGCCTCTCATCATCCTTTGACTAAAGGATTCCTAAAATTTGAGTAGAGATATTTTAGGAAGTTTTAGATTTTTTCCTATTGGTTTTAATTTTGTATATTTGTTATATCCTGGTTTTATTACTTGCATAACAATCCCACAATCTTAGCAATTTATTTCCTAGAATAGGTTGTGCTTGTTTCCAAAATTATCCAATCAATTTATGTATATATATGAAATGTATGCAATATGAAATAGTAAGAAATAAATTATTTTCTTCTAAAGTTGAGATTCTGAAAGGAAGATTGCCAATAGGTTCTTTAGGGATTCAGAATATGTTGTGACTTGATTTATGAAAAATAATAGAAGGCTACAGCTACAAAAGGTTGTCTTGAAACATAATTCTGTATTGATTTCCCCTCCCTGCTGTGATTGTTTTAGGTGAAATACCATTGTCAATGAGGAAATATGGGCCGGCTTTGCTACATTCTTTACCTCTTGGGCTTTGTTTTCCATAAATTTATCTGTTTGTGATGATACCCTACTGCGTTGTAATATTTTCTCTGTTCTCCCTCTAATAATGTCTTTATTTATACCTTCACTCAAGAACTGGGACAAAGAGAGGATATTACTCATGTTATATCTTCCTTGTTTTGGGTATGCAGTATCCTACTCTGGGTCAATCTTTCTGGCAATTGACATTGTTCTTTATAATTTATTTTTGTGTATTTTAATTGTTTAATGTTTATATTTTGTTCCTTGATTCATGTAGAGATCATGCCTTGCCCTGTTGTATCCATGTTTTTCTGAATCCATTTGGTTTTACTATTTAACATATATCTATTTCTTTTCCGGTTACAGTTTTCTGAGGTAGATGTCAAGTTGGTATTTAAGGAAGTGACATCCAAATTTTGGAGGAAGCGCATAGTAGAGGTATGAATACTTATAATGAAATAATTAAGATTACTATCGAACATATAATATTTTGTATGGTTTTTGCTGTCTTTGGGAGAGTTCTGTGAAATTGGCCGGGTTTCTGTTTTCTTCATAATGAGCCAAAGTGAATAATCTAATAATTGTGGCAAACATATCTGTTAGCCTTCGTGGAATCACAAATGGAACACGTAGTGCTTCAAAAGAGTCTTAATGGAGTTGCTCTTCTCAACCATTGAAATTTAAACTTGTGACATTGTTCTTGAATAACTCAGATTAAGTGAACAGTGTATTTTTGCCTTAGGTTACGGTTACAAATTACTGTTGTATTTTTAGAGTACACTAGTGCAGAATACAAAAGGTCAAGAAACCCTAAAACCATAACCAAATAGTTGGTTTCCTCTATATAAATAATAATAAAGAACATTACATTTCAACACTCCCCCTCAAGCTGGAGCATATAGATCATATGTACCAAGCTTAGAACATATAAATTGAATTCTAGGCTCTCTTAGAGATTTGGTCAAAATGTTTGCTAGTTGTTCGTTAAAACTGATAAACTCATAACAAGATCCTTAGACAATAGCTTCTCTCTAACAAAATGACAATCAGTTTCTTTATGTTTTGTTCTCTCATGAAACACTAGATTGAAAGCAATGTGAAGGGTTGCTTGGTTGTCACAGTACAACTTCATTGGCTCATTTTCACAAAATTTCAGCTCTTGAAGGAGTTGTTTAATCCACACAAGTTCACATGTAGTTAGAGCCATAGATTGATATTCCGTTTTTGCACTAGATCGAGCAAACACACTTTGTTTTTTACTTTTCCAAGATACAAGGTTCCCTCCAAGTAATACACAATATCCTATGATAGATCTTTTGTCAATTGGACAACCAATCCAATTTGCATCACAATATCCTTTGACTCGAGTACTTCCCTTGTTCTCATACAACAATCCCTGGCCTAAGTTCCCTTTTACATATATAAGAATGTGAATCATAGCATTCCAATGATCACATGCGGATTTTGTATAAATTGGCTCACAATTCCCACCGGATAAGAAAGATCAGGTCTTGTTGTGGTAAGATAGATGAGTTTTCCAACCAACCTTCACACGCTGATTACAACCCAATATAGCAACAACACTCAGTAGCAAACCAATAACTATTTTCAACCAACAACTTGTATCTCTATCATAATACAATGATTACCAATAGTTAGAAACAACAATATTCTTCATACTATAGCGAGTGCCAATTGTAAAAGACATCAAACAATATTGGAGGAAGAGCCTGAGAGAGATAGCGGATGAAGCCCGAGAGGAGAGATAAACCTCTCAACCAAAGTTGAAAACAGAGAAAAAAGGGTAAAAATAGGGACAAAGAGGTTTCGACGACCCTTGTGGAGGAGATGTAAAATTGCTTAGTGAGGGTAACGAAGTGTGTGGCCTTTATGTGACGAGCTGTGATAAACAGAGAGGTTGCACAAGCAATGAGACACCTGGTAGGTTGGATGTCACATGGTAAGACACATCAGATTCGGTTGTTGTTAGTGAAAAAGGTGGCAGTCAACGACGTTGACAATGATAAAACACAATGGAATAATCCCTATATCTCAATAAGATGAACCATACTAGGTGTCTGTCATTAAAAAAGATGAGTCGAGAGAGACAATAGCGGGGGATAATGGTGGATAGTTGTAGACAATAGTGGACAAGTGTAAAACAAGCAGAGGGAACCAATCTACCCTGATACCATCTTAAGTTTGAAAATATGATAAAAAGGCTTAAGAGATTGATTGTCTCTTAGCTTATCCATGTTTTTTGTAGAAGAAAATTACGTTAGGAATAACAAGAGTGTACAAGGAAAAAGGTATATCTAGGCAACTTTTTCAGGACAGATTTCTTTACCTATCTAAACAAGTTAAGTTACATAATCAAGATAATTTATTCTAACAAGCTTATTCAGTGAGTTTAGATCTTGTTCCTTGATCTCTTTATGACAGTATTTTAAGCAATTAACTTGGCCATGCCTATAGTATACTTCTAAAGTTCTACTTATGAAACATGTTATGAAACAATTCTTGTACTTCCTTTTAACCTTAATCTTTTGGGTTGAGTTTCTTTATAAAATAGGATATATTTTATATATATATATATATATATATATATATATTTTCGTAAGTTTAAGTAAATGTAATTGATACAATGAAGTTGCAATCCCTAATAACTTGTTGGCTTGATGAATTACCAAACTTAATGGATCCATGTTTATTGATTTATTTTGTCTATGTAATAGGGGGGAAAGAGGAGTGATGGGCGAACACCTGATGAAATACGTCCAATCAACTCTAGATGTGGCCTATTACCTAGAGCACATGGAAGTGCTCTTTTTACAAGAGGCGAAACACAGGTCTCGGACAATTTTATTTGCTTACAAGTTTATGCTCTAGATGGTGTATGTTGGTGTCTATATTTGCTTATGCAGTCTCATCATCTCTTTTAGTTTGTTTATTAGTTTTATTAGAAGGGGACATAAAATGAACAAATACAAAGGAGGAACAGAAATAATAAAATCAACTCTTTGGTCTTTTAATACAAGTGATTGGAGCTATATATTGATTATTCAGGTTATTACATGACTTAAAAAGATGAATCTCTATAATTTTCTCAGCCCTACTGATGACAGAATAGTGTGTTATCTGTTGAGCCTTGTGTATTGCATAGAACACCTGATTTAATAATACTTTATAAATTGCAACTCTTAATTTCTGCCCCAAAAAAAATACCCAGCTTGGGAAGAGTTACTTTCTCCAAATTCTCTTCAAGAATGCTAGACACTTCAGACTTTATTGTTTTAAGAAGCTTCTACATGTGTTTTTCACTCCTACTTTACCCAAAATCAGAAGAGTATGTGATAGGACTTTGAGAGTTTATGAAAGGAGGGAAGGAATAAAAAAATAAGACATAGATGTTAGGGGGGTTAAGGGGGCCGTTAGGAGGTTGGTTATTGTCTGTTTTTTGTAGGGGTTAGCCTTATAAGGGAGAGGGAGTGTTTAGGGGCAGACATGTTGTTTTGTTGTATCTTAGTTGACAGGAATATTGCATCCTGTGCGAAGGGAGAAGGCTCCCTTAGAAGCTTATGAATTGTGTTCTTTGTCACCAAGAATAATAATACAAACTATACAGTGTTTTTCTATGTCAGAGAGTGTGTGCAACGTGTCTTTAGGTGTGAGTTCTGGGTTTCTTGTTCCAAGAAACATAACAATTGGTCCGACCTGTCGGATCATTGACTAGTCAGCAAACAAGGAAGAGTAATGGAGGATCTAAGGGAGGATACTAGGGAAATTCATCAAGAATTTAAAGAATTGACTAAAGCTCTTAGGTGGAAATCTACGAACCAGGATAGGAAAAATCTACTTTTGTACTTTATTTTTAGTTCCACTTTCAGTACTTGTAAGTGATACTGATATCTGCAGCTTAACCTGAGTGATTGATTGGCTTTATCTGGTTGGCAGTCACTAGCCGTTGTTACACTTGGGGATAAACAAATGGCACAAAGAATAGATGGACTTGATGGTGATGATGAATTAAAGAGGTTCTATTTACAGGTCTCTTTAAAATTTGGCTACTTTTATGTTCTCTTATATTTTTGTGGATATTACCTATTCTGAGAAATTTGAGCATATTTGAAAAACACTACTACACTGAATGGCTTGATTTGTGAATAGGGGTGTTTATCAGTTTGGATTAAACCCAATTAACTCAAAAATCCAAATAGAATCAATGAAATGGGTTCATAATTTTAGCCTAATTGGACTCAACCCAAAATAAATGAATCAAATGAGATAGTTATAAATTCAGTTATCAGTCGTGATTTACAAAAATGATATACACAAACCGAAGCAATGATGTGATTTTTTTCTATTATTAATTAACTACTATGCATGGAGCTCTATGATATAAATCTTATATAAGTATATATTTTTATTTTTACTACTATTTAGTTGATGTAAGCAAATTACAGTACATATATTGTTGCACACTTTAAGGAGAGAATTATTTGTGAATATTTGAATAATATTACCTTTTTTTTTTCCAAAATGTAATTTTGCACATTTGTAGATTATGAAACCTAATTGATGTGAATGGAATCAACTCATTCTTGATCAGGTTGTTTTGCTTTGAATTGTGATAAAAAAATTTCAAAAATTTGACGCTTTGAGCTGTTTCAAAAGGTTTGAAAAATTGTAAACTTGAATTGTGCTAAAAAAAAAGCTGAAAAATTCAAACTAGAGAAAACTGATTGGTTTAAATTTTATATATCTAATTCAGATTGAGTCATGAACACCCTACTTGTGCCTGTTGGTTTTCTAGCATAGTGCATTATTAAAACTGTAAATGCCAAAAGCCAAGATAAACACTGAACTGCTATTTAGTAGGTCATAAATGCCTACTGAAGACAGGAGGAATAAACTTTGATCTCCTTTAGTTAAGTAGACATGGTGGCAACTGCTAGGCCATTTGGTTCTGCTGGGGTTATTTGAGTGGTTCTTTATTTTTCTTTTATGCTCATTGAAGAGTTGCTCTTGTTATCGGGAAACTCAACAGAATAGTAACAGCTTTTGGAAAATCAGGCAGTCACTAGAAAAGTCTAACAACATATAGAATAGTGTCAAACTTAGTGAAGAACTTTTTGTGGAACTAGGAGGGCCCTTTAGATCAGGAGCTTTGATACCGTGTGATAATGAGAAAGGAAATTTTCTGAATGTGGTCGAGCGTTCTTCTCAGTCAGTAAATTGATTTATTTATAACAAGAATGATTACAGAGATAATAAAAAATAACTACTATTTTCAAGGAAACAACTAAAACATCAAAACTTCCTATTGAATATAGTAAAACTAAGTCTATGATTAATTTTCCTTGTGTCTAAAATACACAGGGTATTATATTTATAATGAAGAATGAAACAAGTATATATGGGAACCAAACATAAATATGATAAACAGAAAATATTGTTAAAAAACAATATCAACAATATCTACCAATATCAAACAATATCAAAAGCCTACGTTTTCCTAATTAGCATAAAACACAATATATCTAACACTTCCAAAGTTACATTGACCTAAGCTGGATACTAACTAAACTACTTAGAAAGATAACATATATTAACTTCTCCTGTTGAAGATATGATACTATATACATAGGGAGATATGTGTAGTGAACATTCAAGATATGATTAGACACTCTAGGAAAATATGTAAAGCTAACAATCAAGGATTATTTCCCTTATTATTCTTTATTTTGCTTTCTTAGTTTTTATTCTTGATCATTTTAAATAAAGAATCTTGTGTTTTCTGACACAAATAGCAAATCTTATATGTCCTGTTGATCTGCCGGAGAATATAGTAGAATGTTAATACCTGTTACAAATATAGCTGTCTGTTTAGCTCTATCGTGTGAGCTGTCTGTTATTCTTTTTGTTAGACCCTAAACCCTTAATATCGTATGATAATTAATGTCTACTTCTTAAATTTTGCAGTATTCATTTCCTCCTTCAAGTGTTGGGGAAGTTGGCCGGATTGGTGCCCCAAGCAGAAGAGAAATTGGTCATGGGATGCTTGCTGAGAGATCCCTTGAACGAATTTTACCTTCTGAAAATGATTTCCCTTACACTATACGTGTTGAGAGTACTATCACAGAAAGCAATGGCTCTTCAAGGTGAGTTTCTTTTTTTTTTCTTTCCATTTTCAGCTTCCCATTTTCTTTATTTCTTTGTCATTTTCCATGATTATTCTAAAATAGTGAAGATTGAATGAAAATGCTTGTTGGGCTATACATGTTCTGGTACTTATATATAGTTTAATTTCCAATTAGAGTAATTACAAGACTTTGGTCTGCTTGGACAAGCTTCTTCATGAGTCCTTCTAGGAGAGAAAAATAGGAATAGAAAAATGAGTTGAGTTCTCCATAAGCTAAAATTAGATCATGCATAAGTTAAAAATAAAAAAATTAGAGAAGCTATACGAGAGAGCTTCTACAAGTTAGCTTTTATGGAGAAGCTAAGTTCATTTTTCTTATTTTCTTTCTAGTCAAGGATCTTATGGAGAAACTTGTCCAAACTGACTCTAATTAGTGCTAAGTAAAAACTAATATCTAGCCTAATAAAGATGTTAGATATATTGTATTTTATGTTAATTAAGAAACATAGTCCCTATGCTAATTATGTTATTTTTTCCGTTTTTTTTTATTCTTTTTGCAGCCCACATTCTCATTTGCTTGTTATTTTACAGATTCTTTTTGATCCCCTCATGATCCTCGAGTTTAACAGTAGTGCTTAAGAGTTTCCCCTAGCTTAGATTATACGTAGCGTATGAGATTAGGTCATCCTCATAGTTATGTCTTGAAAATTATACTACAATGTGATGTAAGATCATATTTTCTAATGAGAAAAACAATACATTTTGTTCAACCTGTTGGATGGGCAAAGTCCATTCTCAAACTTAAAGATGTCTTTGTCATGTTCTATGTTCTGAAACTTTTCAATAGCCTTCTTCTCTTTTCACAAACTTGTGCACGATCTAAACTGTTATGTAATATTCCCCTCACTGTGTCCTTTTGGATTTCTAGTCAATGAGATCTTTAACAGAATTTTGCTCTGCGACAGTCATCGCACTCTCCGGACATGTTTGCTATGTCAATGCTGTTGTCCACTCTAAGAACTTTTGCTCCCTAGCAGCTTTCTGCTCTCTGGGTATATTTTTGCTCTCCTGATGCACTCTTTGAGCATTTTTTGCTCTGAAGTAGTTGCCATGCCCTCTGGAAAAAATTCTCTCCGACAGCTGCTGCCTCCTCTAACTTTTAATGCAACACTGTGAGCTGTACCTTCTCTGGCAGCCACTATGCTGCCTGATTCATGCATTTTCCATCATGTGCCACCGGCTCCTTAACATTTCGTAATAATATACCTACCCACACCAAATCGATGTGTGAAGCTTTATTAGCTCCAACAACCAACTAGTTGACATATTCACCAAGTTTCTTAAGGGGGACTGGATGACATTTGTAACAAGCTTGACTCATGGTAGATGTGTCAGCTTGAGGGAGAGTATTAAAAATATGATTTGATTCTATTAAACAGGGAAATATCTTAGGAAATATTTATTATACTTGAAAAAATTAATATGAAAGGAAGAGGATTTTTATTCAAATTAATTCATTTGAAACGGTACATCAGTCTCTATACATAGAAAACCTTAACTCTAAAGTAAAAATTACAAATTTTATCATGTTCTAACAGCAGCCTCCATATCTAGTTATGCATTTATTATCCTACTAACAACAATATCTCTAGAGTTTTGTAGAATCTTCTAACAACTTCTATTAGCTTCTAGTTCTACCAATTTCTAGTTATGCATTTAATATCCTACTTACAACAATTATTAATCATTGTTACTGTTCCTTATTACTCTATCTCTTCTTCGATATAAGAGTACACATGTGTACACAACAGACAATTACAAGTAATCTTATTAATAGGCACTGCTTTATATTTTTCAAAATATACTACTGTCATTTTCTCTTACATAGCTTTTAAAGTTTCCATGTTTAATATCAATTTTTTTATTTTATTATAGCATGGCTTCTGTTTGTGGAGGTTGCTTAGCATTGCAAGATGCTGGGGTTCCTATCAAGTGTTCCATAGCTGGAATTGCAATGGGTTTGGTATTGGACACCAAGGAATTTGGTGGAGATGGAACTCCGCTTATTCTGTCTGACATAGTTGGATCTGAAGATGCATCTGGAGATATGGATTTCAAGGTTGTGATTTACATCATTGAACTTGTGATACTTATTTTTTCACGTGATTATTTCAATGGTACTTGGGGAGTTGGGTTTGTTCAATTTTTTTTCTGTCTATTTCAATTTTTGTATAACTCCACATGAGATGTTTTAACAATGTTAGGACAGAAAATATAGCATGATAGGCTGAAACCATATATACAGGATACATGACATTGGTTGATTACATTAAATAAAAATAATTATTGGAGATTTTATCCTATACACAGATATGATATGCCTATAAATAAGATTTTAATAAGGATGATTCTAAAAAAACAAGCCTACAATTCCAATGATCCTAATTAAACGAGAAAACAAATCGGACAGGGAAGATGTGCCAGGAAAGTGGGTGGCTGACGATGATGGTGGCTGTTTGGCGTTGTGGATGACAGACAGAAGGGTCAATCGGACAGGGAACATTTGGCAATATGATTAGACAAAGATGACTAGTTGAAGTTTCAATTTCTATTTTTTTGGGAACTTAGACAAAGAAATAGTGACAAAATGGGTCAAAGAGGATGGTATCAGTATGTTACCATGTTGAAAGAGACGTGTAAGACAAGCAAAAATTGTGCGTCTAGAGAAAGAATAGAGTCCACTTTATATAGGATGTTTACAATTACAGCAAATAATTTGGAGATTTTATTCCTACATATATAATATGAAATACCTATATATATATATATATATATATATATCAAACTCTTAAATTTGATTCTAATCAATAAGCCTATAATTACAAAGATCCTAATTGAATAAGAAAACAATTCAGAAAATATAAAAGAAGAATAATTCTCATGAAATCATCTATAGCATACTTTAAAATATTCTGAATATAAAAATAATATCATTAGATATTTCTCTTATTTTCTAACAACAATGATAAAATGCAGGTTGCTGGAAATGAAGATGGCATAACAGCATTTCAAATGGACATTAAGGTAAATACTATGAGCATTTTAATGCAATATCTTGATATGCTTACTTTCTCTTATTTCGTTTGTTTGGATTTTGAAAGGCTACTTTTTTAAATGGAGAACATTTATTATGTATTGATTAACTATCTTTTACTCATTATTTTTATTCATTTATTGTCCTTAATAAGTTATTTTCTTTTTGTATCTTCATTTTTTATGCTAGTGTTTTCTAATTGTTGCAGGTGGGTGGAATCACTTTACCCATAATGAGAAATGCCCTCCAACAAGCAAGAGATGGCAGGAAGCATATACTTGGTAAAGTTAAAACTCAAGTTTTACTATATATGTTGCAGTTAATGAATTTGTGTGTCAGATTTGATTGTATTATATCAGAAGTAGAAGTGTGTTGGCTTCTTGAACTTAGGCATAAGACAGAAAACAATGTTTTATTTCCATCACTCTATCGTGGCAAATGTTGAGTGGATGCTAATCTCAAAATCAGAGAATTAACATGTACTTTTCACCAACAATATATCAAGAGTTGTTTTAATTAAATAACTTACTATAGCTAATTACACACAATACATACATAAAATATTTTACAGCCTTCATGTATTACATCACGTATATTTTATTGGAGTAGTTTTTAATTAGTATTTTTTATATATTTTTCATTTTTCTAAAAGAAAAGTACTTTTAGAATATTTTAAAAAATAAATTTCACTTTAGTTTTAATGCAAAAAGTATTAATAAATGAAACACAATAGTACAAATTATTTTTGCGAGAAAATTCTGTTAATATACAAATAAATAAATAGTTATAGGGGTGTTCTAATCAAAAGGTGGAGCAGTGTTGGGCGAGTTGCAAAAGGAGCAAAGTCTCTTTACTGAGCATTGGATTCCTTAAGGATGAACTCTCATATAGATGATATCTGAGTACCAAATGAAAGTGCATTTGCAAAGATTATTCAATTTTTAAAGTAAGAGGTTTAAAATAATAGTAATATAAAAGTAAAGAGAATTAGGTAAGTACTCTCTGGTAGTTGCGTATATGTATATGCTTTTGGACTTTCGTGAGTGAAACTCAGTAACAGAATATATATATATATATATATATATATATATATATATATATATATATATATTCAGTTATTACTCTTTTTGCTACTAGAATGATAAATACTTTATTTTCGGATTTTGGTTCTAAGTCTACTACTCAATCGATCAAGTTGTTGAATATTGGAATACTGGATTAAGTTCAAGTTTATCAAACTAGGAATATTCTATAGATCCGAGTATTTTGGAGGTGAGTAGGTACATCAGGTATTTTTGGACAACTTATCTAAAATACTTTTAGGAGTGAAAAAGTAAAAACAAATAAGTTTTTCTATAAGCTTAAATTGATTTGTGCACAAGTTAAAAATAAGAATTTAGAAGTTATGTGAGAATACTTCTGCTAATTAACTTGTTATGCATAAGCTAATTTCAGATTTTGGGGAAAGTCATTTCATTTTTTCTTATGTTTCTCTTTTAGAAATGCTTATGGAAAAGCTAATCTAAAAATTCTCATAATATATATGCATAAATTTATTGCCTTGATTCAAACACAAGAGAGGAAATGTCTAACTGAAAACTAAATGGAGGTTGAGAGTCATTTGAGAAGAGTTCAGGAGAAGAGAATGTAATTTTTTGGTACTCAGTAAAATAGCCTATAAACAGACTTCTGTGTACTCAGCAATTTGTCAGATCAATAAAATGCTAAAACTCTCGAGTATAAAACGGGTTAATACAGAAGAATTTGTTTTTTTATATATTTTTCCAGTTTAAAATTGATTTTCTTTGATTATTGTTGACATCTTAAATATCTTTCTCCCTTTTGTTTCCTAATGTAGAAGCAATGACAAGTTGCTCACCTCCTCCGGCAAATAGGCTTTCTAAATATGCTCCTCTGATACACATAATGAAGGTATGTTTCTTGCTTTCCTTTTTCTCCTTCATTGGCTATCACTTAATCATCAATGGGTTATCACGTGTATATTTTTTATAGGTAAAACCGGATAGAGTAAATCTTATAATTGGTTCTGGTGGGAAAAAAATCAAGAGCATTATTGAGGAATCTGGAGTAGAAGCTATTGATGCAGACGATAATGGCACTGTACGAGAACAATGACACTTTTACATGATTATTTGTTACAGTTAACTATTCTATTGGTATGCGATGAAATGAATAAGTCTTCTTGGGCTTTTGCAGGTGAAAATATTTGCAAAAGATTTGCCTAGTTTAGAGAGGTCTAAAGCTATTATTAGTAGTTTGGCGATGGTTCCAACTATCGGTGATATATATAGGTAACTATCACTTCTTTTGCTGATTATATTTGTTTCCTTATATTTTTTCTTTTTCTCACAAATTTCTTCTATATTATGATTCTCCCAACCAGTCACCGGATAATCCTCAATTTTATTTTTTGTTCCCATTTACTCTCTTGGTTAGGGTTCTATTGTTTTGTCTGCTAAGTGCCTACGTGACTGACTAATAAGGGACCAAACAGAAAATGTGTGATATTTAGAGAGGCTAGAAAATAAGCAAAAAATAATACTTAATGGACAAAACTAACGACAGACTAACCAAGGTAGTATACGAGAAATGAAAAGCAAATTTGTGAGGACTAAATTACAACCTCTTAAAAATGAGGGATCGAATGAAAAATCATAATGTTAAAGGTTTCAAAGTGTTAAATATGATGAAAAACTATATTTGGGATTAATTTCCCTTGTGTTAAATACACACATAGGGTTCTCTATTTATAATATAGAAGAAATATGGGTTAAGCCTAAAATACAAATAAGAAATAATAACAAACTAACTAAAGATAAAAGATAAAGATAAAAGATAAATATAAAATAAAGATAATATATCTAACACTCCCCCTCAAGCTGGTACATACGTATGTATCAAGCTTGTTACTAATATAATCCATCAAAACTTAGTGAAAATATCTGCTTCTTGAGTGACAACAAATTGCTAATGATTTGCAAGACAACATAGAAGACGAAATACCAACCCAAAAGACTCCCCCGAGCAATAAATTTGGGAGGTTGCTCCATGTAAATCTCTTCTTGCAAATCGCCCTTGAGGAATGCCACCAGTGGATAAAGAGGTAATTGATGGAGAGCCACCACGACTATAAATAAACTAACAACAAACCATCTTTTCCATGGGAAAAAAAGCATATATGGACGGGTCAAACGCAATGGTCACAAAAGAGAGGTCAGAAGAGACAGTAGCAGAAGAAGCCATGAATGAACATGAGGAAAGTTATAAAAAGAAAAAAAAATTCTAATCAAGGCACCTGAAAAGGAAAAAAAAAGAGCAACCTCGACGTTCTAAATAGCTCTGAGACATGCCACCATGCATGACGGAAAAAGGAGAAGATCCACAACTTTAAAAGGCGATAAGAGCGCGTAAGAGCTTTGATGAAGGCATCGTTGATGACATGGTGATCGCATGGCCGAGACGATCAAAACCGTGTGATAGTTGGTCGAAACTGAAACTCCGGTAATGGCAACGGTAAACAACAGCGGTAGACGACGGTGTCGCCGCCGACAGTAGATGGTGCCACCGACGGCAGCGGTGAATGTAGTAGCAGAGACACCAGAAACTTTTTCTTCAAAAGAACCTTAGGCTCTAGATACCATGTAAAGAAAGAAAATAGGGAAAAAACGGTCTTATTAATTTTGAATAAAATATGAGAAATATATACAAGAGAGAATCTATAATTATGCTATTTTATCCCTATAAATATTCTATAATAATGTAACATTATTACTGTAATTATTCTATAATAATGTAACATTATTACTGCAAATCAATTATAATAATAACAATATATTCTCTCAATAATCTTGGGATATGATTTATTTTCTAACACTAAAACTGTCAAATTAATTTTGAATAAAATATGAGAAATATATACAACCTCTTAAAAATGAGGGATCGAATGAAAAATCACAATGTTAAAGGTTTCAAAGTGTTAAATATGATGAAAAACTATATTTGGGATTAATTTCAATACACACATAGGGTTCTCTATTTATAATAGAAGAAATATGGGCTAAGCCTAAAATACTAAGAAATAATAACAAACTAACTAAACATAAAAGATAAATATAAAATAAAGATAATATATCTAACACAAAGAATATTCCTTTTTTACGTTAATTATTTTCTAATTTGTTAAGAGAATTATTGATAAATTGTATGTATAATTGTGCTGCCTTCTATACTTCAGGAACTGTGAAATCAAATCAATAGCTTCATATGGAGTTTTTGTAGAGATAGCACCTGGCCGAGAGGTACATAATTCCACTTAGTTGTTCACAAAAACATAAACATATATTATTAGAAGCAGATACCATTAATTTCTTCGTACACATAATTAGATTTTGGGTTTTCTAGTGAAGTTGTATCATTGTGTGTTGTTTCTTAAATCTTATAAATGTTTTAGAGTGATACTTCATCTTATTATGTTAATAATTATCAAACGATCAGAAAGCATTTCCTTTTTATGTTTGCAATTCTCTTGTTGACTGGAAATGTCAAATTCTATGACCACTATTGGGACACAATGCAGGTTTAAACTAGAAAAGCATATGCATTAATCAGGATGCTAATAATGGAAAGAAAAATCAAATTATGTACTAAAAAATGGAACAAATCTGTACTCCTATGATTCGAAGGGTTGAGTGTATTAAAAATAAACCCCCTGACGATAGCTATTATATATTGTTGTAAATAGGGAACTACAAATTAGAGTGCCAAACCAGATAAGATCCAATGAAAAAGTGATAATAATTAAATAGGAAAAAAAATCATGAATTATAAAATAAAATACCAAATCCTAAGAGATCAGCTAAGTACTCTAAAATATTTTATAAAATAATATCATCAGAAACTTCTCTTATTTCTAACTATGTTCAACGTTTTTTTTATGTAGGGACTTTGTCATATCAGTGAACTGAGTTCAGGTTGGCTACCAAAGGCAGAGGATGTAAGCATTTTCTTTTGATTCTATTTTCCAAAATTAACAGCATAAGCAAATAATGCGGGGATAATATTTGACTTGCACTCGTGCAGGTGTTCAAGGTGGGAGATCGCATTGATGTAAAGCTTATAGAGGTATGTCATGTTACTCATTGTTAATTATGAATGATGCTAGAATTTGCCAATCGCTCAATATGCAATGTTGTAGTAACTCATTTTTCTTTCTGAATGGTGATTGAACTATGCCAAGCTATGCCTTCATTTGGTGTTTGTCGTATTTATTGTGTTACTTTAGAGTTACATACATGTTCTCATTTGAGGGTGTTTGTAATATTCTATTGACAATTTTCTACATGATTTGTGCTTTATTTGCTTTGAGAAACGTTAGGTAATCATAACATTGTCTACATGTAATTGTGGTGCAATTAGATAATTTAGGGACTTGAAATGATAGCATTGAAATTTCTGAATATTATTGATGACAATTCAACTATTCAAGGTTTTACAATGTATAAAAGTCTACATGACGGCTTTACTAAAATATACCATTTAATAGGAAACTTGACTGTAAAGTCAACTATCCTAATTAAAATATTTACAAGATTTAATTATAAACGAAGTCTGTTACAATAGGTTATGTAAAGTACAATTTGACTGTAATTTGTATGAATTTTCTTACCTCATTCTTTTTGCCCTGATCTCTCATTTGCTCGTTCTGCCTCCATGACTAAAATGCAAAGGGAGGAACTGGAAGGGAAAAGTGGTTGTTTTAATTGAACTTAGAGCAGTGATTAATTTCACTATATTTAATGTTATTCGCTTTATATGAATGAACAGATCTTGAGTTCTGTCCCTTAAATTCCAGCAATACATGCTTAGCTTTTAACTTACCCATTAGAAATGAACTGAGCCTAATTCATCCCAGCATCTGGCTCCAAGGGAGAGCATTTTCTGAGTCAAATAATATTTTTTCCATACTCGTAGCCGATACAAGACATCTTATACATCTCCTTTCCAATTCTCTGAAGTGAAAGTGAAGCTGAGCTAAACAGTACTCGATAGATTCAGTTAGTTCTTTGCCTTAATCATATCTATGCCTTTGTGGATGGCAGCTTCAGTTTGAGTAAGAAAATTAAGGAAAGCATAGACTATCAGACAGTGTTTAGTGATTTCTGTAATCCATTTTACTGTTATGAACTCTAATCAGTGAATACAGTTCTTATATTTATGCATTTGGCTAAGAATCATAACCAGCATTATTGGCAAGTCTGTTATAAAAGACAATTCTGTGAATTGTTGATCTGTTGTAATGGATTCTGACAATCTGCTTAACTACGGCACAGTTATCTATTTGTAAGCTATTACACATGAGAGACATTATTACTAACTGAAACTTCTTTAATTTTTATTTTTTCTATATTCTTCTTTTCAGATTAGATTTTTTCTTTTTTTTTATGAAATTGGTAAAATTGGTCAAGTCAACCACCTTTTCATTAGTTCCAGTCCCATTTTATGAAGTATGAACTATGTCATTTTATGAAGTATGAACTATGTCAAGTTTTACTATATCTTGTTAAAAAATCAAGATAGAATATCGTTTCCTTTAATTTAGAGATTTCTTGCCGATAAACTACTGCACAGTACATCTAGAATATTCTATCCTAGATACTCTTTACTATATCTTGTTAAAAAATCAAGATAGAATATCGTTTCCTTTAATTTAGAGATTTCTTGCCTATAAACTACTTCACAGTACATCTAGAATATTCTATCCTGATTTTCAAATATCTAACAAATTTGATTTAATCTTATCATATTTTGAGATTGGAATTCTGTCTTATCATTTTAAGCATGCACTGCAGATCAATGAAAAGGGCCAACTGCGCCTGAGTCACCGAGTACTGCTTCCTGATACGAATCCAGATAACTCAAATGTTAAACAGTCTACTGGTGAACTAGCTGACGGCACTGAAACTTCATCAAAATCATCCGAAAAGTCTAAGGACAACTCTAGCACTGCCAAAATCACATCCTCTTCTAAAAGGAGTTCAGAGGATGATTCAGTGCTTCCGTCTAAAAAGTTTGTCAGGAGATTGGTCAACTCTTCCCAGGATAACAAAGAGAAAACAAAGAAGAGTAGCAACAAAGCAGTTGGTAGTGTGTCTGTCAAAGATGAAAGCAGTTTGATTAGTGGAGAGGCGTGAAACTGAGCCAATATATTTTCAAGTAAAGCAGAGACAAGTGATGCTTTCTAGGAAAAAAAATGGTTTCATATGCACACGAAGGCTGAAATTGCAAGCTCTTAAAAACTAACAGTTGAATGGTATGAGCAACTTATATCAATTCTCTGTATATTTTGTTGCATTGATATACCTATCTACAAATACCCGAACTGTCAAATCTTTCCTAATGGAACCTCTATATTGGTAACACTATAAATGATAAATAAGAGAAAATTGCCTGTACTCAAACTGTTCAACCCTGTTAAGTGACTACCAATTCAGTGGCCACACTATTAAGAGGGCAAGCCTTAGGCACAATGTGAAGGTTGCTCTGACTTGTGAATGGGAGGTCACATATTCAAATCATAGAAACAGTTGTCCACTTGTGGTATAAGGCTTACATCTATCCTTTCTATTCCTCACTTTCCACGAACTTCATGGACTTTATTGCTCTTTCTTAAAACTGAGGTTATTTACAAAGATATTTCTACACCTTGATCGAAGTTGAACTCTATTTATATCTAATTTAATCAACCACTAATTATTTTGATTGCAAGCATCTGATCCAAAGTTGTTTTTTAAGAACTAAACATGATTCAGGTTTTGGTGGCATGCTTTCTGTTCCTGAGTTAATTAACTTGCCCATTGATGATCCTTATCTTATTGGCAGTGAACTTTTTTGGAACAAGCCGGTGCCTAAACTAGGAAATCATATGACTTGCTTCATTCTAAGGCAGATAATCCTGCTTAAGCTGGGAAGGTGAAAAGGAGTACTCTGTGTTGTCTGTACATCTCACAAATGCATCATGGCAATTTTTGTGTTTTAGCCCCCGACGACACCTCTATCTATAACCTGTTGTGTAGTTTTCTTTTTTTTTTTCAATTATTTTCTGTGAATCCCTCTTGTGAGCTCCTATTTTGCAGGTATCAAATGTAAATCTTAGTTCATCATTGCAAGGGAGAGGGGTGAATCTTTACACTGCATTGTATTTATTGTATTCTTTTACGTTAACAATTAAAATTATGATATTTTCGATACTCCAAATTGTTCGGTGGCTATTGGACTCGATAATTCTATTCTTACTGTGCAAAAAAAAAATAGGGGGGAAGATCGTTGAAAAAAACATGGAATGAACTGATGATTTCATAATTTGTTGAAAATTAAGAGTAAAAAATGTGTAGCTAAAAATGTACATCAATGAGATATCCGTTTATAATTGCTATAGAAGAGATAAGATATTTAATATTTTGCAAGATTTAAACGTGAATGATGATGACTACGAATTATTCTGATGCAGGTGTAGTCCTTTCGATCCATCACCAAGCTTACTATAATCGCTATAGAAGATGACTACAGGCATAATGTCGTGACTTTGGGTTTTAGTTATTAACTTCTCGAATTGTAACCAACGATTATACAATTTTATAGCAGTATCTTACCAACGCAAAGGGTGAATCATGAATTTGCAATTTGTGCTGTTTGATAGCCACGAAATATTCCCCAACTTGCTTGTCAAAATTAATTTCTGTGATCATCAATCTTTCTTTTCTATCGAAAGGCAACCATTAACAACACCCCAAAGTAACTTTTCAGTAAAGCAATTTCTAATCTCTTAAAATCAATCATTGAACATCTCGACCTTCATGCTCTCATTAAAACCCTCATTAAATTTCATCCCTTCTTTATCTTCCTTTGTTCATTAAACCCACATCCAACACAATCCAAAATTGCCCTCACAGCGCAATTTCAATCTTCAAATTAACCATAAACTACGTAAAAAGAATGAATAAAAAGGTTTAGGGAAAGAATAGGAAGGTTTAGTTATAAGTAGTAAGTAATGGATATACATTCAATTCATATCTTCTAATAAATTCTTAAGAAATATCGATTCAATCATTCGGGGACTTTTTTTTTTCTAAAGATTCTATTTGATCTGTGTTCATCTGTTCATGCTTAATTCTTAGAATTAAAAATTTGGTAATTACTTTCTGCACCTTATCATTTTTCTTCCTGCACCCCATCAACATGAAATACCAAAACATCAATTTTCCAGCTTCCACCCCTGTTCTGGATTCTGATTTCCGAAGACTTACCTTCACCATTTCACCACCTACGCACGTCAGAAAATCACAACCCGTACCTTACTATACTTGCCACAACTTGTCTAAGTTTTGCGAATCAGCACCACCTTCCAAGACTTCAACATCACCTCCACCAAGCTTCTGGAGAAACCAATGAAACCTGACTAAAGTCGTGCCCTCGTGAATGAGATAATTTCAAATAAAGGGTAGAAATGGATTTTAAAATTATCATGGATGCAGGAAGAAATTGATGGAGTGCAGGAAGCAATTTCCTAAACATTTTCATCACAAGATTTGGATTTTCTTTTTCAAATATGGTTGCGGTAAAAAAAAAAAAAACAAAAAATATGGAATGGGATTCCAAATCTACATAAAATGTAGATTGAAATCACTTGTTCCAAAATTTAGTATCATTTCACGACCCTCCTAACAAAAACTGTTATTGTTATGATTAAAGTAGTTAAATAAAGTCACAAAGGAAGTAAGAAGTGTTTTGTCTTTTAGAAAAAAATAGGGTAGACCAAAAGCAATGAAAAAAAATCCAAATGGTATATTTTACATTATACAATTCAAAAATTATTTTTAATTGTGCAATATAAAATTAAAAACTGTATTTTAAATTACATAATTTAAATTTCAAAATATAGTTTGTGAATAGATAAAGGAGTGTATCCGGGGTTTGAATAAAATTTTAAAATTTTTCACAAATATTATTTTGGAGGGTGTTAGAGAGTCTCTAACATTAGTTAAATACCTAAGTTTATAAAAAGCTTTGAATAGAAAACTTTTAAATACAAAAGTAATAAATCACACTTTGTTTTTATATTGGTTCACTCCAAATTGAGTTACATCCAATTCTTTCTTAAATTTCTTTAAGGGATTCCACTAAATATGAGTTTAACCACTCCTGATTTACAAACTAACTAACTAGTTAGACGAGTTTCATCACTCTTGGTATCAATACTAGTCCAACTGACTATAATGTTTAACTCCATTTAGTTAAACTTACATGTGTTTGAATCCACTTCTGAATCTAAAAACGACAAAGTGTTTTTGAAAGATTTCAAGATAGAATATTACTCTCAAAGAGAAGATATAAAATCCATACAAAGAACTTTTGAAAACTTATAAAAGAGCTTTCCATAGATAAGTCTTAGAAAACTTAGAGAGAAGTAGTAAGCGTATAACAATAATCTTGATAGCAAAAGTTGTTGTTATTCTTTTCATGTAACTTCCTTATATAAATGTCTTTGTAAAAAATATGTTACTTAGAGCTTTTGATTTTCTTCTAGAGGTGCAACCTTTAAGGTGTTAAGAAGTAGACTTTGAGCCTAACTCAGCCCCACAAAATCAGCTTGTAAAGTGAGGTTTTCACCCACTTATATACTCTAAATTGGCCTTATCTCTAGTCGATGTGAGACTTCCAAAACAGCCCCCTCACGTCGAGGTATATACATCTCGAGCGTGAGACTAGACAATAATAGGTGATCCGACAGCGGCCTGATAGCGGATGGAACAATATGTCTAATAAACAACAAATATCACTTGGATAGGCTCGAACATTGCTCTAATACTATGTTTTGATCTAGCTACTTCAATAACCAAAAAATATTTGAGGTTTCCAAGTTGTTTCATCTCAAATTCAGATGCAAGGTATTGTTGTAAACTAAAAATCTCATCTTGGTCATTTCCTGTAACAATCATGTCATCTACACATATAATCAAAGTTGTAATTTTTCCTTTTCCTCTCTTCAAAAATAAGGTGTGATCAAAGTTACTTCCCCTATAGCCAAAAGCCTTCATAGACTTGGTAAACTTTCCAAACCATGCTCTTGGGGATTGTCTTAGTTTGATTGTTTCGATAATGTTTTGAAAATGGCCTAGCTTGCCATTTTGTCTATCTAGTAGTCTAATCCAATTGTAATATCTTTTGGAAATATTAATGAAATCAGTTGTTTCAGTTTCAATTCTATCAGTGTTGATTTTATGTTTGAATTTGTTTATATTTGATTGAAATCGACTCTGTGCTTAATGAAGTTGCTTATGCATGTGCTTAATGTTACATTAATTCTTCTGCATATTCAATTCATATATGTATAATCTCTTGCATTACTGTGATTGTAAATTGCTTGATTTACAAAAGGTCTTGAAAGGTTTTGAAGGAACATTGCTTTTGGACAAACTACTGGAGTTTCTACTCGTTGGAGAGCAATGAAATCGATTGCTGATGGACAACAATCGATTACTGGTTTAACTAGGTTATAAATTCCATTTATTGGGATTTGGTTATATTGATTATTCTTCATATACTGTTTTTCTTTCAATATATCTCTGCTTTATGATTGATTGATATATTTGTGAGATTATATTGTTAGATTGTTGATTGATTGTATTTATGCTTAATTGTTATGTTTGCAATTTTTTGATACAATTATGTCATATGCTTTTACATGCTCTGAAATCTGTGATATCTGCATTGTGCATTTGGGTTTTGATTATAAAACATGCATAATGACAGGGGGAGATTATTTCTTTAACATGTGATTATTTGTGATAGGGGAGCATCATTGATTGATCAATTTGTTTATTCTGATGCATCTCTGGCGAATATTTTATTAGCATATCTTTATCATAGAGCGTACCTTTTTTGCTAATGCACAAAGGGGGAGAAATTTGAATGTTTTGATTGCTTATTGCTTGATATTGATTGCTTGATACTGGTTGATACAGAGTATATATGTTGTATTTGTGACTCTGATATATTCATTTTGAATCTGAGAAAGACTTAATTTGTTTGCTCTGATATATTGTTAAAATCATTTGCTCTGATACAGTTTGATTATATGAATGATTTTATGAGTTGTTGTGTACAAACATGGTTGTTTATTAATCATGGTTGTGCATCATCACGAAAGGGAAAGATTGTTGAGATTGTTGATAAGGGGAGCACTAGTTTAGCTAAACCTTACAATCTCACAATGCTTCTGGTTTTTGATGATGACAACACATTATTAATAACACATGTATTGATATGTGTTACATGTTCATTACTTTCATGTGTATGAATTTCTTGAGAACATGTTTGTGTTAATTCAATCTATGTGTGCATACTCACTGCTTTCTACACGAGATATCATCTGTGATTGCATGACATATGTTTCGGAAAAGAAAACCACGTGCACTTTGATTGAACTTATATTGTGTGGCAAAACTGCAAGTTTTAAGTCAACTTCATTATGAAGCAAGTCGATTAAAACTCGTGACTTTGCACAGATTTTAAAAAACAGTGTTGTGTGTAATTTTGCAAAGAAAAGATTTTCAAAACTGCATTGAAGTGGCATAGTCGACTGTATGCGTAAGTTACTCGACTTAGTTAGTTATGTTTTGAATTTTTGTTGATGCTTGTAAACTATAACAGCTATATTTTGTTTCTTTGACCAAACATTAATTACTAGTTAACTAAATTAAATGTGCAATCAATTTAGTTGGTCTGACGGCTACTAAATGTTATAATTGTCATAACTGTCTGACTGAAGTCGCCTGTATTAGTAGCGTAGTCAACTTTGGGAGCGTCTGTTTGACAGAAAACTATAAATAGATGTGTTTTTGTATTCTACAGAGACTTTTGGTAATTCTAACATTTTCATTGATTTGTTTCAGATCTTGATCTCTGCTAGAAAGTGAGAAGCTCCAAGAACTCATTAAGAAGACCATGGTGATCATTCTTTGAAGAGTTGCTTGAAGAGCAAGCAGTGGTGTGCGCTAAAAGACTGCTTGATCTTGTGAAGATTGTGGCTACCATGTTGTGATTACCAAGAAGAGGACGTGCTGCGTTCTGGGAACTTTGAGGATTGTTCAAAGTTGATAAAGACTGCAGGAGAGGGGATATCTTGCTGCTGTTCTTTGGGTGTTGTATGCCTATATTTTGGTTAGAGGGTTAGAGATGTGTTTTATATTTTGACGTGGAGGTCTCTATAGAAACCTTGTTGTAAAATCTTGACCATTACAGTGCATTTGCTTCCAGGTACAGGAAGGACACTGAATGTAGGTAGTTTAGCCAAACCAGTATAAAAACTCCGTTTGAATCTTCTATCTCTGAACTCTTTATTTTCAAGTCGACTTTACTTTCTGCATAGTCAACTATTTTCCGCTGTACTTGATTTATCTTTCTCCTTGAGTTTCAAGAAACTTTTGAAAGTTTTATACTTTACGAAAAGAATTTTGAAAAGACTCTGATTTTTTATTTTCACCAATTCACCCCCCCCCCCTCTTGGTGTTGAAATAAGCCATTCTATTTTCAACATAGATTAATTTTTCTTGTGTTGAATATACTCATGGGATATACTCTATTTATAATGGAAGAAATATAAGTTAAGTCCAAAATACTAATAAGAAGTAATAACAAACTAACTAAAGATAAAGAATAAAAATAAGATAAAAATAAGGTATATATCTAAGATATCTAATAATAATTTATCTAACTAGAGACATACCTAACACAATTGAGTTTATTTTCTAAATATTTATAAAAGCTCATTGTTTTCAAGATATAATAAAATAAAAGTATCTTTAACTTAATTAATTCTGATAAGTTTCTAGATAATATATTATATCTTAATATTTTTATTACAGTGGATTAAGATAAGTTCCTAAATAATACATTATATTTTATTATTATTATGTGACAATAATATCTAATTATATCTAATAATATTTAAAGATATTTTTTTAATTTGTAACAATATCTCAAGATATCTTTGAATTTGTAAATGCATCTAATATATAACAATATCCAAAAATATCTTTTAAAATATCTAACAATATTTAATAATGATTTTTTTAATTGAATAATTTTTCACCAAATCTTATTATTTAGAAAATCTTTTAAAATAAAATAAACCCTTTAAATAAAAATAACAAATTATTTTATCTTTTATTTAAAATAGTTAATGACATTTGTATATATTTCATAATTATTAAAATTTCTAGAATCTCATTCTTCCACCAAAAACAATTTTCATCCTAAAAAATGTACTTACAAAAGGTATCTTTTTGTTATATTTTTCTATGAGTTAAGAGAAATTATAGTTAAACAAACACAACTACACATTCATACTTTAACCGACGATGCGCAACAATTATTATAAATATTAATACGCCTCACACTTACACATGAAACAAATAATAAAAGAAATAAACATATATTCTGCACAAAAACAAGATTCAAACATATAACCACCAATCCATAGTAAGGAGCTCTAACAAGTGTGCTACCCTTCACTTCTATAATAATTATCTTTTCTTATTTTAAATAATGACTCTTATGACTACCATATTTTTTAGATATCTAATTTTTCTGGATCTTAAAAAAACAAATGGGTGATGGAGGAACCTGAATGTGTTTTGTGTGGGGTTGTTGATGGACTGAATTTTGATTTGGATGGATTAAGGATTAAACTCGAATTATGATGAATTAGGGTAATTTCATTTAGGGGAGCTTATATACTCATCAAAGTTATCAAGGATGGCCTTACTCTATAAGGCACCTCCCCATTGTTATGCACGAGGGAAATTGTGTTTTGTGTGTAGTAAGTGTGGATGGCAAGTCAATGTGAGAAAATGAAGATAAGATGGTTAGTAAATGAGCCATAGTGAGGCGACAATAAGGATGTAGAACATGGAGATGTAGAGATGTGAGGGCAAATCTATGTTATGAGTATTAGTTATATATTATTTGGTGTAAATATAAATTATTAGAGATGAGATTGAACATGAGTATAGTGATGTGTTGCAGATGAAGATTGGATGAGGTGTTTCACAAAGGGAATGAAAGAATTGTGAGTGTTGTGTGTTTTGTCAAAATGACTTTGGATAAGGGAAGAATATGAATTGGATAATAGAGAACAAAGAGTTTGTGCATGTTAGGTGATGAATGGGTCGTGTTGGAAATTGAAAGAAAGACATGAATGTGGAAGATAATAGCTAGAAAATTGTAAAGAAGAATAATAATAAGTTGTTGGAGACATGTGTAGCATATATACATGTACTTTAAAAATAGGTCACATGTTTAGAAATGAAGGGTTGACATGACTCACTCTTTATCACATCAAAAAATAATTAACGTTGTTATATGAGGATGATGGTATCTATACATTTCTTAAATATAGTGATCTAACAAAATCAAACTTTGAAATAACATTGAAAACCAAAATTGTATTATAGTTTAGGATCACGTCAGCCACGTTACCTAATTACCAGTAAATTAAACAACAAAGTCTTTATTAAAAAATGGAAATTTATTGAATAAGTCATAAAAAAATTATTATGAACTTAATTAAAAGCTTCCAAATCTATCTTAAAATATAATTAAGCCTAAATTAAATTAGAATATGTTTCTAATCATAAAACTAAATAATTTTTAAATTTCATAAATATTTTTTTTATTGTGTAAGTGATTTTTTTACTTGATTATTTGAATTTAAAAATATTATCACTAAAGGGGATAAAATTATATACACAAAATTTCCTTTCTTAATAATAGTATAAATAATTGAATGTATTCCCTCTATTTCAAAATAAATAAAGAACTTTTCTTTTTAATACTTATTTCAAAATAATTGAATGTGTAGGTTTTTAAACATAACAGCTACCTAATTAATAATTTGTCTTTATTTCAAAATAATTAAATAATTCTGTTTAAAATAACAGTTACATAATTAAATAACGTTTCCTTTTGCAAAAAGGTTTAAATAATTTAAAAATAGTGATTATATAATTTGCTTATACTATTTTTATAATAATATATATTTTTAAATTATATTATTAATGTAATAATAAGTAAATTACATATATTTTAATATGATAAAAATGTGAACTATGCAAATTTTTATTAAATTATAAAATAAATTTTAATTATTAAAATAAAAATATTAATGAACTATAAAATATTTTTTAAAAATATAATTAGAACAACAAATAATTTAATAATTTTATTATAAGCAATTCTTTTATGATATAACTAATGTTTTTATTATGAATAATTATTTAATTTTAAAAATAGTTATTAAAAAGTAAATGCAAAAGATATATTTTTTATTTTAAACTTTTTTATGATAAAAAAATAATTATAAGATTAAATGTAAAGTTTTTACAATTTTATTATAAATAATTATTTTAATTGAAAAAAATAATATTTAAAAGAATAAACAAGTAAAAAAGATTAATTTTTTTAAAAAAATTAAAGAGTAAAATTGATATTTAAAAAAGTAGATATTTAAAAGATAAAAACTGAAAAACAAATATTTAAGTCCAAAATAATATTTTTTATAATAAATATAGACAACTATTTAAATTTAAAAAAATAATCATAAAAAGATATAAAATCGAAAGAAGTCATAGACACCAAAATGAAATTAAAAGATATATGAATAAAAAAAAAAGCACTATATAAGATAAAATCGAAATACTATACATCCTTTAGGGCTTCAGGTTTTTTATATCTCAGCCGTTCTCTCCGCTGGAACCCGCCACCATCTCCGTCAGGTTTCTTTTGTTCCAAAACTCTTACCTCTCTCTGTGGTTTCGAAACCATAAGGTTGACACCTACTCACTGTGTGTGCAGAGATGGCAGAAGAGAATCCAAAGCCTTTGAATTACATGCCCGAGGTTATACTCAAGAAGCGCAAAAGCAGGGAAGCATGGGCGTTGAGAAAGAAAGAGCAATTCCAGCACAAGAATTTTCAATCCATCAAGAAGCCCGAGGATTTCATCCACGAGTATCGCAACCAGGTAACTAACCAAATGACTAAATTTTCCGTCACACGTTTTTGTGATAATTTGCGAAACCAAATGGTTTATATGTGTTTATAGGAAGTGGATCTCATTAGGATGAAGCGAAGGGTGAAGAGGAAACTTCCTCAAGTTCACTCCAACATATTGATAATCATTCGTATACAGGGGTAGGTATATATTTTTTCTTTTGTGTTTTAGTCCATTCACTCAGAAACTGCTCCTTTTAGTTCCTTCGTATACATTTTCAATGTGTTTTAGGCCCTGCCCTCCTAAATTGGAGGGGGTAAAACTGATAATAAATGAATTTGTAAGTTGTAAAGATTAAAATTTTTAGGTTTATGGACTTAAACTAAAAGGGATAAAAAAAGTGTATGTGTATACTAAAATGAATAGTTTGAGTGTAGAGACTAGAGTATAAAGACTATACAGGAATAGGGGCCAAATAGGTAGCTAAACCTTTTTTTTTTCTTGTATATTTGATGACTTTTGAATTGTGAATTGAATTAGTGATGATATGTCTGTTATTTCGGTTTGGTTTAGGAAAAAAGACATGCATCCAAAAACAAGGAAGGTGCTGTACAGCTTGGGTTTGAGGAGTATGTTCAGTGCTGTTCTTGTGAAGCCAAGTGAGGGAATAATGGCCAAGCTGCAGAGGGTGGAACCATATGTGACCTATGGGTATGATAGTAATTTATGTTTTTGATTTTGTGCTTTATATGTTTGGTGCTAGAGAGGTACTTGGTGAGTTTTTAGGACTTATGGAGTTGAAAGAAAAGTGGGGGAAGTCTGGGGTTTGCATGTATTGATTGACACCAGTAATGTTTATGGGCAAACTAAGTGTTAGTGTCTATTTGGAAGGGTTTATTTATTTATTTACATTTATCTTCCTTGAAAAAGAGAATGATTTTATTATTTTCATTGATATCAATTACATTCTCCTTAACTTTATTTGTAGCAATCTAATCTTCTAGGAAAGGAAAATAAGGGAACAATATGCTGAAAAATAATCTAGAAGATCATACACCTATTTTCTCTAATTAGGAAGACTCTATAAATATTTTCTCTAATTACAACAATCTTGCTGTATAAATATGTGTATGTCCATGAGTTGTTTTCAGCTATTTACAACAATTTTTTCAGGATGATCTGTGAAAAAAATTACAATTATTTGCAAAAAATTTAATGTTATTTTGAGTTTAATTGTAGAAACTTTTACATACAGACTTGTGCGGAAAGCACTATTTGAATAAACTTCATAAACACTAATAGAGAAATAAAAAAAGAAGATATAATGCATTGAGATTTATGTAAAACTAACTTAACTACATAATTTATGCACCTATATATGAAAATAACTGTTATGAAAGCTAAGTACATAAGTGGATTTTAGTTTATGCAAGAGCTTAATTCAATTTATATTATTTTTTTCTCTTGCAAGTACTTGTGGAGAAGTATATCCAAACACAGTTCTTATTGAGTAAGCCTTCAATAAGTTGTTTATCCAAACAGACTGTTAATATCTGAACTTAAAGATGTTTATAGTAGATGCCTGCAAGTTATTTGGGAAAGGAAAATGCTAAGCATGTTGATTATGTACCAACCCAACTAATAAATCTGTGTGTTTGTGTATGACACTTGGCAAGTGTATTTCACCCTATATGGAATGCATTCAATGCATTGGAGGAATAGTACTACCTTATACAATTTTATCGTATGTATATACTCCTGTGTATACTTGTCACTTGAGTTGCTCTTTATTTTGTGAATGTGTGTCTTTTGAAGATATCCAAACCTTAAAAGCATAAAAGAGCTAATTTACAAGAAAGGACTCGCCAGGATGGATGGGCGGAAAGTTCCCTTGACAGATAATAACGTTATTGAACAGGTAATATACGGAGTTCCTGGATCCCTGGTTTTTTATTATCATTTCTCCCTTCATGCATGTTGTAAATGTTCCAATTTTTCCCATGCAGGAATTAGGAAAGTTTGGTATTGTCTGCATAGAGGACATGGTCCATCAGCTATATAATGCTGGTCCCCACTTTAAGGAAGTTGTCAGATTTATGTGGCCCTTTGTACTCAACAAGCCAGCTGAAGGATTGAAAGGATCAAAAACCCTATTCAAGGAGGGAGGAGACACAGGGAACCGTGAGGATCTCATCAACGAACTCATCGATAAAATGAATTAGTGGTCGTTGTAGTCTCAAAATTTTGATGTTTACTATGTTCATTGGATGATCCTATGTCCAAGCATCTCAGTTTTTAAGTAACCAATTTATTACCTAGAAAACGTATCTTTATAGTCTTAGAAAACTGCATGTACCTCTTAGGCATTTGGAGAAGAAAGGGATACCAGCATGGTATGCTCATGGGCTTGAATTAGTGAATTCTCAATATATTTTAAATGTCAGAAATGATGATTGAAGTTTGAATGAAATTTTCTTTATAGAGGTTTAACATCAAAGTGCCTTATTCTTGGTTGTTGATTTATGATTTGAAAATCTATCTTTTATTAGGGTGTTTAGCAGGATTGAGTATTTATTGACTGAATATATCAACAACACTCAAATTCACAAGGTATGTTAAACAGTGTGAAATACTCAATTACAAAGAAAAATTGTTCAATTGTAGCCGCTGGCTTAATGACATCTGCACAAGAGTGCTTCATAATGGTAGGTTCTAAGACAATGTAATTAAAAGTCAACATAGAGTTTGTTTGTGATGTTCAGATGGATAGGATTAAGCAATTTTTATTCTTTTGTAATGAAACCAAAAACTCTCGACTTTTAACAAAGAAACCTTTTATAGAAACCTTGGAAACAACAGACTGTAAAGATAGTATAATTAAATTAATGTTTCCAGAGTAGACTGATGGAACATTTTTAGTTAAAGTTAGATTCACCTTGCCAATCTGTAATAAAAGCTTGTATAACAAATTTTGAATCAGTGGCCAAGTGTTATCGAATTGAACTTGTAAATGGGTTGTTCGAGCCAATCAAAATTTTTAAATTAGATTATTTCAAGAACTGCTATGTTAAATATTTGCTGCAGTGCGATATCTGTACATTTACTGTACCCACCAATTTACAAAAGAATAATATATATTACTGTGGTCACAAATAATATATATTCTTATATAACAATACTAGTTACATTGGTTTATGTGGTTTAAGCACTGATCTGCTTAAATAACTAGTAACTCATCAATCAATAAGTATATGGACTGAATCAATTACCAATTTTTTGGAACATTGATGTATATCAACGCAAGTGCCTCTCTGAAATCATTCAGCTAGTGAAAATTTACAGAGAAATAGGTTTACTTAAAAGGTTGGTTATACTAAATGTGTGTTTGGAGACACTGAGATATTGGATTGTTATGTCAGGAATCTTAGCATAGATTTCTCTGGTGTTCTAATTTTTCCAGAGAAAAAAAAAATTGAGGACATTTAAAGTATAAAGTTGAATATATATCTACATAGCATGCCCCAAGTTTCTCAAGATGTAATGTACAACTGCTAAACAATGGTGAATATGTGAGAGATAATTTAAGGCATACCACAATGACATTCTTCTCTAAAAGAAAACTTGTACATGACCCTAAGCTGAGAGGCACTTCCTGTACAGGGATTACGTGTTCAATGTGGGGGAGCTGCAATATTTTCTTTGGTTTGAGATGGAAGTAATTAAGCAGCACTGCTTCTATAAGTTTGATAAATTTCATCCACTTGCTTTGCTGGCACATAAATTGCATCTTTTAGAAAGCTATGAGTTCGGCCATAAAAGACATAAACTAGTAGTCCTGTTCCCATCCATATAGAAACACGCAACCACGTTCCATATCTGAAACAAAGATGAGTAAGAATTAGAAAATGCAATTCCATTAACAAAGCTTCAACATTGAACTGCTGATTCTGCAAAATACTATGAATATATCTCACAGTTTTATCCAATTGACTCTTCTCTGTTATTTAGAATGTTGGTTGAATTAGACAGTTTATTCTACAGCACGGACATTCAATTTTACAAACCAGAGAAACAAATATGAAAAGAAAAAGATCGTGAACATTTTCAGGAAATGTAGTTCTTGAATTGAATTATATTTTCATTATTCTATTATCAACCAAAGTTTTAAAAAATGGTCCACAGTTATACTTTCGGTCACATTTCTTCTAAATTTCCTGCAATATCAAGTATTCCCATTAAACTATGACCAGAACCAAATGAGCAACTTGTTATAAACAATAAATATGAACCAGTGAAAAAGGATAGTTCAGTACGAGAAACCGAACAGGAGCTTTTCCAATTAACATCACACAAAAATATCAGTTTCTATTCAATTAAAGTTCCTGCCATTCTTACTATTTACTAGAATGAAGGTGAAATTATTTTGTCACTATTAAAGCAGGCAGAGGAGAAAGAGAATACTAGATGTATTCTGATATTAACTTCATTAAATAACAATAAAATTCTAAGTTATTAGTCTTGAAATCAAACTACTTCCATCAATTTCAAGATTTCCACACAGCCTGATGTAAGAAAATACATTTGAAAAGCGAGTTTGGTCAACCATAAGTATAACAAATTAAGTATTAATGCTTACCCAAGATTAACAAGTAAGTAGGAATTGATGAGAATGCAAGCTATGGGAAGCAGTGGCACAAATGGGCAAATAAAACCTGAAAAAGATTAATGATTGAGTTATCTTTCTTACGCTGAATAGAATTAATGGTCAGCCTATTTTTTACTGCTTGTTATAATTATATGCAACTCTTATTCAATATACTCCACGTGTGTGACACTAGAAGATATGCACCTCTGCATTTGAAAGGAATAAGACAACCAACACTACTCATGAATTTATGTAACACAAGGACATGGTGGTAAGATATACCTCCAGTGTGCCCAAAGTCATGTCTTGCATCATCTTGATCTATTCTGATTAGGAAAACAAAACCACACAAAAGAATAGCACCTCCAACTCCACACAATGCAAAGCGAACAGAACTGGCAATAGCATACAAAAATGCTCAAAAAACTGGGAACCTCATGCAATCCTTAAATGACACGAAAAACAACAGATGAAGTGCATAAATTTATTGAAGAGATTATCCTGTAACAGTATTATCAAACCTCTTCAGTTCTCAGAGGATAAGGCCTAGTCCCTAATAGCCCATTTCCTTTCATCTCAAACCAACCACCAAACTATTTACGGAACCTGAATCCTTGATTAGGTATTGAGAAATTTCCATTGCATGTGAAGCTTGAGAAAGGCTACATAATCTGCAAGTAGACTAACCTAGGAAGAGTGAAATCTGAAGCTGCATATGTAAGGACAAACGCCCCTAAGAAGATCAGTGATATGATCCACCCAACAACTTTTCGCCTTTCAGCTTCAACTATATCTGTACCCAAAATAAATAAATATATGAAGGAGAATCAACATATGCCAAATGACAGGATTATAACAAATGAACCAATCTTAGTTTCTTGAGCGACATAGATTATATATAATGAACACTAAATTGTATTATCCATTAAAAATATTGGTAAAGGAGAAGGAAAGTGATAACTCACGGTTTCCTCCAGAAAAATGTTTGGTAAAATCAACTGAAACATCCTCCTTAAAGATCAAAGGCTTGGTGTGCTCAGAAGTATTAACATCTACGTCTCCCACATTTGTATCTGAACTGCTCAAACTATACCGCTTCAACACTGAAGCAATTGAATCCTTGAGAGATGGAGGCAGCGGGACTTCATTTGGAGGGACATATCTTAGGATCAACACAGACATTGCAACCATGGTAAATGCTAAAAGTGTACCCACACTAACCTGCAGGAGAAAAGTTATATACATATTAGTACAACTATCGACATATACATATTAGAACTACCTTAGGAATACTTCATGTCAACAGAGTATGGAATCAAAAAAGCGAAAAAATATTCTAGCCATATTGGAAAAATAACCGACATTCACATCAACTACAAATAATGTCAGATACACTATGTAAGTAGGGCTACTCATCATTTTATAAATCGGTTTTCGGTTTTATAAGATTGAATTAGGTTAGAAGGAATCACTCACTATTATATACACTTACCATGCCCAGAGTTGGACACGTGAGGGGCAATCCTATCACAAATTTTGTTGGGTTAAGTTAGGTCTAAACTATTTTGTAAGATGGTATTAGAACCTATGCTAGATCTACTAAAAGGGTTACTCACCATGTTATAAACCAAGCCCAATAGTGGGGCAATCCTATTGGACTTGACTGATATAAAAACTCGTTATTTAACTTCTCCAAAGCAAGGTGATAAGTTGTTTTAGATTTTGGAGAAAAATATTTCTCCTTCTTTGTGTATGGGGAAATCTATGTGAACTGAATCACAGTAAATTTAGTTACCGTACTATTCAAGGAAAGTGAACTAATAATAGTGTTGGTATTTAAAAAGTGTGTTATTAGAGGAATGTTAGTTGCTATAACGCACTATTTCATTTAGTAATGAAATTTGTATCCACTGAATCTAAAAATTGTAGCAACCAAGTTCCAGACTTACCATCCCTGCCAGTTCAGAGACTTCCATAGAAAATGCCAAGCTTGCAGCCACGATGCCAGTAACTATTGTGCCCTTAACAGGAACCTGAGTCTTCTTATTTATATCAGCACAAAAAGGTGGCAGCAATCCATCTCTTGCCATAGACATCAAAATTCGTGGCTGAGAAACATTTAACAAAACACAATGGTAACTTTGCCTGATAACTCAATACTTCAGAAAAAAAAAAGGACAAAGTTTGTGATAACTGCTGGTACAAGCAATCATAGAATGAAGCACGAAAGAAACGCAGCATATATTTGAATATGATGATTCGAATGAAATTCAGTACTGATAGGATCATTCTTTGTAAAGATAGAGTCCTTTACCGTGAATAATACAGAAAACCCATCTCTTTCTTTCTGTCTCTATCCCTTGAGTGAGTTCTAGTTAGGTTCCAAACCCAGGAACCTAACAAGTACACTGCACCTTGGTCTTCTAGTTCATTACATAATTCTCTTAAGAATCAAGCTTATTGGCTAATAAAAATAAAGGGTCTTTGCCAATCTGGCACTGGTTAAAATATCAATAAAATTTAACTTTTAATGAAAATCACAGTGAGGGTGCCTTGGAAATAATGTCAGAAATTGAGACTTTTCTGTTTCCTCAATCTTTTCAGGTTGAACTTAATTATAAACCTTGTCTTGTGGAAAAGTTAGGTGTTTGGTCAGTGGTTAAGTAAAAATGAGTGGTAGCATATTTACATCTCTCTTGCATGTATTAAACAGAGAGAAACCTTTTGTAAAATATAACCCACTGCACTAAACAGATTTGATATCATTGCTTTTCTCCCTTCTTCCATCGTATATCTTCACAAGAAAAACCCTATTCTCAGTTTCTTTCTGGATTTACAACCTTTACAGTTTTTCTGATTTAATAACAAAAATAGTGAGTTGCATTGATACATTTTGCATGAAAACTTTCCACTTTTGGTTTCTTAACCAGTATTCCAAGGGAATTTATTAACATTCTCCTTGAAATGATTAAGTCACATAAATCCCAAATTAAGACCCACAAGTACTAATACGTACAAATACACTTTTATCTCTCAAACTAAAACAGCTCAAAAACAAAAAGATGTGTCAATTGGTCTTGTTAGGTACATCATTAATATGAGAACATAGAGTTTGCCGTGTGTTTAATACAAAACTTACACATCCCCAGATTAACGAAGATTTATATTTACCCATAAAAGTGATAATTTAAAGTACTTCAATAGTTTATAATTTTAACCATACATTAAAAAAATAGAGGAGAACAACTTTGGCCTAATAAAGAGAAAGCACATATGAAATATATTAAATTCACAGCAGAAAAATAAGAGAATAAACAATTTCAGAGGTGACAAACCCACCTGGGTTTACATTAACTTACCTGGGGAAGTATCCCACCCAACAATGCTGAACAGAGAGCTGTGCAAGCACCAGCATTTATAATGTAACTGCAATCACAAACAAGAAATTTGTCTATGGTGACATAAAATCTACATAGATTAAGAAACTAAAATTTGATGAAGAATCAGATGCAAAATTGTGATGTCTAAACTTACGCTGCCCATTGCATTCCTTGTTCAGCAAATGCAGAAGATATTGGTGTATCCGGTTCAATTGCATAATAAGGTACTAAACCAACTACAACAAGGGACACCATCATATATATCCCACAGCAAAGAAACAATGCACTTGCAATACCTAGGGGTAAGTCACGTTGAGGATTTTTCACCTGTTTCATCAAGTGAAACATTATCAGCAAGTCCGAACAATTGAGCATCCTCAAGTATGCACATATGTTTGGTGTAAATTATTTTGGAGAAATAATTGCCTCTTTTTGGTTAAATATTTTTTGTTTCTGGTGAACTCAAGCTATCCCAGTTGGGAGCCAAGGATTAGTCTTCCGAAATATTGATAATCATATATGAAGTTCATATCTGAAAAATGTTTTTCTATACATACGGAGCTCTCAGGACTAAACTTCTGATCACATAATCAAAGAACAAAATTATCTGTCAATAACATACTAGGTTTGATACCTAGGTAAATTTTTATCTCTCAAAATGCTTTTAGTTCTAAAAAAAATTATTTGGTTGTAGTTCTTAAATGTAACAGAAACATTAGTATTTTCCCTACAGACAAAATATATGTTGAGACCAAAATTTTCTTTTTGTTATTAAGAAAATTGAGCTGACAAAATAATATAAACTGAACCAATAAACTGAAACTATCATTATGTACCTCTTCAGCAGTGCTGGCAACTGCATCAAAGCCTATGTATGCAAAGAATACTGTGGCAGAACCAGCCAGTATCCCATTAAACCCAAAGGGAAAAAGTCTGTGAAAGCAAAAGAGACAAGCCTTAGGTAATTAGAGACCAAAAATATAACATGGGAGAAATGCAAAAGCAAAAATTTAAAGTACCAATCAGGAGTTGTCAAATGAAACAGTACCCCATAGGAAGATCATATCCAAGCCAACCAGACTTGAATCCCATGTAACCACCAGCTACTATGACAAAAAGCAATGCACATATATTCACTGCTGTCACTATTCCTTGTACCACTGTACTCTGCATGTATTAAGCACTCTAAATTTTTGGATATTTTAGCTTAGAAAACAAATAAAGAACAGTGACAGGGTGAATATGTTCATTGTGCAAAACTCACGATTCGGTCATATACAAGGATCCATGCAGTATCTTACACGAACAGAAAGAAAACAATATCACTCATATATACAAAGAAGAAATATTAGTATACAAACTCCTATATTACATCAATTTTTCAAATAATACTTTGTAATAAAACATTTTATACTTTGTAAATTTCTGTATTTTCAGTAACTTTATTTTACAAAATGTCTACTCGTGTAAAGATTTATAAATAAGCCTTTGTTAGCTGATTATTACTAAAATTTGGTTAGGTTGTACTTTTTTATAATCACAATTGCCTATACTGAAGGACTTAGGTAGATAATGTAAATTCAATTCCTAGATAAAAGAAAGAAAATTGAATAGGTCATTGTGATTTATTAAAAGCTTGTAATAATAGAAAATTACCTCCTTGATGCCCAGACACAAGAGTCCTGTAACAAGTAATACCAAGATTGCTGCACATGGGTCCACAACTACATCCATTCCAGAAATATGGTACCGCGATATGAACACTGGTAAATTCTCCTCACCAAAAAGTGCAGTCTAATCACACATTTCATTCATGTCAGTGTTTGAAATCATCTTTCCTTGCAATTAGTTAAGGTAAAAGCAAGCAAAACATTCTATACAAATACTCATTCATAAACCTGACAACCAAAAAACTGAAATAACAACGTACCAAATTGGGGGTTATGCCACGAGCAACAGCAGCACTACCAATTGTATATTCCAAAATCAAGGACCAACCAATCAACCAAGCAACACTGAAAGTAAAAGTAACCATCATTACTATGAATGTGAGAAGAAAAGGAACCACCAAATAAGGCTGCTAAAACTGAATGATGCAATTAGACAATGGAAAAGAAAAACAAAAATGATACATAAGGGACATAGATGTTATATAAATTGGTGTACAACGTTAAAACATAAAGGAAAAAAGAGTACCCTTCTCCAATACATATGTATGAATAGTGATATGCACTCCCTGCAGAAGGGCATCTACTAGCCAACTCTGCATAACAAAAGGCAGAAAGACTAGCTGCTAATCCAGCAATCAGAAAAGAAATGGCCAAAGCAGGTCCAGCATGCTCCCGTGCAACTGTTCCCACCAGAACATACACTCCAGCACCAATTGTTGAACCAACACCTGATCATCATATACCAATGTCAAACTCAATTGCAAAACAATTAATGTGTGTTCATTAGAAGCTAAAAAATTAGGAAAATAAACACACTAATATATGTCTTAGGAATCTTGGTGTCAATTTGAATCCACTTTGAATAAAAGTGAGAAAATTGAGCAATATAAGAAAATGAAAGACTCTTCAATTTTTTGTTTTGAAATTGGTGTTGTAATTTCTTTTATAAATTGGTTTATAATGAAAGTAACTTTAATCATAACTGTAGTAAATATAATATCACAGGAATTTTCTTTCACTTTGGAAGACTGGGAAAACAAAATCATGACAAAAGTATAAAATAAAAAAGGGAAGGAATATGTCGTTCTGCCAATAAGAAAAGAGGAAATCCGACAAAATGTACCAATCAAGCGGTCAAACATGAACACAAACCAAACATTTTTCCACATCACCCGAAAATTGTAACAATTCCAGGAACGTACCCCAGATGAAAACATGATTAAAGATGAGATTTTGAATTATAAAAAAAAAAAAAGAAAAAGGAGAGGAAAGGAATTGAATTAATCACCAATAGCAATGAGATGAGGAACAGTTAACTCCCTGGCAAGAGAAGGCTGAGAGTAATTCCTACTTTGAGAATCAACCTGCTTCCTCCTAGTTAAAAACTTGAAGGAACCCCCTGAACCATTTTGTGATTGTGAACCAATTGAAACACCCATCAAAGAAAAAAACACACACACACGGACACGAATATTTGCTAGCTCAACCACAAAGCCAAATCTCCCTCAATGAAAAACAAAATCAACTTTGTCCCAAGATCAAAGTGCACAACACAAAGGTGGTGGTGGTGTGGCTAAAATTAACTAATGTCGTATAATTCTCCTTGCTCTGTTGATGGGGTTGCGGTCGTTATGGACAAAAGTGGCAAAATAAGAATCTGAATTCGAAATTGTTGTGTCTTTCCTTGCTTGATGGTGGTGACCAATGTTGACAGATTGACAAAGACGAATGAAAGGGTAAAGGAATGCTTAACGCCAAATGGTAATGCTATAAAAGGTATCACTGAAAGTAGGGGCAATTATATATAGTAATGTGCTACGTTTATGTCTCATTACGTGTTCACTCTGCATGTTAGCTATCATATGTCTATAGTTAACTGAAAACTTATGGATATGAAAGAAATGTTGAGCGAGTTTCTTAACAAATTATTGATTTAATCAAATTTTATGTTAATTTTACTAAGCATGTGATATATATATATTTGAAAAAATTATTTAGAGGGAGTCTGTCAGACAACCCTGCGACCATCCCAATTCGTAAGAACGGGAACGATCCTCTACAGACAAAGCCCACCGTACCGTTAATCACGCTCTGATCACAGGGTCATGGTTCAGTTCCTGTCTCCTTAGAACTTAAGGATACAGAGGTACGAGCCTATAGAACAGATCCTGTTCAAGTAAGGTCGTGGCCAAAGCTGTTTGGTTCAGGTTTATAAATGTACTTATTTTCCAAAAGTCTTTCGATGTGGGACTATATTTGCTGTTGTCATTGTGAACAGTTCCTGTCTAGCTAGTTTCTTATTACTTGCAATCTGAAGATGATATTTGTGGTGGCAAGTCGGATTGTAATCTCAACATTTACCAGTTAGATAAACACTCTAACTATATCAATTACTCTATGCACCCTACTTTTCATTTTACATTTTTCTATTTACTTCTGCTATACTTTTTTTTTTCTCTCTGCATCTCTGATTTTTTATTTTTTTTTACTTTTATTTACACTTTATCACCATTTATCATCCTTGGTTTTTATACTACGGCAGTTATATTAACCAATATTATTATATATCAATGATTCTTTTTAGAATAATTCTAATATGGATTATATGTTTAAAATTATCATCCATCCGCTCGTTCAAAAATATCAAGTTAATAGCGGGCGATGAATTAAAAAAAATAGTGTGTTCACTTATGATGTACGTACTGCAAGCGACGATTTGAACGTAATAGCGGGATTTATATACTGTAGCGTCACTTCCATATTTGTGAAGATTTAATGGATGAACTATGTATTGTCTAAGATGTCCCTTTTCCATAGCACTGTTTTCTTCTTTGTATGGTATGTTTGTGTAATATTTACAGGGGTAGTGGTAGATGAAGAAGCTGAGATTGGTGGATGATAAAGAAAGGACGTGATTGATGAAGATAATCGTGGGAGAATAGTGGTTGAAGGTCGACGATGAAGATGCTACGTAGATGCTGTCATGAAGAAGACGAAGAAGACAAGTGCTGCAGGTTACGCAGAAAGTTGTATTTGGTTACGCAGAAACACGTGAAAACGCCAACAAATTGTAACCGGTTAAGCAGAAAGTTGTATTTGATTACGCTTCATCTTCTTCACAAATTGTATCCGGTTAAGCCTTGTTTTTCACTCCGGTTACGCCATCATAACCTGCAATAACCAAGCTAATTGACGAACGCGTTGTGGTGTCTGGTTTGAAAAGGAAGCTAGTTTACCTGACGAAGGAGGAGTCTCGAGTGATGCATGTGACTAAAGATGAGTCGGTTCTGCATGTTGGGTCTTGCCCGGAGAAATGCATGCCAAGCCTGAAGCGTGAGATCAAAGGAAAGGGTGAATACGATTCTTATATTGGTGTAGTTAAAGGTGCGTACATGCATCGGATGGTTCTGGAATTGGACCATGATGTATGGCTTCTTTTAACTAATCAACTGCATACCTCCAATGCATGGTTTGAGAGTTGGCTCAATTGTAAGTGAAGCAAATTTGCTGTTTTCTTAACCTGAGATATCTTTTGGATTGTGAATGTAACACTATATTGAAGAACAAAGTTTTTTTTGCACTGTCAGGATAAATTTCACCTCCCGAGGTATCTATTGGATTGTAAATGTAGCACCATCTTGAAGAAAACATTTCTTTTCCCAGACATCCAATAGGATGTGCTCATTTATCACATCTCATCAATTAGTATGATGTGGCAATAGGGTGAATTAATTTTAGATGTTCGTGTAAAAATGTTTGAAGGTATAACTTAATTAATGTTACATTTTAAAAAAAATTCATTTCACTATACTATAATTTAATTAAATTTTAAATTCTTAATAAACATTTTTATAATTAAATATAACATTAACAAATATTATTTTATATTACTTAGGTATTTTGGTAATCTTTAATTTTTATCAATTAAACAAATTTTTTAAAAATTTTATCCCAAATCTATTCTCAATTACTTTCAAATCCACTCGAATAAACACAAAAAAAATCACCCTCAGATTCACTCAATCACTCTCCCCCAATTACCCCAATAAACATACCCTAATGTTGAAAAAGTGAAGGAGATTCGGTTATCCAAAGAAAGGTGCTTCTTTACGCACCTCCGTAGTTTCTTTCTGCAAGTTTTTGCAAAGTTTTATTAAAGTCTAATAAATGTTTGGAAAAACTTTCTGGCAAATACTTTTAAGAATAAATAAATAAATAATAACAAGAAAATGATTAATGAGTTTTTTCATACAAATTAAAGTTTTTTTTCTAATATATTTGTTTATAAAAATGTCTCATGTAGCTTTTCTAAATTCTTATTTTTAATTTGTTAATAAGTTAATTTTGGTTTGTAAATGAAAAGAGATTATCTATTAGTATATTTACAAAGGATTCGACCCACCACGAATCCAAACCGGATTGGGTTGATATTTCAATATGTTCAAACACACAGATCAGTTTACTACGTCATTCATGATACACATTATCAAATTCATTTGGCACAACTCTTAAGCATTAAACATACACGCATATAATCATCTGACAGAATTAGGATTCTAAGACAAAATAGTTCCAATCAAAGGACTCGTCCTAATAGGTAATAACAGTAAAATCAAAGAGAGTTTAAGCAGGATGCCTTATGGCTTGAAATTACAATTTTCCAAAACAGAATTAGACTAACTTTAAGTTCCTATTTTAATCATATATGTTTATGTATCCTTCATCCACCATGTCATCCTCTATGTCACTCCCAATCTAATTTCTTATGGATTTTTAGCAATAGACCTCTCAAGCTTTTTCAATCTGGCAGTCTGATGCTTCATCTGCTTAACCACAAATCTCTCAAAATCTGTCTTTGGTTGAAATGCCAACTTAGCATCAGAAGCAAGGGATGATTCTTCGCAATATCCTTCATCCTCCATGTCATCGTCTATGTCACTCCCAAAAACATTTTCATTGTCAAATCCATCATCTAATTTCTTATGGATTTTGGCAATAGACCTCTCAATCTTTTTCAATCTGGCAGTCTGATGCTTCATCTGCTCAACCACAAATCTCTCAAAATCTGTCTTTGGTTGAAATGCCAACTTAGCATCAGAAGCAAGGGATGATTCTTCGCAATATCCTTCATCCTCCATGTCATCGTCTATGTCACTCCCAAAAACATTTTCATTGTCAAATCCATCATCTAATTTCTTATGGATTTTGGCAATAGACCTCTCAATCTTTTTCAATCTGGCAGTCTGATGCTTCATCTGCTTAACCACAAATCTCTCAAAATCTGTCTTTGGTTGAAATGCCAACTTAGCATCAGAAGCAAGGGATGATTCTTCGCAATATCCTTCATCCTCCATGTCATCGTCTATGTCACTCCCAAAAACATTTTCATTGTCAAATCCATCATCTAATTTCTTATGGATTTTGGCAATAGACCTCTCATAGACCTCTCCATCTTTTTCAATCTGGCAGTCTGATGCTTCATCTGCTTAACCACAAATCTCTCAAAATCTGTCTTTGGTTGAAATGCCAACTTAGCATCAGAAGCAAGGGATGATTCTTCGCAATATCCTTCATCCTTCATGTCATCCTCTATGTCACTCCCAAAAAACATTTTCATTGTCAAATCCATCATCTAATTTCCTATGGATTTTAGCAATAGACCTCTCAAGCCTTTTCAATCTGGCAGACAGAAGCTTCATCTGCTTAACCACAAATCTCTCAAAATCTGTCTTTGGTTGGAATGCCAACTTAGCATCAGAAGCAAGGGATGATTCTTCGCAATTTAGCTCGAGGCCATGTTTTTTTCTAACAAAATGACACAAAAAAAAAGGTTATAATTCTAGCCAGTTAAAATTACACATTTAGTTGACCATAATCAACTGGAGAAGAATATAATTGGAATTATACTTACACACAACCTATTGCAATCAACTGAATCGTTTGAGTCCATAGGTTTTGGTTTTTTGCATTTTGGAACTGATGCAGATGATGCGGCCGTTATACAAGATGTTATTGAGTCTTCCATTTTTAGCAGAAGAAAAACCGTAGGAGTTTCTAAGAAAGAAAAGATACTGTGAGGTGTATAATCTAAGAAAGGAAAGATACAAAAACAGATAAATTAATCAAGAAAATAAATAGAATGATTTCTTTGAAAGTAAGCATCATGCTAAGCTCTAAACTTGCTACATGCACAATGTTTTGGTCATTAAAATCCTATCTATTATGCTTTCACCCTCATATTTGTGCAGCACACTACCCCTGCACACCCTGCACAATGCATTATGCTTCTAAACCCTAAATCTTAAAAATTTGGGGAAAATCATGCATTATGTTTCGAAACCCTAAATCCTAAAAATTAGGAGAAAATCAGGACGGGAGAAAGGAACAAAATCACCAAAAATCTGTACATATTGATAGCATTCATACAATCTTCAAGTAAATCAAGTAGGAAAAAACATGATAACATAAAATATGCAGTCCACAGTGACAGTTTGATAAAAAAAACAGAGGATTGAGCCTGACTTACTTATTATTCCTTGAATAGAATGTGAGCTTAAGAGAGTGAAACTATACTGTGTGGGACTCTAACGGGAAGTAAGTGGAAGGAATAACAGGAAATATAGAAGGTGTAAAGGCACTGCATGCACCCTACTTTTCATTTTTCATTTTTCATTTTTTCATTTTTCAATTTACTTCTGCTATCCTTTTTTATTTTTTCTCTCTGCATCTCTGCTTTTTCTTACTGACATTTACTTTTAAACCTTTCATTGGTCCTCATATTTATGTGCGAATCTCAGTTTGGTCCTCAAGTTTTGAACTGTCTCAATTGGGTCATAATTTTTGTAAAAATGCACACATTTTACCCTAACCGTTAAGTTGTCTCAAACGGCGTTAATTGATGCTGGGATGAATTTTTTTATTTTAGGCTTAATCCCTCCCTTGGTCCTTATGTTTGTGTGAAAATCTCAGTTCGGTCCTCAAGTTTTCCCTCAAGTCCTTATGAAATGCAAACATTTTACAACATTTTACCCCAACCTTTAAGTGTATTGAGACGACGTTAACTTTGAACTGAGCTATAATTTTTTATTTTTTTTTGTTTTAAAATCATTAAATCCACGTGGCTATGGTCTTTCTTTTTCCTTCCAATCACTGATCACAGTTCACTCATTCCTCCACCCTCAAACCCTCAAACCCCCCGACTCACACATTTTCCCTCTCAAACCAAAAAATGCCGCCGTTGTCGACAGTTCAAAAATTATGAACCAATTGAGACAGTTCAAAACTTGAGGACCGAACTGAGATTTTCACACAAACATAAGGACCAAGGGAGGGATTAAGCCTAAAATAAAAAATTCATCTCAGCATCAATTAACGCCGCTTGAGACAACTTAACGGTTAGGGTAAAATGTGTGCATTTTTACAAAAATTATGACCCAATTGAGACAGTTCAAAACTTGAGGATCAAACTGAGATTTGCACACAAATATGAGGATCAATGGAGGGTTTAAACCTTACTTTTATGTACTTTATCACCGTTTTTCATCCTTGCTTTTTATATTACGGGACTTATATTAACCAATATTATTATATATCAATGATTCTTTTTTAGAATAATTCTAATCTGCATTATATATGTTTAAAATTAACTGTAAACCATAATTTATAGAAAACTTACCGACTAATAATACATCAAATGAATTTTGAAAAGTATCAGTAGTATTCTTATTTTTACCATGTTTTTGGAAAAGAAATGAAAAGACTGTTTGCTTGACTGATTTAATCAATCAGTCAAGTGATGGAAGTTTTATTCACTCAATGCATAACCATATTTGTAAAGTAATTTTATTTGAATTTGTTAATTAAAGAAATTAATTTTATTTGAAGTGTTTTTGAATATTTTTACATTTATTTATATTTAATTTTAGGTTTAAATCCTTATTTTTGGTCTTGTGTGTCAATTTCAATTTGGTCACATTTTTTTTTGTCTCAATCGGGTTCTATTATTTGTAAAAATGAGACAATTAAGTCCTTTCCGTTAAGTTTTCTCTTACGGCGTTAACATGTGATGATGTGTTTATGTTGATGTCATTGTTTAATTACATGGAATTTTTATTTAAATTAAAGAATTATGACATGGCAATACTCTTCGTCTTCTTCGTCGCCATTAGAAATCATCAACACTTCTTCTTCTATGTTTTGATCTTCCATCTGGGGCAAGGAAAGTGTCGTAATGGCGCAACTCAGCAGCATTCGTGGTGGCTCGCAACGGCGTGTTGAGCATTTTTCTTCTTTCCCCTCTTTTTTTTTCGTTGTTCCGCGTTGTAAGGAAGAATTTCTTCCCTTTTCTCTTTCTGTTTCTATTTTAATTGCAGAGAGGAGGTATGGAGAATTTGGGGTTTGGGAATTTGGTATTTTGACCGTGACCCTTTATTTGAAATTGGGAAAATTAATTTGGCTTGGGCATTGAATATTTCGTTGATTTTTATGGGGTTTGTTTTAATTTGGGGAGTGATTTGGTGGTTTGTTTCAAATTTTCAATCATCGTTCAGTGGTTCTATTGTTGTTTTTTACTTACTGAAGCTTGAATTTTTGGTGGCTCAAGAGATTTTTTGTGGCTCAAGAGAGTTTTGGGTGTATAGTTTGGATTGGTTTGTTTTGTGTTTGAAACAGATATGGTTTTTGTTTCATTAATGGAACTCCAGGTTCATAGATCTGTGAGGTGTGGGAACGACAACCTCAGGCCTTGTCAATGGGAGGGAGGAGAGGATGCGAGAGAGGTTGCGGAGGTTAGGGTCAGAGGAGAAGACGATGTGAGACTTGGCTTCGAAGTGGAGGCGTATGACAATGGCGGTGCTGGAATCTGTTGGGAAGAGGAAGGAGAAATGATTGATGTTCCTGTGAAGGGCTTTGGAAGTTTGAGAGCTTCAATTTTGTCATCTCATGATTTTTAATTTAAATAAAAATTATGACCCAATTGAGAAAAAAAAAATATGATGACCAAATTGAGATTGACATACAAATATGAGGACCAAATGAGGATTTAAACCTTAATTTTAAATAATATTGCTTTTAAAGTGTGTTTAGTCTGTTACAACATCTTAATTAAATAAATTATTTGTTTTATTTATTTAAATTTTATCTTTACCAACATTTCACTGATATAACATCCTAATCTCCAATGTGAATATTTCTTATTTTATTTTTATTAAGTTTTTTTTAAAATTTATAGAATATATTTTAATTGATTGCAGAAAAGTAATGTTTTTCATATAGAAATTTAACAGATAAAAGAAAAATATAATAAGTGATTCATAAGGTTCTTTATCTAAGGTTCTACAAAATGAAGAATAGTTTTTATAAAGGTACTTAATTATTTTATTAATTAAAAAATGAAATATAAAAAGTTAAATGGATTATTGCTTCACTGTACAAGAAACAAAGATGAGAGAAGGAGTATGGATAATAAGAGTTTGAGAGCATATGCAATGGATTCAACGAGACTGGAAGAATACAAAAGCGGTGAAATTTGATGCAGGAGATATAAGGTTTGTCTAATATTAAAAGGTATTGAACTTCTTTTACTAATGTTTAAAATGTATAAAGTTAATTTGAAAATTTTTAAATAAAAAATATATAATTGTAAGTTTAATTTTTTTTCACTTACAAACATTTAGCAACTATCATTTGTAAAAGAAAAGTACTAGATTTGACACATCAGGTAGAGAATCTTTATAATGTGACCGAGAAAAAAAAAAGTGAGATTTGACAAATCAGGACAGAGAATCATATACATATATATATATATACATATATATATATATATATATACATATATATATATACATATATATATATATACATATATATATATATACATATATATATATATATGTATGTATGGATATATATATATATATATATATATATGTATATATATATATATATATATATATATATATATATATATATAAAGTTGCATGTAATTAGGGTTATGGTGTCAAGTAGAAGTTGGATAAGTAAAAAGAAGTAAAAGCATTCGAGTGGAGTGTTATATCTACACAGATGGACAGTGTGATGCAGAAAGGAGCAATGCTGCCTGCATGTTTGATCGTCCACCTCTCATTTTACATATCTATCTTTTATTTATTAAAGTTAATAAAAAATTAATAATGATTTGGGATGTGTTTATTTTGAAAAGATGACTTGGAGATAGTAAGTAGATGCATGAGAGAAAATTTGAAAATAAATTTTTTATTATTTATTTAAGTGTATTTGAAGGTGAATGGGAGTAGATTTAGAAGTAAAGTTTATAAGAAATAGTGTAGAATTTGATCAATATAATCGATAAAAAATGATTTAATTGATAGAAATTAAAGATTACCAAAATACATTCAATAGTAAAAATATTATATAAAATAATAATAATAATAATAATAATAATAATAATAATATTATTATTATTATTATTAGAAGAAGAAGAAGAAAAATTATTAAAATTATAAAATACAGCAAGGGCAAATATGAAAATTTGTTTAAATCCTTGCAAATCGTCTCATCTCTACGAAGATTGAAAATGATATGCATCCCACAATTTTCTTCTTTTCCATCTGTGTTAATCCTTGCAAGTGAACGTAAGAAATTCTTCTTTTCCATCTACGCGGATTCACGTAAATAGGAATTTCCTCTCAAGTGAATAAAGTGTTCTAACTGCCAACAACTCTTCTAATGACTAACTTCTACTCTTCCTCCTTTCAATTTTTACACTTGTATTACAGTAGTATTTTTTAAACTTTTACTTATTGATTTATGAGTCGAGAGTTGAGAGATTATACAATGATGTGGTGGTTGTTATCCGTGGGGTGCTATGGATATTGTAGGAGGAAGAAGGAGGAAAAAGGTGGTGATAGAGAGTTCTTTGAGAGGTAATATTTCAACTAAACACCTAACCGACGTTGGAGTTTCCCGGACGCGATTTTATAATGCAGCACATCGAATTTCGACTAACACCAACCGCACTTTGAATTGCGGTTTAGGATAACGCACTTCCATTTTCATTTTCACTATTATACTTTTTTATGTTATTATTTTTTGTGATTTTTTTTTGTTATGATTTTGATGTTCTTGTTTTGGTGTCTGCATTATTTTTTATGATTTTGGTGCTATTATGTTAGTGGGTTTAAACCCTCATTTAGTCCTCGTATTTGTGTGTTAGTCTCAAGTAGGTCATCGTTTTTTTTTCAGTCTCAATCGGGTCCTAAAACTTGTAAAAATGAGTCAATTAAGCCCTTTCCGTTAAGTTTTCTCTTACGGCGTTAACTTGTGATGATGTGTTTATGCTGATGTCATTGTTTAATTACATGGAATTTTTATTTAAATTAAAGAATTATGACATGGCAATCACTCTTGAACTCTTCGTGTTCTTCATCGCCGTGACTGGATTTGAAAGTGAGAAATGTGGTTATCTTGATTGAAGAGTGAAACAGAGGATCTCAAGTTCATAAGTGACAGATAATAACAAAAAATGAGATCGTCTACCGGACGTCCCAAAATTTCCCAGGCAACTCACCATATTCAAATGTCAGAAAATACTGATGTTACCTTCTCTAACAGAGGTCAGTTCTTTAGAGAGCCAATAACACCTATCAAATTCAAAGGAAATTCTTTCAATGAGATCTTTGATTTCTCTCCACCCACAAGTGGCCATGCTCTAAAGCTGAAAGGTATAGGAAGCTCCATAAAGCTGATGCTTTTTCCTGCTGTGTGCAATTTGGTGGTTTTCTGCCCTTCGTTACGAACGTCGTTCCTTCCATGTCAGCACTCTCTGGCAGGGAAGGCTTCCTCTGCGGCATTTTAGCGAACACCTCACAAGCGTTTTGTTGGGGTGTTGTGATGAAACTTAGCACAGATCTCATCCTCGTGCCGCGTGTATTTCTACTACGCCGATCACGATTCGGGATTCGTGGATTGCTGGGAAATCACGACGACCGCAAATAAAGCGTTGACAGCGAAACAGAGTGACTTGTATTTCAACCAAGTCGTGATGAATCTGGAGGTGAAGATGGTTGTTTCCGGAGAAGGGTTCATCTGTGGCGAGGTCAGAGATGGTGGACTTATATGTTTGGGACCTAACTCATGAGGGATAAGAGTTTCCAATGTTTCTGAGAGTTTTGCGGTTTTAGCGGCTGGTCGGAGGGCCGTGTGCAGTGTTTTCAACGTGTCCGGCCAGTTGAAATGCTGGGGTGACCCGGGTTCGTTTTCGGACCTCCACTGGATTCAGTTCAGCTGGTGTCTCTAACTGTTGATGGTTGCGTAGCACGGTGGTGGTTCTGGCGAGGATGGTGGCGGCGCATGGTTGACGGCTAGGGTTTTTGTGGAGAAGACGAAATTAATGGGTGAAATTTTTTTTTTAATGGAAATTTTTGATGGTAAGAATTTACTTTTCCATGTGTAATTAACACATAATCCATTCAATTTAATTCATAATGCCACATCATTTAAAAAAATTACAGTTCAACATTTTTTAACGCCATAAGAGAAAACTTAACAGAAATAGCTTAATTGGCTCACTTTTACAAGTTTTAGGACCGATTGAGACAAAAAAAAATGATGACCCACTTGAGACTAACACACAAATACGAAAAACAGATGAAGATTTAAACCATGTACTATTTGTTTTGGTGTCTGCACTATATGTTATCAATTCAATATAAAAAGTTTAAAAAAATCACAAAAACACAACAAATTAAATTTAAATTAATAAACGAATAAAAACAAAAAAATATACAACAAATAATTAAAAAATAATTCATATTAAAACATAAAATATCAATAAATAATTATAGATTCAAAAAATTTTAAAAACAAATTAAATTTACGAAAGTCAAAAAAATTAATTATATTCAAAATAATATTTAAATAAATATGAAATACAATAATAAAATATAAATTACAAAATATTAGCCGCAAAATGTTTAATATTTAAATAAACTGATAAAAAAGTATAAAAACCAAATAGAATTCAAAAACAATTAAATATAATAATTTTGAACCAACAAAACATATTTCAGGTGGAGGACAATGTTGTATATTGCCAGCATCTCAGGTATTCTGGTTGCGATTGGTATGCAGTTTACCGTTGATAGTCCACGGTGGCTTTGCAAAGTAGTAGCTTATTATTTAATTGATTAGTAAATATAATGTTACACTTTATATAGAGGTTGGGAGAATAAATGATATTAAAACAGTAATATGTGAGCTTTGGGGGAATCCAAAAAAGCTTCACCACATATCTACCTGCCCCGCGGTATGAACTGCAGCAACCGCTTTTCGATTTGCGGCGCAGTGTTAACCGCACTTCCAACAAGTGTTAGACCACATTTCAAATTGCAGTTGTACTTCCTCCAAACCTTCCTCCAACGACAGTGTCTTCTCAACCTTTTGAAAACATAAATGTGAGTACAAATTCCAAATTAGATAAAAATAAAAAAATAAAACACTATATTCTCCGTATAGAAAAAAAGTCCAATAATCCAACACAACCTTCCTCCAATGACATGCTCTCAACCAATGTAGTTAAGACATTCACCTTCGTTCCATCATCCCATAAATGTAACCCATCGAGCCCACAAATAAAAGCATTCAAAATATTTCCTGTGTAATTGGAATAAAAAAAATAAATAGAGAGATGCAGAGAGTGAGAGTGGTGAAGTGGAAGGAGAACGGCTCTGCAGAACTTTACTATTCAAATGTTATTTTTTTTTATAAAACAATGTTTCATATAATTAATGCAAACTAATAAACTTAAATTCTTAATAATTTAATTACTGGATCTTGTAGTTTTCCGTTTTCCACTTTTATTATCTAAATAAATTACAACAATTGAAAAATATGACAGTAATATTTTACCATATCATATTCTTTAATAATATAACAACAAATTAAAATACACATCATAAGTGTAATATAAAACAAAAAAATTTCATTTTCCCTTCCCCTCTTCATTTGAATGAAATTAAAAAAAAAAAAAAAAAAATACAAAAAAGGAACTCTGAAATCGGTTGCCCAAGAACCGAGTTTCGAGTACCAACCTAACCATTCTTAAACAAAAAGTAACCCAAAATTCGACTCCGGGCCGAATTCTGACTTCTTATCAACAAAAATAGAATGGAAACACATATTGGAAAACAGTTACTTGGAAATTGAGTTTCGAATACTAGCCTGCCCAATCTTAAGAAAAAGTTTTCTCATACACTATGATGTTTTATATTACTTTTATCACTAAAGATATTTTTTAATAATATTTAAATTTTATTAATTAAAATATTTTTTATCTATCATTGATCAATCTTACATAAACTTTTATAAAATTTATTTTCAAACTCATTCATAATCACCTTTAAATTCTTTTAAAAAAATAACATCCATTTTATTATCAGATCCTCTTAAATTTATCCATTTTCATATTCTTAATACTAAAATATTACTTTTAACTTAAACTTTTATGACAAACAAAATTAAATCTCCTTATGAATTGATTATCTTGGTCATTCTTGGAACTCAAACTTACACAGGAAAAAATAAACTCTTTTTTCAATCTCAATTATGAGATAAAGTTAGATCAATAAATTTTGGGATAATTATAGAATGGACAACAATCTCTTTCTAGATAATTATTTCATTGAAAATCGAAATTATGACATTTATTTATTTTGATATTAAATATTTGATCAATTACTTACAATTAAGTTAAAAGTTATAATTATTCAAACTAAGATTGTAATAATAAAGTATTATAACTTGATACATTTACTTCAAGATGCATTTTGTATAACCTTTTAGGATATTTTGAGAATATTTTGATTTGAAAATATTTCATTTAAAAGTAGTTTTTTGGTACAATACTCAGAAATCCGCTTATCACCATGTTACACAAAAGTAGCCTTTAGAAGTAAAAATTCAAATGATTAAATATATTATCTTTATTTTATATTAATCTTTTATTTTTAATTTATTTATTATTTTTTATTTATATTTTAAGTTTAATCTATATTTCTTCTATTATAAATAAAAGATCTTATATATATATTCAACACAAAAGATATTAATCCTATATATAACTTTTCATTATATTCAACATTAATACATTAACAAAGCATGATGTAAGGCTATTAAATGAATGTCAGAATCTTTGGATGAAAAATTAAAGAAAGAAAATTTTATAAAATGTTGTTTCTTAATCTTTATTTTTATCAATTGAGAGAATGATTCTTACTTAATACATGTACATTTCTAATAATCATTCTCACGTGGACATGTGGTAAGGTAAGACAAACTTCTTGAGATTTGAAAAGAGTATAGAATGAGAAATATGAAAAATAGAGAAGACATAAAAAAAAAACATCATATATCTGAAATATGAAATTGAGTTTTAGAATTTTCGAATTTTAACTGTAAATAAAATGTAACAGCTCAAACCAGTTAATTGCGCAACCTTGTTCTCGAATTAAGAACAAGTCCAAATCAAAAAGGTTTTCAGAACATGTAAAACTGCAAAAGAAAATGGAAAAGGCACTTCTGGGTACCTAGTTCCTTACTTGGTGGAATGAGATCACTTGTTTAAATAAACAATTCAATAATCGTAGTAATCATCATCCTTCTGATAGTGCAAAGAAAGTTTGGATTTTAGACTATGATATTTACAAATTGGTGTAAGCCATGCAATTTAAGATCAGAATAATGTAACAAATTGGTGTAAACCATGGAATGTGGTAACTGGGTACCTGCACTGCAAATACTAAGCAATATGAATTGCTTGAGAACGATGGATTTCATCAGCATACGCTGAGGGAACATAGATTGCATGTAAAAGTGAGCTATGAGTGCGGCCATAGAACAAGTATATGAGTACTCCTATTAACAACCATACAGAGACTCGTAGCCATGTATCAACTCTGAAATGCAAACACATGAACGGTTAGATGGTGGTATTGGTGTCATGCATACAACAAAACAAGAAGCATGATTGTGAAGAGCTTTCTCACCCCAGATCAATTAGTAAGTAGGTGTTTATAAGAATACATGCACTAGGCAAGAATGGAACACAAGGGCAAGCAAAACCTGAAAATACATGTTATCAAAACCATTGTGTCAGATTTCATCCAAACTACTTGTATTGAGTTTTGACCAATTTATCAAAGTTTGGTAGGTTTGGATGGTTAGACTTGTATATATACTACACAGATACCTCCTGAGTATCCAAAGCTGTGGCTTCTATCATCTTGCTTTATGCAGGCCAGTACAATTACACTGCACAAAAGAACAACGCCACCCATTCCACAAACCGTTATCTGCAAAATCCTGCATGTGTATCACCAAAAGAGAACAGGAGTGATCATAAAGCACAAGTCATGAATTTGAAGTCATCAATCAAATTGTTAACTCAAATATTTTTCTTTTTTGCAAAAACGTATATACAGTACTCAGTAGAAAAGCATTCCTATAAACAAATACTATCTGCAGTATAACTTCAACACCAGTGAGGATTGTCAAAGTTGACAGACCTGGGAGACCAGTCAGCTGAAGCAGCACTGGTAACAATTAGAATCCCTATACATAGGAAGGCTATGGTCCATGCAGCAAGTTTTCGCCTAGATTTCTCATTCTGTTCATCTGTAAAATCAACTCAGAAACCTAAGTTTGTTAATTTACTTAGGCATATCAATAGAAAATGGAGGCAAAGGTGATACAAAGAATATTTATTACTAAAATTGAAACTGAACAGAACTTAGGTGCTGCTTTTGAAGTGTTTCTGGTGCTGTTTTCCAATTAGAATTAGATTTTCACTTCAGTAATCAATCTTTAAAGTCACCTTCATCACACTGATTAGTAAGATGAAACTAATTTTGATAGGAAAATAACACTAAAAGTACCTCAGGAATTAAAGTGAAGTTTAGCCTGTCTCTGACATACAGATTGAAGATTTTAGAATTGAAGTGCTTAAAAAAGAGAGCAGAGACAAAAGAAAAAAAAAATTCTACAATAAAAATGTGAGTATTAGGCTGTTCATTGACCTTTCAAGTTACTTTTTTGGAGACTATTAGCAGATGCCCATCAACTTGGGTGATCCACAGTTACAAACAAGAATTGCATCAAATCAAATGATTTAGGAGTATGGCTAGATTATTTTTGTCAATGTTCTAGTCAGCCAAACTAATCTAAATAGCCAATCCCATTTTACAGAAAACATAAGCTGGTAAAGGGTGTATTCTATATAATATGCAAAAGAACTTATCTACCCACTGAATTTTCTGTAAAATTCATTCGAAACAAAGGTAGAAGATTCAAACAACAATTACCTTTGGTAACTTCTTTTATGATTAAAGGGTGTTCAAGTAGAGCCTCTGACTTGTCATGTAGATGGGTATCCTCATAATAACTAGCAGGATCTACAGGACTTATGTCCCTATCTACCCCAATATGACCACCAGAAAGTCCTAGTAATTGATCAACAGATGATAGAAGTGAAGACGGAATGGGTACTTCATCAGGTGGAACATATCTAATTATCAAAACTGAAACTGCAACTGTGGTAAATGCAAGCAGTGTTCCCACGCTAACCTGCATTTCAAAGCAATGAATATATCTGACAATTTATGTTTACCATTTTCTAAGAAAGATGTCTCTAATTTGTGTAAATATTTTAATATTTAACTCACCATTCCTGCTAACTGGGAAACATCCATAAAGAATGCAAGAGTAGCAGCAAAGACACCAGTGACAATGGTACTTTTCAAAGGAATCTGTGTGCCTCTATGGATGTCTGAGAAGAAAGGAGGCAATAAACCATCCCTAGCCATTGCCATAAAGACACGTGGCTGAAAAAAACATAAGATATATTTAATATGTGCAAGAGACAATTTATAATAACTATTATGTGTAGCATATCTAATTCGTAAACATATTTATATAGTATACGATATTCAAAACTCAATTAAAAGATACCTCTATTAGTTGCTATACATGCTGACACTTGTAAAAGCAGAAAAAACTATACATAAAATAAAATTGTGGTAACTCACACACTGTTTATGGAAGTCATGCAATTTGTACGAATGACTAAATCTAAGAAACAACTCAAAAGAGACAGAAAGATACTTTTAAACTACTAGCAATGTAGATGAAAGGCATTTAAACTGAACCATGATTTTGCAAGTGTACTAAGAATCTTAGTTCCCCCCGTTGCAGCATTTCATCTCTTATTTGATCAAAATATGCAGGATGTGCATAATGACAACAAAATAATTGAGTAACAAATTAGGGCTTAAATAAAGTTGAAAATTAACTTTAGAGGTCGTGAAAAATCAAAACCATAATCTAACAATCATAACCAAGGAAAATGATCAACAGAGATGCTGTTAGGTTTCTTGGTGACAAGAAACCTAAATTCTATCTCAAAATAAACAATCACAAACAGAGACAAGAAACCTCACTGTGAGGCAGCAGTTTATTTAATGAAAAATAAAGAAAACATTCAACAACATCCAAGGGAAAACATTCCCTTCTACATAAGACAGTTCCTGTTCAGAAATAAAACACTCAACAACCAGAACTAGAACACCCCTCCTTAAAAGACAAAAATTGCCTAACTACTAATTAAAACTTCACCTAACTGCTGTTTAAACCTCTCCTAACTACTCCTAACCACTTCATACTAATTTCTATGTTTTATTTTTGCCAAACTATCTAAAAACTGTCTACAAACTGTCTAATCATTACTTATCCTATCAGATGCTAAAAGAATAAATTTAATCTTGAGCACTTGTTTATGTACCTGAGGAAGAACAGAACCCAGCAAACTGGAAAAAAGAGCAGTAACAGCTCCGGTTGTTATTATATACCTGTCAGTGGTAAAAGGAATCTTGAAGCACAATATTCATGAGACATGTACTCTAACAAGAAAATAGTGTGCCTCAGCAAACCTTACACTGCCCATTCCATCCCATAACTAGAAAATGCTGAAGAGATTGGGGTATCAGGGTTCAACTCATAATATGGTACTAAACCAACAATAACTGCAGCTACAAGCATATACAGAAGGCAACATATAGTTAACGCAGTTGATATGCCAATTGGCAGGTCTCGTTGTGGATTTTTCACCTGCAAGACAACATAACAAAATTCATTGACATAATAATCTTCAAGTGAATATTGTTAATCACAATACCAAAATCCAAAGGCCATGATGCGTTTAAGATACTCAAACTACCAGACAAAGAAACATTGATATACCCAGCCATAACACATGAAAATAACTAGTTATAGATCTTCTACAAATACTTTTATTTCCATTTTTTTTGTTTCTTAGAGAGACCAACAATTACCCATTCATAAATAAGAAAGGAATGCCAATTACCACAGTTTTAGTAGAATCTGACAGCTTTAAAGAAATACTCCAGATCCTAAAACATTCTGCCAATTACCATAGTGCATAGGTTTTCCGGTAAAAGTCAGGTTTTTATTCAAAACATTCTGAGTTCTTCAACAAAGAACAATGCATGTGTGCTAGTTTGATGTGCCTTGCATTTAGGTTCCGCCAACACAAACAACACGTGACTTTAAAAGGTTAGTTCCCCAAGTGAATTCTTACCTCCTCAGCTGTGCTACTCACGGAATCAAAACCAATGTATGAAAAAAAAACTATTGCAGACCCAGCAAACATCCCGTTCACTCCATAAGGAAAATACCTGAGATGAAAGAGAAATTTCAGTGATATCACAAGAGGTTTGCTATATAGACCATGAGCTGAAGAATGCAGAAACAAACACACCCATTACCCGCTGGAGAGTTCATATCCAACCCATCCAGACTTGAAACCTAGATATCCACCGACTAAAATGATGAAAAGCATGACACCAACATTTACCGTTGTTACAATAGATTGTGCCATTGAACTCTGAAACATTAATGTTATACAAAATAGGTAAGTGAAAAAAAAATAGAAAACTGCTGTTTGTGTATTTAGTTTATATAGAAATCCATACCTCCTTGATTCCAAGGCACAGGAGTACGGTAACAATAAGAATTAATGCAGCTGCACATGGATCAACTACAATTCCAAGACCTGGTAATGTGTGTCGAGCCAAAAATAAAGGTAGGTTTTCCTCTCCACCAAAAAACAAGGCCTAAAATAGGCAATGACAGAATTAATACAAAAACCAAATTGTGAAGTATGTTGCCCTTGTCGGATACAGTAAATATGTCACCAATTAGAAAAAGAAAAGGAGTATTCCTAGGGAAAAAAATGGTTATGGTATCGGAAGCTACCATAGCATATTTTTTATTGATAACAATTGTGTGGAATAGGTCACACATTTAAACGTCTACCACAAGCAATCAGAAAAAACAAAATTAGAACTGCATTTGTTGAAAAAACAGAGGAAGAACAAGAATCACACAAAAACTAACGTGGTATGACTGGAGTATTAACAAACTTCAATCTAAGTCCACGGAAGAATTCACTATATCTTAGATATTACAAATTAGAGGTTTCTATCTCAACAAACTCTTGCTCAATGAAAACAAATCAAACTAGAGGTTTCTCTCAACAAACTCAATGAAAACAACTCAAACGTTAGTTTCCTACTGAAGCCACAAGGACCTATATATAAAGCAAATACAGTTATAATAACTGATACACATGAGACACGCCTATACTCATGAGGAAGACACGTGAATAATGATTCTCAAAACAAAACTGAATAGACATTAAACAGTCTCATCAGACCATCCTACCAGGCTATCCAAGACTCAATAGACACTGTGAGACTAGATAGTCTAACAAAATGGTCTACTACATATAAACAAGGATAGTCTGATACATGTTTGACTATCTAGGAACCTTTTGTATAAGATTTTTCCTGAGCCAATTCTTCAAAACAATGACAAAGAAGCATAGCTGGGTGTGCTTGCAAGCAGGCCAAAATACAAATACGAAGAAAGATGAGAACAATAAAATGAATAAAGAAAGAGATCTCATATGTGCAACCTTTGGTTTTAAGCACTAAATCACTGCCTCCATATAGCCTATCCTTAGAGGTATTTAGTTCTCTAACATAGCATCACAGTTGACTAAGTGGATCTGGGTTCAAACTTTAAACCTCAGCATCCCCCTAGTACAGGTTCTCACTGCTAAAATAAAATTCTCCTTCTACCTTTTTGCTAAGATCATGGGTGAAAACTCCAAGCAGATAACAAAATAAGTTTGTAATCAAGTACACCAAGTGTTAAAATACATTCACGAAACAGGATAACCATGTGAACCAATTTTTGATTCCGCATTACCTAAGACTTGTACGTTTTCAACTACATCTTTAGTACATTCCTAATTACAATGATGCCATGAACATAAAAAGAAACAAAGTTCAGAGTTTAAAAAATGGGAAAACAGTATAACACACCAGATTTGGTGTTATGCCACGAGCAACCGCAGAAGCACCAATTGTATATTCTAGAATCAGAGACCAGCCGACCAACCAAGCCACCCTGAGATCAATAGCAATGTTTAAATCATTAATTCACTAATAATAATGAAAAGTAAGTAAACAAAGCATAATCATTCACAGTATGAGTTGATAAATTCACAAAATATGTTTTCAGCACACATGAGTAGATTGTTTAACCATTAAACCTAATGTTGGCAGCAGTAGAGCACTACATAGTTCTATTAAAGTGTTAATATTGATAACTTCACTAAATATTTCTTCAGCACACGTAGTTCAACTAACTATTATACCTAAACTTTTGTTCCAAAATTAGCAAAGCTGTAGCTTACCCTTCTCCAATGCATATGTATGTATAATGATAAGCACTGCCTGCAGATGGGCACCTACATGCAAGCTCTGCATAGCAAAAGGCTGACAGTCCAGCAGCTATTCCTGCAATGAGAAGTGATATCACAAGTGCTGGTCCTGCTTGCTCTCTGGCAACTGTTCCAATGAGAATATACACTCCAGCTCCAATGGTAGCTCCAACCCCTGGTTTTAATAATGATCAGCTATCGTTAGCAACGTAAATGTTTGGTCTGCTATAAAGAATCTAAAGCAAGCATACACCAGAGAAAACATAAATTAAAAGTAACAACTGCACATATCATCATAACTAGGCCACAGTGTTTCTTGATAATGTTAAACAATAAAGTAAATGATCAATTTTATCCTTAAACTGTAACTCTCTCTACCAAATGGTCCTCAGCATAAGAAGAAGAAGAAGAAGAAACTATTCAAGAAGTCCTAGAAGTATTTGAAATCGTGCAAAGTAGTCCTCCAAATACTTTAAAACTCTTCAAATTGATTTGCTATCATGTAGAGAAATCATGAACTTAAGGATTAACGTGACAGATATTCAATACTTCAAGTAGTACTTAAATAATTTAGACACTATTTAAGAGAGAGGACAGTATGAAAACTAAATTAATGGTTTATTCACCAACGTTCAGTAAGGCTATAGCAAATTCAAATGAAAATCACTACGAAGCGGAAATTGAGTTTTCAAAATGGCTTGCTACAATAACTTTGAAAAGAAAAGCAAAAAGAAATAAAGATGAAAGCAAAACCACTCATTCCTAAGTCATAACAGACAGAAGCACACACTATAACATCATATTCTCCGAATGTCCTTTTACTGAATTAATCAATCACAACCATTCGTCTAATTTTCTTTCTTCCTTCACGATATCACGGTATTCAACAGTAGTTACGTAGTTACCAATTCCAACGAGATCAACGGCAGATAACTTCCTAGCCAATTGACCATGTCTCCTGGCATGAACAGAATCAACTTGTTTCCTCCTAATCAAGCTTCCAAAACCCCTAAACCATTTTCCTCCTCCTCCCAATCCAACACTAGAATTTTCATCCCTCACGATCATTATCCAAAAGTGCAAGTATTATCAGGTATTGATACCACTTTGGGTCAAATTTATTTTGCAGAAAGGAGAAAACTTTGATGAACCCCACAATTTTTTTGCCCGGAATAAAACCACCCTTTTGCTTCTACAGAGAGAAAGATAGAAGACTGAAGAGAAACGAAAGAGTAGCAACTCTTGCGTGCCAAACTTCTAATATTATGATATAGGAATATTGTACGATGAATGCGACTGCGTAGGGTATCTAATCTATAATGTATTATTTATTAAATTAAAACACTGCATTCATAAATGTTTGCCCTCTGAATTTATCTCCACCTCTTTTCATTTCAGATAACTACACAATTATTGAGATAACAATTTATAATTTAAAAATATTTACAGTAAGATTTGAATAAACAAGAGAATAAGAGATAGAAGTGCATAATAAATTTATTATTCTTTAAAAAATTTCATCAAAATTATATATATATATATATATATATATATTTTTTTTTTCCAGCTTAATAAATAATATATGGAGTATGAAATGTAAGTGTTTTCTCACTAAACAGTGATTTTGTATTTAAAGTTTAGACATATAATTAAAAAAATATAGAAAGAAATTGTGTAAAATTTAATTCTATAAAGTAAGTCAATTACATTTTTTAAATAATCGATTGAGTATAATAAATAGTAATAAAATTTATATTTAGTAAAATAAAATATGAATTAATACATACATTTTAATTATGTTGATTTTATTTTTTTAATATTTTTTATATTTATAATTTTTATAGATGTATTTATTAAAATATTAATGTTAATGTATAATTAAGATTAAAAAAATACTAAAAATCTTAAATTTAAAAAAAATAGATGTTAATTATATATGAATATTAATTTTTTATTTTAATAAGTTCATATGAATTCTTAAAACTCAAACTAAACACATATTCAGTCATTTTGACCATTAAAGTATTATACAAAAAATAACGAAATTAAATTATTTTTACTAATATTATAATTGTTTTCTTATTATATTAAAATAAAATATGCTGATATTTTTTATATTAAATTTACTTTATTTAATTTTTTATAATAACTATTTTAATAATATTTTTGACAATTAAATTCAAACATTTATTTATCGTGGGCATTGTCAGCAATCTTATCTTAACTAGTTCCTGTACCGAAGGAAACTACGTAGATATTAGATTCTCTTTATAGAATTATTTATTTCATGTTAATGTAAATATTTTATTGTGAAGATAATTTGGAAAGACTGTTTACCAAAACTATATTCGATTTCTCATTTTGTTGTATACATATTTTTATATTTCTAAGTTTACCTTTAATTAACTGATCTTTTCTAATTTAATATTTTTTAATTCAAAATTTCTTTTAAATTTAATTATTATTTAAAACATTGAATGTAAATTTGTATTTTTGTTAATATATATATATATATATATATATATATATATTAAGTTTTCAGTATATGATAAATTTAAAAACTTTTAATTGAATTATTATTAAATTTTTGTGATTTAGTAAATTTTTTGAATTTTAAAATTTTTAAATTGAAGCAATGTATTTAGTTTTTCTATTAATCATATAACATGAAAGTTATTATCTTGCTTAAAAGTTGTTACATAATTTTTTTTATAAGATAATTTTTTTTAAGAAATTCACATTATTTAACGAAATTATTTTAAATTTAATTAAAATTATAAAATTATATCATATAAAATTAAAAAATGAAACAAAATATATATATATATATATATAATTACAATTTAAAAAATATAAAATTAAAAAATTAAGAAAAAATATATGTAAAAAATTACAAAATTATAAAATAAAAAATTTGTAACATCCCATTTAAATAATATTTAAACTATTAAGGAACCATCACATAATCAATAAAATAAAACAGATAAGTCAAGGAGTATATAAAATTTCATATAATTATCCTAAAATAATTATGTCTAATATTATATACAACATTGAAGAAATTAAAAGGAGTATATAAAATTTCATATAATTATCCTAAAATAATTATGTCTAATATTATATACAACATTGAAGAAATTAAAATGGATTATTTACAAAAATCTTCCAAAACAAAGACTATAGTATCCAATTAAACTATTAGACTATGTATCTGCTCCATCGCCTCCCAAAGTCTGCTTCACAAAGACGTCATCACCATTTACTCACACCACCGTCATTGCAAAAAAAACCAATGATACACAAACAACCAAACAAAGAACACACAAAGGGTAAACTAATGTTAAAAGAAACAAACATAAACTATTAGGATTTATCACACATCACATTTCAAACCATAAGTTAAAGAAACATCTTAAACATATCATGAACTTAGACACAACCATTCAAATATATGTATAGATGTCAGACTATGACAGGCTTTTGGACTTGTAGTGGTGGAACAATTGCCCTCCCAAGCTACCACGCAAAGCTAATTTGTCTACCACCTATGGACAAAGAATAACAGACCATAGACTAGGACTTCCTGCTACTCCTCACCACATAATCTCTTTCTATATCTAAGATGGAGCGATTTTCCAAGACTGAATCCCTACATTAATACATCACTTTACTTGAAACTATCACCAAGAATTTTACCCTAGAAATTCTTGTCCAACAACACTTCAATCGCATACTCATCATCATGTATAAAGCATCATAGAGTTCAATAATTACTATTAAACATACTTCAATCCATAATATAGTTCATAATTACAAGAAATCAAAACAAATAAAACTTCCACATCAATTTCTAAACAAGTTGCTCAGCGCATGCCTCACCCAGTAAAACACATCCCCTTCGCTCAGCGAGAACTCTCGCTCTATAAATAGCAAAACTGAGAGTTCTCATCGCCCAACTAAAACTCTTGCCTATCCATTGCTACATCTAGAAATTTTTCCCATAATACTTCACTCAGCCTCATGGCTCGCTCTATGAATGCAGAAATAGAGAGCATTGCAGAAATAGAAATTTTAAGAATACCAATTTTGCAGAATTTTGTACAATACCAATTCTGCAGAACCTACACTCCCCAAACCTCACATATCCTAACTTATACACCTCCACAAACATCTAAAACTTCCATTTGGTATTTTGAACTTTAATTGACCTATCCAAGCATGTATGATCCAACTAAAACCTTATTAAACTCATTTTATCCTGAATTCCCAACTCACTCTAACTAAAACCACACTCTATAGCCCATAAATCAATCCTCCTCGTCTCTCATCACAATTTATTAATTTTAAGCTCTAGATAAGTCACACTTTGACCCAAAAACACATTTCAAACACTCACTTTCATCTCAAACCTTCTACTTTAGATTTTCACTTGTTAAGACCCCTAAAATGAACTTAAAAATCGTACAAAACTCAACCCACCAACTACTAACTAGTTCTACATCCAATTTCTACTAACTCACAACTTAGACAAGTTTCAATTGTCCATAAAACAACCCCAAAAACACAGTTTCTTTCATTAACCATTGTCTTAACTTCTCGCCTATCAAAACTCTTTTTTTTAAGACTTAACACACCTACAAATTAACACGTTTTGCACTTCACAATACTACCTCAAGTTTACTACTCAATATAACTGCAAAACTCCATACCAACCAACTATCAAACCATACACATGTCAAATCCTTTCTCAGCACATACCATCAATCATCAATACACACAATTTAGCGCATAACAAACTCATTTATGCTATCACATACTCAAATCATTATACTAAACATTTAACACCACCAAATACCAATTGCATTTAATTCTAAACATACCAAACATGTTACATTTCACTATAAGTTTAGAAACAAACTAATTAGCTTCATTTACTTATTTGGAAAGCTACACAACTCAATGAAGTACATTATCCCTACCTCAGTTCGGAGAGCTCTAGAATTGCCTATAAACGATAGAATTTTGATCAGAGTAAGTCTTTAAGACCATTGATCGACAAATAACTAGAAAAAATATATCAAGTGACACATGCAAGGAATTTTAGATGCATGTGTATTAAACTAAGAATTAAGGAAAAAGAAGAAATAGAAACTTATTTACTTTATAAGAGAAACCGGTCGATTTTTCACTGTTGTGATCTCTTAGACAATTCTTTATCGTCAAATAAATATTTCAGGAGTAAGAAATCTTAGAGAAAGAAAATGAAAGTCAAAGAATAAATTTTAAAGATATCGAGTATTTTAAATAATAAAACGTATATATTATTGAATTATTTTAATATTAAAATACTTAATTTCATTATTTTAAAATATCCATTAACTTTAATATTTTATTTTCTAGATTTTTATAAAATTTAGAAAATAAAAATTACAAAAATATAAAATTAGAAAATTAGGAAAGTATAAAATTATGGAATATTATATATTTATATTTTTTAAATTTAAAATTTCATAGTTTATAATTTTATTTTTTAAATTTAATATTTTATAATTTTAGAATGTTAATTAACTATAAAAAATCGGTTAAATATTGTGAATAGTCAAAAGAAATATTTCTCGTCATGGTCTCTTAAAAAAATTATCTTACGACATTTAAATAGGATTACAAAGTAAAATAACTTTCACACCACATAATTAATAAAAAAATTTAATTAAAAAATTTTTAAATTTAAAAAATTTATTAAAAACTCAATTAAAAGGTCTCATATTTATCATATATATATATATATATATATATATATATATATATATAAGGAAGAAAACTTAGCAAATTAAATTAAAATGAAAGAAATGATATTATAAATTTTAAAACAACCGATATGGATGAGTAGTTAAAATATATAAATAAAAAAATATATTTGAAAGACAAGTTTGTTTTTTTATATAAATGTTTGTCACAGTGACACAGCAGGAATTTTGTGGACGACAAGAATGCACGTTGTCTTATTACAAATCACTGTAACACCTTTTTGCATTTATATATAAAAAATTACGAAATCCTATCGATTTGCAGATTCGGCAGCTAATCACTCAGTTTTGAGTTGTCAGCACGGTCACGTGTTAGCGTGTCAAATCATTTTTTCGTATTTCGAGTGTCTAAAATAATCCATAAAAATAAAATAATTTATGTAGAAGATTTTTTTCAGTAAATTACATTTTTGCATTTTATTTACAAATATATATATAATTTAGTAAATAGAATAAAACTCACAGCAAACACAGGTCTCGGACAACCATTTTCACAGAGATAATTTTCATAACAGACATTATTGAATCATTCAACATCCTAACATCTTAAGAGCAGTAGTGATTATATAGTGCCAGAATTCATGCTATATCAACAGACTAATCTTTAATCTGTACTAGCAGCCCTTTATCATACAACTAGACTCTAACTTCCACTTAACATATATTCCAATAAATCATAAATACAGACAGCCATTTAAAATCCATTAAAACCTTTATTAGTTTAGAATGCAGCCCAAAACATAATGATATATGGAAAAACTAAAAATATTAGCACATACAAGTATATGAGTTAAGTGATTAACATTCTGTTCATTCAAAACCACCTAATATCTACTTAGACATATCACAGTCAGCTAATTCCTTACACACCCAACATTTAACCCTTAACATCACATTACATCATTCTCATTTATTAATCACAAAGAAACAGACACACTCGTACACTTTCATTTTGCATATATCACGAGAAGTAGAGTAAAAAGATTGCATTTGGTAATGTAGGTGTGTTTAGGTGTGTTTCTACCCATCCTCCTCTCCTTCCTTAAACAAGCTTCTCTTATAAGAAGAACAGGGACGAGGAAGAAGGGAAACTTTTCGAAGGCTTTTTCTCTTTCGCGAGGTTTCGGCCACTTTATGTTTTTGGGTGAATAATAATGTTACTCTGCATATTCAAGTTTCCTTCCACTTATTTCCCACTAGAGTCCCACACCGTATAGATTCACTAGAGGTTTAGTGTTTTTAAAGACGCAGACTTCATGTTGGCTTGTCCCTTCGGGGACATCCGATAAAATTGGAACGATACAGAGAAGATTAGCATGGCCCCTGCGCAAGGATGACACGCACAAATCGAGAAATGGTCCAAATTTTTTTTTCTCAACTCAGGTTAGTGTTTTTGAAACATTTTCTGAAGGGAATCTTTATTCTGCAGTGTATTATTGTTGCTAAGGCATAGACAATGTTCAAATATATTCTTCAGGTTTGAATGATTTTACAGGGCATTCGTGATAATTCTAGTATTCAGTGACACTGTTCCACACATGCCCCAACAACCAATTTGAACAAATGGATGTAATTCAATACCATGATCAGAAGCAGAGACAACACACCATGTTTGCCACGAGATGCAACAAAGCCAATCCATCTCTTTCCTCTAAAATGTTTCTTGTGCAAACCTTCCAACATATTTCCTTTCAACTTTTCATAATCAAAATAAATAATCTCATGAAAGCATCTTCAGATTGGAAGCAAAAAGAAACTAGTTGGACAAGAACTATTCACCATGCAAACAGCTAATACAGTCCCACATCGAAAGAGCTATAAAAAGAAAGAACCTTTATAATTAGCCAGCTGATAGACTTGGCCACGACCTTACTTGAACAGGATCTGTTCTATAGGCTCGTACCTCTGTATGGAGGGCTTTGTCTGTGCACGAGTCTCTTCTTCGCTGTAGAGGATCGTTCCCGTTCTTACGAATTGGGACGGTCGCAGGGTTGTCTGACAGACTCCTTCTATTTTTTTTATCTAATTAGAAATTGTTGTTTTAAATATTAGACAGTATATTTTTTTAATTGCTAGGATTTATAAAAGTTCATTTGTCTAATGATATAAATTAGTGATTCAACACATTATTTGTCTGGGTCACCTTCTTATGTAGTGGGTTTGAGGTAAAATCTATTATTAATTTATATTTTAAAAAATTGAGTCTTTTGATAAATTTAAAAACTTTCAATTAAATTTTTTGAGTCTATTGAATTATTATTTTTATTTTTACAACTTTTCAATTAAATTTCTCCATTAAGTATATAATGTTGTTTTGTCATCTCACTTGAATATCAATATATAATATTTTCTATAACAGACCGAAGGATCTCTCTCAAAATAGATTTAATAGACTAGAAAAATTTAATAATAACTCAGTTAAAAATTTCCAAATTTATGAGAATTACATAAGTGGGTGGGACATGCAGAATCCGAAAGTCGTCAACAAGTTACCTAATATGAATTTTTAGTTGACTCTTTATGGATTGGATGATGAAGAAAAAACTTAAGGATTGTCGAATTGATAGGAAAAGTCTTTCAAAACGTATATCCAAAATCATAACAATGAGATGTTTTTTGTAGATAACATTTATTGGAACTTTCATATTTGTTGGTACTTAACGTAATATATATTTGAATGCGTATTGACAAAAAAAATCAAAATATATTCAGTTACCCTATCCCGAATAACAAAATCCTCCCAAAAAAAGAGAGATGCATAATATGGTATTTTGAAAAAAAAAAACGTTAGGGGATGCATGTTTCAGTTTTTTGACCAAAAACGTAACAATACTGAAATGCGAAACAGTTGACATCATCCACAAATTAAACTTCAGATTTGGGAAAATATTCCTTAGTCATCATAGGGTAAAAAGTGATAAAAATTCTTATCTATTTAAATTATTCAACTACAATATTTTCTTCACGTTATATTTCCTATGTACAAACAACAGGCTGAACTACACTATCAATTTTCCTATTGCACCGTTTAAAACATTTTAATTAAATAAATTTATCTCAAACTCCTATCGAATTGAAATTGTTTATAGTACATATAATCTTTACAAAATCCTATTTAATACATCATTAACATAAATTTAAATTATTTTCCAAATAATTATAAAAATAAGAAGACCTTAATCATATACTTCACACAAATAATTATCTTACATATACAATTATAATTTAAATGTTTGATGAAAATCATCCGATACCATTCATGGTAAAATAGTTAACCAGTCTAAATTGATCTGTGCTTGACAATTCACAAGGATGAAGATTCCAACTCATGCATGAATTGTCCCCAGTTCACCAAACTGACAGAAAAGATCTAGAAACAAGGTAAACTACATATTGTTTTTGTCACTTCATCTCATTTTGTTAACTGCTACCATTCATTGATGTTAGAAGATACATCACTAACGTTACAAGACAAATCTGCTATTCTCCACCAGTCAACCCCCTTAAAATTGAAAAGAAAAACAATGCTTCATGCAGTGAAAATCCCTGCACAGGCTGGTCTTCTACCAAGGACCAATTAACTTGTCCCCATCGAATCCCTGCATGCAATGATTTGTAGTTTCATTATTTTTGAATTTAATAGGACTTCGAATAAACAAGACAAGACTAGAAAATACTGCTAATTGCTCACTTTAATGATTTCTTCATAAAACACAACCACCACCAAGTAAAGCAAATTCATGAAAATGTTCACAACAAACTTCCTTACAACGATCAATGTTATTACTTATTGCTACCACTACATCCTTGTAATCATATTATCAAAGAAAAAATAAGTATTATAAGACATTACAATGGTGGCAGTATCTTAGAATCCTTTCTTTACAATGTTTTGCATTCCTCTACCTCTTTGCCAGCCCGCACAATAGGTTAGTATTATCCCTGCAGTAATCTGGCATTTAGGCCTAACTGACAAACGATGGTAGCTTACCTTGTCACGGTTCTTGCCCTGGACTCCTGTCATTGTTGTTAACACCATCAGAAAGATGAACCCATAAGCTTTGACTCCTGTCAACTCCATTCTCCCAGGTTTGTTGTCTTACACTCCTGTCATTGGTGTCACCACCATCAGAAAACTGGGCCCAGACACTTCGACATTTTCCTTCTCCACTAAATTCCTCCTCGCATCCCGCCACAGTCTTTAGTAGTTCCGATTGCAGTAATGGACAATTTTCCTTAAGATATTCAAAACCATCAGATTGCATCACAGCTGCAAGACAGAAATTAATAAGCGATATAGTTATACATCTTATGATCATTTCATGATGTTTAGGCTGTTATTGAAAATGAATGTCCTAGAAGACAAACAGAACGCTGTACAGGATGAAATATTTGATTAGAAAAATGTACTGTGCACAACTTGATCTACATATATTACAAACTTGAAAAGTACTAGTAACTACAGACTACAGGGTAAATACAACTGGAGTGTCTAAGTCAATCAACTTTCTTGAACCCATTTTATGAATGATGCATCTTTATTAGATTGACAATACTGCCGAGTGGCCATCAATTGAATTCAGAATAAAATGTGTACTTGAGAACAACGAAAAAATCTATAAATAGCCTATTCAAAAGAAACTGCCTAAGGCAGAGCATTGAAAAGTAGGAAGTCCAACACATACATGATGGAAACTAAACAACGGTGCCTCTGCAATGGTTTGTTGCTAACAAATGATCAAAACATGTTTGTTGATTCAGCTAAAAAATATGGGAATAATACAATCACTGAACAATGTAAAGACCTTACTGCTCAAGAAAAGGATATTTCTCACAAGAACAAGACAGAAAAATTTCAATCACATTTTTTTTTGGAACTAAGGAGGACAAGCCCGAAGAAACTACAAACAAACGCTATAGGGTATCAACAACCCTATAACATCCTTCAAAAGGAACATAAAACTTGCCTCAGGAGGTCTAGATTCAATCATAGTTCGCCATCAAATATAAATACCAGTAATTAGGCCATAAATTTTGCCAGTAACATAAATAGCATAAGATGTAGGACAAGTGGAAAAGGTGAGGCTGTGTCACTTTGTATTCTTTCCAATTCACACTATAAATTAAAAGTATTTACATTTTAGGTAGATAATCACAATGGAGCCAATTCTTACTTATGAATGAGACTTAATCAAGATTCAAGAAAAGTGTGCTGCTTAACACATTCATAATACTGAGAATTAAAGTTTATTTCCATACAACCAATTATGCCAGAGGTGAAAAACTTTCATTTCATCAACACAAGAACAAATGACTTGGTTTATGTCTAACATGTATGATCCAGAGATTTTGTTAAGTAACAAATGGTGCAGATACCAAAACAAGAGCACCTATTACAAGCTAACAAGGGCTGACTATGAATTCAGGTTTAGACATGAGTGGGAGAGCTATGTCAAGCAGGAAAACTTACCAACAAGGTTTTCAGCAGAAAACTGTAGACAGACAGACTTCAACTCTGTAGCACAATAGCGATCAGCAAGAGCCAGAATATAGGCTACAGAATCTATAGAAATGTCTTTACAAAGTACAGATTCACACATCAGCTTAAGTCTAGGCAAGCCATACTTTTCCGCAGCAGCTAACAACTTTGCTGCAAATGATTCAGATACTGAAGGCAAGAATGATGAACGTGACACAAAAAGCTCTTCATCATCTATAAGAGTGTCTCTATAAATAAAATGAAGTAAAGCCTGCTCAACAATAGGACACAAGATACATTAAATAACCAGGTGAATGATATGGCACAGTAAAACTGAATTAATTAGCTTGCATCTTTTATGGAACAAAAAATAATGGCAAAAGGATAGATAAAAAGGGCATTGTAACAAATGTCTTACCTTGAAAACCTTAGGTTCCATGTCAGTAACAACTATATCCTGCTCATCCTCCTCCATCCCATTGAAAAATTCAGTTTCGAATGCAGTTGACCGAGCAGCTAATACAAGTTTATGAGCATGAAACCTTTCTCCACCTACAGAGAAAGTAACATCTGATCCTTCCTCATTCTCTAACAGCATTCCGAAATGTGACCCAATGTCAGACTCAGGAACCTGTATTGTGTTTAATTTAGAGCAATCAATGGATGAGACCACCACACCGACAGTGCAGTTTATCTTCAAGCAATCGTCCTTCAGGAATGTTGAAGCCTCGAGTTGAGCCCGTTTAAAAAATCTCTTATAACCCCTAATAGACACAATCAATGCACCATTGATCACTCCATAACGCACATCACAAAAATGAATATAACAGCTAGTGACTCAGCATGGCATCCCAAGCATATTACAAAAACCACAAGGATCTTATTAGCATGTTAGAATATCCTAACCATAAACTAATAGCATTGAGATCATTATTATACAGTAAAATATGGTTTTGGTCCACGAAAATATCCCAAAGCTTGGCCTTAGTCCTTATAAAAATTGATAACTTTTTAAACTTTGTTTTAGTTTCTGCAGAGGGAGTAGAACTATCATTCACTCAAGGCAAAATCTAGAGTGTTAAATTTGTGCAGGAACTAAAATCAAGTTTTGAAAGACCAAACAGTAACAAATTTTACCATTTACTTTTTAAAGGGAGAAGTCATCAAGGAAGAACATATATCTAGATTCATCCAACTAGGAAAGCCCACAATATTCATGGCAGCATGTTGGAATCTCCCAATGGAATGCAGGCTTTGGTCGTATAGTCCGTGGTAGTATGGGGTCATCGGGTTTATAACTTCGCTGGCTACATTGGACATTATGATATTACATTCGCAGAAGTTTGTTGGGGTACAGAAGTTTGTTGCCTTTCCAACTCCGCTTATGCCACATCATTCATAAAACATCCCAGCGATTTGCACCAGTACGCAGGAATAATTAAAACTATCCAAGACCTTTGAAATTGGGATTTGATCCTCTAAAACGAGGAGAATGATGCAATAACAACCATTAATCAGAAAATCAACTATTGAAATTATAATTAATTTCAGATTTTGTTACTATATCTTTGATTTAATCACTACTTTTAACCATTCTCTAATCACCTATTGCAGGAGTGTTTCACTTCAGAAGAGCCAAATCAATCGATTTGAGACAGGGCTGGCAGCTTAATCACACTCATTGGGAAGGGAATTCTCGCACTAATTTCTGGTGCTTCTTTTGATTTATTTCCTCACGAACCAAAACTACACCCAGGTCTCATTCAGAGACAAGCAAGGCTATAATTAAAAACAAAGCAACCATAGAGAGTAACAATTCATACAACTACAAACAAGAATGTATCACATAACTCCCAATTTCACGATCCCTACCAAACATTACAGTTCAGTTTAACCTAAAGCTCAAATCCACAACCAAACAGAGCGAGAGAACAGCGACACTAACCACATGCTGCCTCGATATTTGAGAGTGTAGGGCCCACTCTCGAGCGAGCGATCGAAGTGGCTGTGCACCTTGTGCTTGCCGTTGCCGCTCTGGTCGAGCAAGGTGAGTTCGAAGAGCGCGCGAACGTCGGTGCCTTCGGAAGCGAGCGCAATGAAGACGGAGACATAGGCAGAGTTGTCTTCAGGATTCTTGCCGTCGGGATAGAAGTAAATCGCCCACTGGTATCCTCCGACGGTGAAAGTCTCGCTGGCGATGTGTTTTCCAACGCCGATTCCCTTGGCAAGAGAGTAACCCTTGATCACGAACTTGTGTGAACCGTTCACCGTCTCCGTCACCGAACGCGAACTCGTCCGCGACGCCAGGACGCTCCTACTCGCCGCCGCCGGGTTGTACATCTCACGCGCAATTGCAATGATCGATCAATTCGATACGCGTGACACGACCATGTACGGTTTTCTCGGGAAATGGGAGGTTTTGCCGGAAAGTGAAGGAAAATGGATCTGTGTTGATGTGTTGATGGTCGTTCGAATCTATCCAGTTCTCGCTTTTGTTTAGCTTCCTTAGTTAAGAAAAGGAGAAAATATTGAACAATGATTTGAAGATTTTTTATTTTTCTTTTCCTTTTCCTTTCCTTTTATTACTTTGATCTGATCTTGATTCTTGAAGGTTCCGTGCGCATGAGACAATTGGGTTTTCCTCTCTCTAAATTATCACCCACTTCCACGTCATAGTACTGCTCAAGCACAACATAAACAAATAAAACATTTTTTTATCGTAGATTATACTTTTACTTTTCTCAATATTTTTTTTTCTTCTTCTTGTGATGGTTAATTATTATGTTAAATACTAATTTTTATCGTTAGTCAATATATTTTTAATTTAAATAATATATAATGGAGTATTTTATTTGAATGTACTGTATTCCATATTTTTTTACATCTTAAAATTGAAATAAATAAATAAAAATATGATAAATGTAAATTACTACTTAAAATAACTTCATACTTTAACTAGGTTATAATATAATTGTGTTTTTTATATTCATGCAAATTTGCGATCTTATAACAATACATACAAGGAAGTTTTTCTATAGATTTTTCTTATAGACATTTCATCTTTCTATTCTATCTTTAATTATATTTTAAAATGGTAAAAAATAAAGTTAAATATAATTATCTATTTACTAGAATTAATTGCATAAATACTTCAAGTGCTTTACTATGAAATTATTTTTATTTTTTTAGGTAAATTTGTAATTTATAACAATATATGAGATTCCTATCTTGGACACTTTTTGTAACATCCCAAAATATAGTAATTACCATAATTTAGAATTAATTACAATTAACAGTAATTAAGCAGTCTTTACATTAATAAAGCAGAGTTCAAAAAAAACCGAACGACTTGGATAATAAAAATAGCGTACGCTTAAACAGAAATGGAGATCATTAGGATGAACGGCTTTACAAAATATATAGCCGAACGTTCAAATTACTCTAACATCTAAACGAGCGCTCTAAGGCTCGGCCTTCACTTCTACTCCAACTAGATTCGCCTCTTCCAAATTTTCTTCTTCTAGTATTTCTTCCAGGGACGTACCACCATCTGCTCACATCCACAACGGATGATCATTGCAAAACAGGACGAACGTACATGGACAATTGACAACACAAGGAAAACGAAAGGGTAAGCTTATAATATTTAATTCATACATCCAACATACACGTTCAACATTTCAATGCACACGCCTAACATACAATTTAACATAATCCATCATAGTAATTTATAAACATATGTATATTTTAGACGACCGTCCGGACTGTATGAACCATGTAGCTACAGGCGTCCTTGCACCCGAGTGATGTAGTAACTGGGATACCCTCAACAGCTGCCACTCGAGGTTAATCCTTCGCCCCTGCTAAGTGAGGGATACGAAAGACCTCCTGCCATTCCCACACATGATTACTCCCTTCTACGTGAAGATGAGCATCACGGAATATCAGGATGGACCAAGCCAGCATTAGCTAACCATAGTCATACTTTACCAATTCAATCTTTCAATATATATATATATATATATATGAGGCGTTCCTCCCTGGAACGCTCGTCCAAAATCCAACATCATAAATTCAGTTCTCATAGTGTTCACACTTTAATCTACCATATTCCATCATCTTTTGCATCATTATATTCAGGAGTCAAAAATGACGAACGTTCAGTCCAATGAAGAGTGAGGACGAACGTCCAAATGAAGTTACTGGATAATCAATAAAGATATATAACGAACGTACTTTCTGTTTGACCAATTAAATGAACGGACTCAACTTTGAAGTATACTGGTACTTAGAAAAATATTTGGGATAAAAACTTGCACCAGATTTAATGCACAATGGAGGATCAAGAACACTTAGAATTATTTTTGAAGAGACTTGTATATGAAAACCACTGCCAGGAATGGAACGAACGTAAAGAAAATTGAGTACTTAATACTTTGGACGAACGCTGTTTTATCAATTAAGTATTCAATTAGAACGAACGCTTAGTCTGAGACATTGCGCAATTTAGAACGAACGCTCGTTATAAGACCGAGCGCTATTTTAGGACGAACGTTTAGGTATATGACCGAACGCCAGTTTGAACGAACGTTCAATATAAAAACGAACGCTCTGTAGAACGAACGTTCAACATAAGGTCGAACGTCATTAAGGACGAACGCTCGACTTAAGGCCGAACGTCACTTATTTATAAAGTCTTAAATATTTAAATATTGCTGAGCTAGACGAACGCTCAGACCATCAACTGGGGACGCTCGTTCTCGAGCAGAATTCTTTCCAAATGAAAGAATTCCAATCTAAGTAATCTTACTAAAAGCCGAACGGTTTAAGACCGTACAGGGACGAACGTCCTTTATCAGTGGGAAAGAGTAAAATTCCAGATTTCTCAACTTTAGCAGAATTTTCCAGATTTCAACTTTATGAACTTTATACTTTCATTTCCAGATTTAACTCACTTCAAACATCATCATCATACAGATTTCAACATTTTAATCAATCCAACCACACCATAACCATACTCCATTCATACTTGATCAAATCAACATGCATTTAAATCAAAATCAACATCAAATATAACTCATACCAGCAGTGTTCGTTCATAGCAGAGAAATCAAAACCAGAAATCATATTAGTAAAATTTCCATAACAGTGGTCAACCATACAGCTCAAACATCATGCAGTTCATACATGCACAATAACAGTGATCATCCATACAACTCAAACATTATATTTTTTTCATTCATACATCTCAGATCATACAACATACAGTATAAATTAAACATATAAACTTCCCTTACCTGGATAGCAGTGTTCGTTCTAAAAGTATCACTTGGACTTGCCCAACTTATGGTTTTCTACCCTCCAAGATCTTTCTTATTCTCTTCAACTAAGTCTAACCAAAGAAACGTAAACGATATCAACTTAAGCCCTTGCATGTAACTGAATCTGGGTTCGAAGGAATTCCAGAAACGAGCTTATGAGTTGAAATCTTACCGTCAACAGAATCTGAAGTTGTTCGGACCAAAATGAAGTTCACGGCGTAAGGAACGTTCCTACGGTTCTGAATATTAAACGGAGAAGAGATGAATGAGTAACAGTAGAGAGAAGTTTTAAGGTTTCTAGAGAGAGGTTGGAGAAGATGAAGGTTTTGAGTTCAGAGGAAGAGGATAAGTGGTGCAGGTAAGAGAGAGAATTCTAGGAAATCCAGTTTTGTGAAATTCACGTTCGTTTGAGCGGACGTACCCCAAGCTGACACGTGCCCACTAAATTCTGAACTGGAAGCTTCTTCTGCAACACGTGGCGGGTGTGCAGGTGCAGCCATGTACGTTTTCAGAGAATGATGGGTGTGGTTTCAGTGTATGTCAGAGAGTTTATCAGATTTGGAAATGGGTTTTAAAATGAGATAAGAATGGATTGAGGGGTGTATTAATGGTGATGTGACAGGTAATTACAGAGAAATTTTCAGGGTCTCACATTCTCCCTAACTACAAAAATTTTCGTCCTCGAAAATTTAAAACTTACCCGTGAATAGGTGGGGATACAAGTCTCTCATCGCACTCTCTACTTCCCAAGTTGAGTCACCAGTCTTAGCGTCCCACACTATTTTTACTAAACGAACGTCCTTCCCTTTATGTAACTTTGTGCGAACGCTCTCAACACGAACTGGTTGCAACTCCAGCGTTCGATCCGGTTGTAGGTGAATGTCTTCCAGTTCTAATACATGAGAGGGGTTGGCTATATACTTTCTGAGTTGAGACACATGGAATACCGGATGTAGATTTGATAGTTGAGGTGGCAATGCTAATTCATAAGCTACTGGTCCAATTTTCCTCAAAATCTGGTACGGTCCTATGAACTTTGGCGACAGCTTCTTTGGACGAACGACTCTGCCTACTCCAGTAATTGGGTTGAGTCTCAAGAATACATGATCCCCTGCAGCAAACTCCAATGGCCTCCTTCTTCTATCCGCATAAGATTTTTGCCTACTCAGGGACGTCTTCAATCTCTCCTGAATCAACTTCACTTTGTCAGTCGTTTGCTGGATGAGCTCAGGTCCAGTTAACACGTTCTCTCCTTCCTGGAACCAGCAAAGTGGCGTTCGGCATTTCCTTCCATAGAGAGCTTCAAACGGCGCCATACCAATGCTAGCTTGAAAACTGTTGTTGTACGTGAACTCCACTAGCGGCAGTATTTCATCCCAGGCGCCCAAGTGATCTAGGACGCACGTCCTCAGTAAATCTTCCAGCGTCTGGATGGTACGTTCGGACTGACCGTCCGTTTGAGGATGATACGCTGAACTCATCTGCAGTTTGCTTCCCAACTCGCCTTGTAACGATTGCCAAAACCGAGATGTGAATCTCGGGTCTCGGTCAGAAATTATGCTTGAAGGCACTCCATGAAGACGAACGATCTCCTTGATGTACAACTTAGCCAAATTTGTCATTGACATCTTCAAGTTTACTGCTAGGAAGTGGGCGCTCTTTGTTAATCTGTCCACGATTACCCAGATTGAATCATGATTTCGAATCGTACGTGGTAGATGGGTCACGAAATCCATAGAAATGCTGTCCCACTTCCACTCTGGAATTTCCAATGGTTGAAGCAAGCCGCCTGGTCGTTGGTGTTCAGCCTTTGCACGTTGACAGGTCAAGCAAGATGCCACAAAACGAGCGACATCACTCTTCATTCCAGGCCACCAGAACGAGCGTCTAAGATCTTGGTACATCTTAGTCATACCGGGGTGTATGCTAAGACGACTGTGATGTGCTTCCTCCAATATGATCCGCTTCAGTTCGCCATCATTGGGAACGCACGTCCTACCCATGTAACGCAGTAGGCCGTCCGTCCCAGCATTGAACTCTTTGGCTCGTTCTGAACCGAGCGCGCTAAAGATCTTCACCAGCTCTTCATCCTCTCGTTGCTTCATTCTAATCCGATCAAAGATGTTGCTAGATATTCTAAGGTTACAGCACTTAATGCTGTTCGGCTCCAACTCAAACTGCAACCTTAGATCTCTAAAACTCTCAACCAAACTAAGCTCTTTCACCATCATCAACGAGACATACACTGCCTTCCTGCTTAGAGCATCCGCCACTACATTGGCCTTTCCAGGGTGATAAAGCAACTCAAATTCATAGTCTTTTAAGAACTCCAACCAACGTCTTTGCCTCATATTCAACTCCTTTTGATCAAATAAATATTTGAGGCTCTTGTGATCACTAAAGACTTGGAAGACGGATCCATACAAGTAATGTCTCCAAATCTTTAATGCAAAGACGACCGCTGCCAGCTCTAGGTCGTGCGTTGGATAATTGCGTTCATGAATCTTCAGCTGACGAGACGCGTATGCTACCGCTCGTCTCTCTTGCATAAGCACACAGCCCAACCCTTGATGGGACGCGTCACAGTACACTTCAAAAGGTTTGGTCGTGTCTGGAATTATCAAAACTGGAGCGCTCGTCAACTTATTCTTCAACTCTTGGAAGCGTTCCTCACACAAGTCAGTCCAAGCGAACGGCTGATCCTTTCTAGTCAATTGGGTAAGCGGAGCCACTATCTTGGCGAATCCCTCTATGAAGCGTCTGTAGTAGCCAGCAAGCCCAACGAAACTTCTCACTTCTGTGACCGAACGCGGGCTCTTCCAATCCAACACTGCTCTCACCTTAGAAGGATCCACTGAAATACCTTCAGCCGAGACCACATGGCCCAAAAATTGTACCTCATTCATCCAAAATTCACACTTGGACAGTTTTGCATACAACTCCTTTTCTCTCAACACTCTCAGCACTGCCCTCAAGTGTTCTTCATGCTCGGCTTGTGTCTTAGAGTAGATGAGAATATCATCTATGAAAACGACCACAAACTTGTCCAAGTAAGGTCTGAAGATGCGGTTCATATAATCCATGAACACTGCAGGAGCGTTCGTCACTCCAAATGGCATCACTACATACTCGTAGTGTCCATAACGAGACCTAAACGCTGTCTTCTGAATGTCGTCCTCTTTCACCCTAATCTGATGATATCCCGAACGCAAGTCTATCTTTGAAAATACCGTTGCCCCATGCAGTTGATCCAACAAATCATCAATCCTTGGCAACGGGTACTTGTTTTTGATGGTCAGCTTGTTCAATTGTCTGTAATCTATGCACAATCGAGAGCTGCCATCCTTCTTTTTCACCAAGAGCACAGGCGCTCCCCATGGTGATACGCTCGGTCTAATAAACTGCTTCTCCATCAACGCTTCAATCTGCTTTTTAAGTTCAACCAACTCTGCAGGCGCCATCCGGTATGGTTGAACTGAGATAGGTGCGGCTGTCGTCACCAAATCAATGGTGAATTCAACTTCCCGAACAGGAGGTAACCCAGGTATTTCCTCTGGAAAAACGTCCTGAAACTCCTCCAAAATAAACGTTCGTTCCTTACTGCCAATAACGAACGTTCGTTCTTTACTGCCAATAACGGACGTTCGTTCTTGCCTCAACTTTCCCAGCTCTTGGTCTTCATGCGTCATTATGAGAAAACAAGCGGCGCCCTCCATAATATCTTCTTTCAACTGGCCGAGCGTCACACCCAAATCCTCTTCGTCTTCTTCAGGAAAAATTAACTCCTTAGCTCCACAATCTATGAGAATGCGATTGGTATTCAGCCAATCCATTCCCAAAATTACCTCTAAATCTTTGAGAGGCAAACAGATGAGATTTACCTTGAATCTACGCCCTTCTACCTCAATAGGACATCTAACGCACATGGTAGACGTCCTAACCTCACCAGCGGCTGGTGTTGACACCACCAGGTCAAACTGCATCTCACTCGCTGCTAACCCCAGTTTCTCAACGCACGCCTTCGAGATGAAGGAGTGTGTTGCCCCCGAGTCATACAACACACAGCAAGATATTCCATGAAGTAAGCAGGTACCAGTGACGAGCGTACCTGAGCTCGCTGCCTCCGCTCCAGTGATCGCATACACTCGTCCCACTGCTTGAGCTCGTCCCCCTCTCGGCTGATTCCTTCCAGCATTTGGTGGTCTCATTACTGCTCGACCTCCAGAGTTGCACTCGTTCGCCACATGCCCATTCCTTCCGCAACGAGTGCAATGTCTTCCACCCACCAATTGAGGGCATGACGAACGGTAATGTGGTCCTCCACACTGAAAACAAGTAATACCACCTTGCTGCCCATACTGTCCGGCAGGAACCAATGCTTGCGATCCGCTTGCGTTCGTGAGTTGATTTGGACGAGCGTAAGGGAATCTCCTCTGACTGGTATTATTCCTTGCTACGATTGGTCCCCTTACACCCTGATGTTGCTTCTTGTGCTTTTCCGCCTCGGCCATGTTCTTCTCCAACACCTTGGCCCTCTCCACCATGGCAGAAAACGTTCGTATGCACAAGCTTGAAATCATAACCTTCAAATCACTTCTCAAGCCGTTCTCAAACTTCCGGCACTGCCACTCTTCATTTGTGGCCATTGTGTTGAAACGAACCAAGTGTTTGAACTTGTTCGTATATTCAGAAACAGACATCCCTCCTTGAACCAATTGAAGAAACTCTACTTCTTTTGCAAACCGAACGCTATCTGGAAAGTATTCTTCATAAAATTTATTCCTAAACACTTCCCAAGTGATGGGAGTTTGGGCGTCCGTCAAGAGAGCTTTTGCGCTCGTCCACCAGTGGCTAGCTTCACCAGTTAATAAATATTCCGTAAATGCCAAACGGTTGTCGTCTGGGCACCTTTTGGCATCATAAATCCTCTCCATGTCCCTTAGCCATTGATCCGCTGCATCCGGAAGTCCCTTTCCATTGAACTTGGCAGGATGATGTTGTAGAAAACTTTCCAAACTCCATTCCGTAGTGGGCTGGGTGGCATTGGAAGAGGACGCTCCTGGCGTGCCTCTGGTAGCAGCAAGAATGTCCATCAATTGCCTCTGCGTGGCTTCCGAACTGGCACGAGCGGCCTCCATAATCTGCATGGCGTTCTGATTTTGCTGCATCAGAGTGGCGTTCTGTTCCATCAGAGTATTATTCTGCTGTTGCAACCTATCTATCACGGATTCCAACAGCCTAGCGTTGTTGGACGCGTCAGTATCATTCGGCGGTGGGGGAGGAGGAAGTCTAGGCGCCATAGGTTCTCTGGTTCATCAGAAAACGAGCGTTAGAATTGTTCAAGAGTTAAAAACAATAACTCATTAAACATATAAGCACACAGCAAAAACACAGTGCACTCATATCCTACAGTGTCCTTTTTATAGAACAAAACTGCTCTGATACCACTAATGTAACATCCCAAAATATAGTAATTACCATAATTTAGAATTAATTACAATTAACAGTAATTAAGCAGTCTTTACATTAATAAAGCAGAGTTCAAAAAAAAACCGAACGACTTGGATAATAAAAATAGCGTACGCTTAAACAGAAATGGAGATCATTAGGATGAACGGCTTTACAAAATATATAGCCGAACGTTCAAATTACTCTAACATCTAAACGAGCGCTCTAAGGCTCGGCCTTCACTTCTACTCCAACTAGATTCGCCTCTTCCAAATTTTCTTCTTCTAGTATTTCTTCCAGGGACGTACCACCATCTGCTCACATCCACAACGGATGATCATTGCAAAACAGGACGAACGTACATGGACAATTGACAACACAAGGAAAACGAAAGGGTAAGCTTATAATATTTAATTCATACATCCAACATACACGTTCAACATTTCAATGCACACGCCTAACATACAATTTAACATAATCCATCATAGTAATTTATAAACATATGTATATTTTAGACGACCGTCCGGACTGTATGAACCATGTAGCTACAGGCGTCCTTGCACCCGAGTGATGTAGTAACTGGGATACCCTCAACAGCTGCCACTCGAGGTTAATCCTTCGCCCCTGCTAAGTGAGGGATACGAAAGACCTCCTGCCATTCCCACACATGATTACTCCCTTCTACGTGAAGATGAGCATCACGGAATATCAGGATGGACCAAGCCAGCATTAGCTAACCATAGTCATACTTTACCAATTCAATCTTTCAATATATATATATATATATATGAGGCGTTCCTCCCTGGAACGCTCGTCCAAAATCCAACATCATAAATTCAGTTCTCATAGTGTTCACACTTTAATCTACCATATTCCATCATCTTTTGCATCATTATATTCAGGAGTCAAAAATGACGAACGTTCAGTCCAATGAAGAGTGAGGACGAACGTCCAAATGAAGTTACTGGATAATCAATAAAGATATATAACGAACGTACTTTCTGTTTGACCAATTAAATGAACGGACTCAACTTTGAAGTATACTGGTACTTAGAAAAATATTTGGGATAAAAACTTGCACCAGATTTAATGCACAATGGAGGATCAAGAACACTTAGAATTATTTTTGAAGAGACTTGTATATGAAAACCACTGCCAGGAATGGAACGAACGTAAAGAAAATTGAGTACTTAATACTTTGGACGAACGCTGTTTTATCAATTAAGTATTCAATTAGAACGAACGCTTAGTCTGAGACATTGCGCAATTTAGAACGAACGCTCGTTATAAGACCGAGCGCTATTTTAGGACGAACGTTTAGGTATATGACCGAACGCCAGTTTGAACGAACGTTCAATATAAAAACGAACGCTCTGTAGAACGAACGTTCAACATAAGGTCGAACGTCATTAAGGACGAACGCTCGACTTAAGGCCGAACGTCACTTATTTATAAAGTCTTAAATATTTAAATATTGCTGAGCTAGACGAACGCTCAGACCATCAACTGGGGACGCTCGTTCTCGAGCAGAATTCTTTCCAAATGAAAGAATTCCAATCTAAGTAATCTTACTAAAAGCCGAACGGTTTAAGACCGTACAGGGACGAACGTCCTTTATCAGTGGGAAAGAGTAAAATTCCAGATTTCTCAACTTTAGCAGAATTTTCCAGATTTCAACTTTATGAACTTTATACTTTCATTTCCAGATTTAACTCACTTCAAACATCATCATCATACAGATTTCAACATTTTAATCAATCCAACCACACCATAACCATACTCCATTCATACTTGATCAAATCAACATGCATTTAAATCAAAATCAACATCAAATATAACTCATACCAGCAGTGTTCGTTCATAGCAGAGAAATCAAAACCAGAAATCATATTAGTAAAATTTCCATAACAGTGGTCAACCATACAGCTCAAACATCATGCAGTTCATACATGCACAATAACAGTGATCATCCATACAACTCAAACATTATATTTTTTTCATTCATACATCTCAGATCATACAACATACAGTATAAATTAAACATATAAACTTCCCTTACCTGGATAGCAGTGTTCGTTCTAAAAGTATCACTTGGACTTGCCCAACTTATGGTTTTCTACCCTCCAAGATCTTTCTTATTCTCTTCAACTAAGTCTAACCAAAGAAACGTAAACGATATCAACTTAAGCCCTTGCATGTAACTGAATCTGGGTTCGAAGGAATTCCAGAAACGAGCTTATGAGTTGAAATCTTACCGTCAACAGAATCTGAAGTTGTTCGGACCAAAATGAAGTTCACGGCGTAAGGAACGTTCCTACGGTTCTGAATATTAAACGGAGAAGAGATGAATGAGTAACAGTAGAGAGAAGTTTTAAGGTTTCTAGAGAGAGGTTGGAGAAGATGAAGGTTTTGAGTTCAGAGGAAGAGGATAAGTGGTGCAGGTAAGAGAGAGAATTCTAGGAAATCCAGTTTTGTGAAATTCACGTTCGTTTGAGCGGACGTACCCCAAGCTGACACGTGCCCACTAAATTCTGAACTGGAAGCTTCTTCTGCAACACGTGGCGGGTGTGCAGGTGCAGCCATGTACGTTTTCAGAGAATGATGGGTGTGGTTTCAGTGTATGTCAGAGAGTTTATCAGATTTGGAAATGGGTTTTAAAATGAGATAAGAATGGATTGAGGGGTGTATTAATGGTGATGTGACAGGTAATTACAGAGAAATTTTCAGGGTCTCACACTTTTCATATTATTATTTTATCTTTAATTATATTTAAAATGATAAAAGAATAAAAAATATAAAAAGAATCATCTATTTATTAAAAATAAGTATAAGTGTACACACTTCAATTACTCTAGAATACATGTATGCTACTTCTTTCTTTCTCATACAAAATGTGTAATTTATGTTGTTCTTTCAGTATTATTTTTATTTAATTTATATATATATATATATATATAATATTAATACAAATATTATATTTTATTGAATCAATAGGTAATTATTTTTTAACCGATTTAAATAAAATATTACAATAAAAAAATACACAAATATGGTAAAAGATATGATTTTGAATAATTTTTTAGAACATGTTTACGACACCTAGTTAAGTGTTGACTGTACTAAACTTTGACCGTTTTATTATTCGTTTTCATGTTTATAAAGTATTTAAATTTATGTTAGAAGATGTTTAATTTTCATTATATAGGAATATTTAAGTAATATAATTGAAGACACGATAAGTATAACTAATATATTTTACATAATATATCTTCTTTAAAATAAAATGTTTAGATTTTATATTTCTTTAGACTTAAATATTGTTCCCTTATTTTAACTCCAACAAAAATACTTTCCTATTATCCTTTTTAATATATAAACACATGTTATAATAACACCCGTACATACATATTTACTACTATTATACATATTAATGGTTAATAAATAAAAGTTGGCACCAATGTAATAGATCGTATACCAGGATTTCGTGTTATTTCTCATCACATAATCATTTTTTTTGTCTGAGATAGAATGATTATTGAAGTATCAGGATAACTTCCAGAACTAAGCCCTTATATTAATACATTACTTGGAAGAACCATTTAGAATTTCTTCGTAGAAAGTCTCATTTAAGCACGCCTTGATCCATACCTTAACATCATTCATAATCCTATTAACCTTTTATAAAACATACAGACCATGTCATATAATATTAAGCAATCTTTAAAATAAACCATAGAAACATAAGAATTCAACAACCAAAAAGAGAAAGCAAAGGACTCTGATGCTAAGCGGCACATCCTTGTCATTGAGCACCATTCCTCACACAAACCTAACGCTTAAGTGACAACCCCTTGTAGCTGAGCGCCAAACCTCTCAGCTTTCTAGAGCTCAAGCTCTACTAATTACCTTGAGTGCATCACCAGAAGTGTAAAAACTTCTAAACTAACCTTTGTTGACCCCATACATGTCCAAATGATCAAAATGGCATCCCAGACACTAGGAATGATTTAAAAACAGTTTTATAACTTAAATTAGATACCAATTTGATGATTTGTTTAGGAATCAAGGTTCAACCAATCAATCTACAACTAAAATTCATGTATTTCATTTCCTTTGCTTTAAACTATGTCCTTAAGACTCTAGGTAGTCAACTAAATCTTAAATGACTTCTTAATAACCACCAAACATAAGATTTTCTGATTAGACCAGAAACCAGGGGCATTAAACCTATTTAACTACTCACAAGGGTCTAAACTCAATTACTCCCTTTAAAACACATAGCAACTTAGGGGTCGAACAAGTTAGAAATGACCCAGACCCTAAACCCTTCACTTTAGCTCATTACTTCTACTTTAAAATCTCACTAGTCAAAACCCCTAAACATAAACCAAAAACAACCTAAACTCAACCTATTAGCATATTACCAACTCAACATCAAATTTATGGTTAATTAAAATCCTAGATAAGTTTGTAATGGTCTAAGAACAACTCTCCAACATCAGTTATAGTTTCAAAATTACTTTTTTAGAAATTCATTTACCAAAACCTCAATTTAGACCAAAAATCGGTCTAACAACAGTCTTTTTTCACTACTTTCAACTCTATAACAAATTTATACTTTCTAAAACTCCAAAACAACAACACCACAAATTCAATCAAGCATCATTTAAATAGCATACACCACAATATTCATTGATAAGCAAATATTACTCATCAAACTCAATTATAACTCAAAAAATATCTCAAATGATAACATATTCAATCAAACTTCATTCTCACAACCTAGCAAAACTGAATTTCATACTTCTTAACACAAATTAAAGCAAATATTAACTTCCCTTATATACCTTTTTAGAAGACCAAACCGCTCTAAAGAATCCTATATCGCTCTTACAGCTCATAGAACTCTATCTACACCTATAAACAACGATAAGACAATCAAGGTACACCGTTAGAACCACTGATAAACAAAGACTCAAACTGAAGACTAAGAAGACGCATGCAAGCTGAGCGAGGACCCGCATGCAACAAATAAAGAAAGGACCAGAGAAAGGGATCAAAACTTAGCTTACTCAAACATAGAAACTGATCGATCTGAATTAAAGAGCTCGTCGTCAGGATCACTACTACATGTCTCAATTCTTCAATCAGATGAGCAAAGAAAAAGAACTCCTAGAAAGAAGTCAAAGAACTCTAGTTCTGAATAGGTCAATGATCATATGAACTTGTATGTGTGATAGAATGAAATTAAGGTGGTGATTTATAATTCTTTGATGTTTTAGCTGAAAGTAAAATTCAGACTCCGTTATAATGATAAGTAAATGTGGTTGTACTCTGAGTATGTATGATTGTATGTCTCCTCGTTGTAACTTATGAAGTCGAGTTTTGTTTACTTTCTTCTTCGCGGGTTTGGTAAGTCGAAATGAAGGGGAAGGTATGGAATTAGACACTGCTTTAGTAAGCAGGATTTATGTAACAGTAGGTTACGAGAGAAGCACGTACTAATTAGACATTACTATAGTATAAATAATGTGATAAGTGATGCTCCCTAGAAATAGATTGTGTGAATGAATATGATGATGTTATCACGGTCGAAATTAGAGTCGTTCAATGCAATGACTAGTAAGGAAAAAATTTTAGGAAATGCCAAAGGTATAGTGAAATGATATTTGGTTGAAAGATAATAGTCTTTTGGATAGAGTAATATATGTGTATGTGATCCAATTTTCGGAGTCGAAAATTTTTATTGTTGGAGAGAATGTAAGACCCATGAAAATATTTACCTTAATAAATAGTAATAATTTCTATTACTAGTAGTAATAAATTTCTTTATGGGTAAAAACGTGATTAATGAGTTTATATAAAAGAAAAATAGTAAGTTAAACAAATAATTGTGGTAGCTTAGATGGTAGCTGCATATGTTGACCTTAGGGATAAGGGTTCAAATCCTTAATGACGCAACGAAATCTGCAAGAAGACCAGAAGAACAAAGGTTGCAAAAATTATAATAAATTGTTAGTTTTTATTTTGGTTGGTTGCATAGAGAGCAAAGCTTTTGGAAGGCTACGAGGAAGAATCTTCACCGAAGAAAATATCTGGAAAAGAGGTAGGGAGCTAACTCTCTTCTTTGTGCATGATAAATGTATTTTAGGTTTATGATTTTTATATGAGCATATTGGATTTTTGTATTGTTAGCTACCTGTCTACTTGCATAGGTTTTGGTTCTCCTTAACTATGTTTTCCGTGTTTTCCATTTGTGAGTTACCATAGTAAAGCCTTAATCTCCACTTTGTTTACCTATTTATGAAATAGAGTAATTAAGTATTTATATTACATTTCCCTATTTATGAAAGGTTTTACATATTTTTATTTCAATTTTTTTGTCAATGGTGTAAACTTATGGGTAAGGGTGACAAAATGGATCATAGTCCGTGGGTCAGTCCGTTAACCTGCTAAAATGCGGTAGTTTTGGTTGTAATTTTCAACTTGTAGCCCATTGTGGCCGACCAACCTAGCCCATCCCAGCCTGCTGATCTGTTTTTTATTTTTTAAAATTAAAAATTAATAAAAATAATCTAAAAGAATACATTTTCTATATTATGCTATTTTTAATATTCATGGAATTATCGATAAAATTTTCTTAACGAATTTTACCAAGATATTTAATTTACCTACATATTTTGACGGAAAAATTCACCAAAAAATAAAATATGTATTACTGATGAATTTACTGTTGGAGAAAATCATCAATAAAAAGAATGATAAATTTCCCACCCAAATCTCACGTTCACTATCAATGTATACTCTATTTTGCTCCAACACGCATTTAGTAATCATGGCATCTATGTGCACTGTGATTCTTATTGGATCTTCTCTCATGACCACAACCTAAAACACCTCCAACCACCAGGAACGATGCAGATCGAAGTTTACCAGACATTGTACATCAGAACACTAACAACCCAAAACGCGAGTAGATAGTGCACCACACACTTGTTAAATAGCCTCCATCACACATAAGCAAAAGCCACCACGAACTCGCAGGACCTAGAAATCGTGTCACCAACATGAATTTATGTCCACGCACTACACCACCGTTTAAACAACACCCATATGCATCTCCACCACTAGAACCAATTTGCAGACCACATAACCTACACGAGGGAAAACTACAGTGACTTAGCAAATCAGATTTCATGCGGATTTGGAATAAAAACTAACCACAGTCACCATGCATAAATAAAAACTAAAAAAAAAGAAGAAAAAGAAGAAGAAATGAGGAAGAAGATGAACCAAATCGTAGTATTTACCGGTGAATTTTTTCTTTAGTAATTATTGTCGAACATTATCAACGAATTTTTCATCGATTCTTATTCATAAAACATAAATCGTCAATAAATTTTATCGATAACAATTTTCCTGAAATTTTTTTTACCATCGATAATTTCAATTTATCGATGAATTTTAAGAACTACCAATGAATTCTAGCCGTCAGTAATATCAATTTTCTTTATGGTGAATATGATATAATATTATCATTAAATCATTAACACTTACAAATTAAGTTTCAATTATTTGTTTTAATAAAATAATTTAACATGTAAATGTAATAATTTTTTTATTTATTAAGTTAAAAACATTAGTTAATCAATTAAAAATTTAAAAATTATTAGTATGATTAAATAATGTTTTAATATCTATTTATATATATATATATATATATAAATTTTAAAAATAAAAAAAATTATAAAAACTAAAATAAAAGTATTGAGTCGATTTGCTAGCTCATCATTCTGCTCTATAATGGGATGAGTTATAATTTCAGTATTGTTTTTTGGTGATAGGCTAGTCTTTCCTAACTCCTTTTTGATTGTCTAAAAAAGGATCAGGCCAAATCGGATAGGACAAACCTATTTTGTCATCCCTACTCTTAGAATATAATAAATATGTAAAACATCAAAACAAAAATAATTATTACCATAATTGTATGATTTTGTTCATGGGTTGGCCCACAAGCACAACAAGTTATTCATTATGCAAAACCTATCAACAAAACTAGCTTACAATTCTTATGTGGGGGCAACTTAGTTTGACCCGTTTTTACATGTCAAATGTGGGGTGAATAAATTAAGACACACGATCCAACATTGTCATTTCTATTTAAATTTAGTTATCATTTTATATTAAATATAATATTATTTTATTAATAAAAAGGTGTCACCTATCTTAACATGAAGGAGCATAAAATAAAATAACCGTTATATAATTCAAATAAAGAAAAATATTTAAAGGAGAAACACCCAATTAAAAATGATAAAAAAACTATGAGTTCCTAATATAAAATAAATTAATAAAAACTTAATTGAAAACAATAATTTTTCAAAAAGCTTAAAATATAATTTTTGTATTATTTTCTGGTGACAGGCTAGTCTTTCCTGACTCCTTTTTTATTGTCAAAAAAGGATCAGGCCAAATCGGATAGGACACACCTATTTTGTCATCCCTAATCTAAGAATTTAATAAATATGTAAAACATCAAAAGAAATATAATTATTACCATAATTGGATGATTTTGTTCATGGGATGGCCCATAAACCCCACAAACCATTCATTATGCAAAACATATCAACAAAACTAGCTTACAATTCTTATGTGGGTACAACTCAGTCTGACCTGTTTTTACATATCAAACGTGGGGTCAATAAATTAAGACAGACGATACAATATTGTCATTCTTATTTAAAATAATTATTATTTTATATTAAATATAATATTATTTTATTAATAAAAAAATGTAACCTATCTTAACATAAAGGAACTTAAAATAAAATAACCATTATATAATTCAAAATAAAGAAAAATATTTAAAGGAGAAACGCCCAATTAAAAATTATAAAAAAACTAGGATTTCCTAATATAAAATAAATTAATAAAAACTTAATTGAAAATAATAATTTTTTTGAAAAACTTAAAATATAAATAAGGGAGAGAAAATAATATTTCTAAAAATTAAAAACATTAAATGTATTATTTTCAATTTTTGGGTTGCGAGCCTATTGTGGCGAACCAACTAGCCGATCCTTGTCCACTGATTTTTTTTTCTAAAATTAAAAATTAATAAAAATAATCTAAAAGAATACATTTTCTATATTATGTTATTTTTAATATTCATGGAATTACCGATAAAAGTTTAGTGATGAATTTTACCATGATATTTAATTTACCCACATATTTTATGGAAAAATTCACTAGAAAATAAAATATATATTATTGATGAATTTACTGATGGAGAAAATCATCGATATAAAGAATGATAAATTTCTCACCCAAATCTCACGTTCACTATCAATATATACTCTATTTATCTCCAACACGCATTTAGTAACCGTGGCATCTATGTGCACTGTGATTCTTATTGGATCTTCTCTCATGACCACAACCCACAACACCTCCAACCACCAGGAACAATGCAGATCAAAGTTTACCAGACGTTGGCAACTCATACATCAAACTAACAACCCAAAACGCGAGTACATACTGCACCACACACTTGCTGAATAACCTCCATCACACATAAGCAAAAGTCACCACGAACTTGCAGTACCTAGAAATCATGTCACCAACATAAATTTAGATTCACGCACTACACCATCGTTTAAGCAACACCCACATGCATCTCCACCACTAGAACTAATTTGTGTTGGCAAAAATCACGTATGAAGTTTTGATGATGAACAGAGTTGCACAAGTCAAGACAAATTAAGGATTGATGTATTTTTATAAAGCTTTTGTAATAATCTAAGTTGATAAAGTAGTGCTCACAAATGTATTATGACTGATTATTGTAATTTACATTTAAATGTTGTTGAGATTCGTCAACATTCTGTTTTAATCGATTAAACCTAGTTTTAATCGATTAAAACCGAGGCTGGCCTTGAAAGCCCAAGTGCCACTGGAATAATCGATTAAAGTGTATAATAATCGATTAGCTAATCGATTAGTCCTGAGAATAATCGATTAACACTGACCGTTGGGGTTTTCAGATTTGAAAAACTAGCCGTTGTACTCATTTTAATCGATTAATACTTATGTTAATCGATTAAATACGTTAGATGGCCAGTTTTCGTAGAATGGAAGAGTATTAGGCTGAGTCTATAAATTGGCTCACTATTTCTCTCAAAAACAACTCTTCCCTTGTGCTCTAGTACTCTGAACTCTTTTGAGAACTCTGTGAATTTGCTGAAGCTAAGGAAACTCTTGTCTGCAAAGTCCTGAAGTGGTACTGCGGTGACGGAGGAATAGCTTGATCATCCTTGGTGTGTCTGAGGAAGTGTTTGGAAGAGAATCATCCTTCGTGAAGCATTCGAAGGAGGTGATCATCCTTTGTGAAGATTCAAAGGAGGTGTAAGTTCATCTCTTGTGGTTTCAAGAGAGGTGGTAATTTCTAAACTGTTACAAATTATTTTTCTGTGTGACTAATATTTGTAATTGTTTTGTGATAGTGAAAAAGGTTTATCTTGTTTGAGATAAGCGACTGGACGTAGGATCCTAGTGATCTGAACCAGGATAAAATACCTGTGCAATTTTTCTCTTTCCCTTACTCTCTTATTTACATTTAATTATCTGCTTAGTAAGAAATTAAGAGAAAAATATTAAAAAGGCACAATTAAAGGATATAACCAATTCACCCCCCCTCTTGGTTTATTACCACGCTAATAATTCCGCTGCAGCGATTCTAACAATTGGTATCAGAGCCTAGCCTCTCCCAGTACGGTGTGGTTCGAGGACGAACCAGAGCGGAAGCTGGTGGGCATGTGACACCCGGGCACGGAGACGAGGGCGGGGAGTGACGCCGGTGCAAGAAGCATGGTGCAGGGGGCACAGACAAGGAGCGGCTCCTGGCAGCTTCGGGTGGAAGGGGTACATGGATGAATCGAACATACACCGGAATGAGAGGGATCTGGAGACTGTATAGGTATGGGACTATACGGTTGAAGGATAGCTTAAAGGAATTGATTTGGCTACTCATATCACCAAAATGCATTTACTTTTCGGTAGCCTGACTCATAAGAACTCCATGGTTAAGCGTGCTTAGCCTGGACTAATTCTGGGATGGGTGACCTTCTGGGAAGTTTTCCCAGAAAGTGTGCGAGTGAGGACAAAAGCACACTGGAAAGCCTGGTGGTGGTCTGTGGGGGCAGTCAACGATTCCTGCGAGTTGCCGGGACGTTACAATTGGTATCAGAGCCTGCTTTGATAGTCATTCAAATGGCAGGATCACATCAAACCTTTGCAGAGGGTGCATCAATCAATAGACCCCCACTATTCACAGGTGAGAACTATGCATTCTGGAAGGTAAGGATGCAAATATTTATTGAATCTATTGATTGTGAAATTTGGGATGTTATTGCGTCTGGTGCTTCTGTTCCTACTAACAATATACAGGAACCAAAGCCTCGTGGTCAATGGACCATTGAAGAAAAGAAAAGATTTCAGAATGACGTTAAAGCTCGGAATATTATTGCATCAGCATTGACTGTTGATGAGTTCTATAGGGTTTCTGTCTGCAAAACTGCTCAAGAAATGTGGGATGTGCTCAGAGTGACACATGAAGGAACAGATGACGTAAAGAGGGCAAGAAAGAATTCCCTGATTCAAGAGTATGAAATGTTCAGGATGAAGCAAGGAGAAACAATTTCTGACGTTCAAAAACGCTTCACCAACATTGTCAATCATCTCATTGGACTGGGTAAGTCATTCGATACTGATGAATTAAACATTAAAATTTTGAAGTCTTTAGACAGGTCGTGGCAACCTAAGGTGACTGCAATCTCGGAGTCACAAAACCTCAACACCATGACTATGGCAGCGTTATTTGGAAAGTTGAGGGAACATGAATTAGATCTTGGAAGACTTGATGAAGAAGAAGCTAAAGCCAAAACCAACAAGAAGAGTTTGGCGTTAAAATCAGAGGTTGATAGAAGCAAAGGTAAATCGGAAGATGAAGACTCAGACGATGAGGAAAACTTAAGCCTCGTGATCAAAAGATTAAACAAATTTATGAAGTCTAAAGGTAAAGGAAGGTTTAGGTACGAGAAGAAAGATAATCAAGCATCTTCCTCAAATTACCGATGCTACAGCTGTGGAGAAAAGGGGCATCTAAAGGCAGACTGTCCAAATCTAAAGAAAGGTGAAGACAAAAAGGAGAAAAGATTCTTCAAGAAAAAGAAAGCATACATTGCATGGGAAGACGATAATGAGACCATTTCAGATTCAAGCGACTCAGATGAAGAAGCCAACATCTGTTTAATGGCAGATGATGACAATGTCAGCCAAGTAAGTAGCTCACATTATTCTGATAATAATAGTCAGGTTGATGAAGATGAATTGCATGAAACATATGCTGCATTGTTGATTGAATCTGAAAAACTAAATATTTCTCATAAAAAGCTGAAAAAGGATTTTAAAAATTTAAAATATGAATTTGACAACCTTCTTGAAGAAAATAAAAATTTGAAGTTTACTTCTGAAAATCTCAATAAATTAAATGATGCTTTGAAAACTGAATTTTCAAATTCATCTGAAGAAAACAGAAATTTGAAAAATAAATTTTTATATCAAGCAGAAGAAATCAGGAACTTGAAAAGTAAAGTGCTATATTATGAAAAAGAAAAATATGTTGCTAATCATGAATGTGAGTCTTGCATACAATTCAAATATTTTTCTGAACAAACAACCTTAGGAGAATGTAGCAAAAATAATGAAAATAAGGTTGTTAAAAATGAGTATGTTCCTAAAATTATACAAAATATTAGAACCCGTAGAATATGGGTAGAAAAAGGAACATCTCATGGGAACACAAACGTTGCATCATGCTTTTATTGTATGAAAAAGGGTCATACTTCAAATAAATGTAAAATTAAGCATTATGGTGTTCCAAGTGGTAGATATGTTTGGGTTGCTAAATAATTTGAATCTAACCCAAAAGGACCCATACAAAGAAGTTGGGTACCTAAAATAGCTTGTTTGTTCCTTTCTTTTGCAGGTAGTACAAAAATCAAGAAAAGTCATGTGGTGTCTTGATAGTGGTTGCTCAAAACACATGACAGGAGACATAACAAAATTTACAAACTTTAAAGAAAAGGAACAAGGCTTTGTTACCTATGGTGACAACAACAAAGGAAGAATTCTTGGAAAAGGGGATATAGGAAGCAAAGACACCTTGATGATCAAAGACGTTCTATATGTAGAAGGACTGAGGCATAACTTAATTAGCATCAGTCAACTGTGCGACAAAGGATTCAAGGTAACTTTTGAGAAGAATTCTTGCACTATTTTTCAGAATGATTCTTCTGAAATTGCTTTAAAAGGAGTTAGATATAATAATATCTATCTAATTGATTTAGAAAACGTATTAAACAAAAATATCTCATGTTTAGTTGTTAAAGAGGAAAACCCATGGTTGTGGCACAGGCGTGCTGCTCATATACATATGCAACAACTTAACAAACTAGTATCTAGAGAACTAGTAATTGGTTTACCAAAATTAAAATTTGTAAAAGATAAATTATGTGATGCATGTCAAAAGGGAAAACAAGTTAAAAATTCCTTTCATTCAAAAAATATTGTTTCAACTTTAAAACCGTTAGAACTCTTACATTTGGATTTATTTGGTCCTTCAAGGATAAAAAGTTTTGGTGGAAACTATTATGCTTTAGTTATTGTTGATGATTTTTCAAGATATACTTGGACTCTGTTTCTCACTCTTAAGAGTGAAGCTTTTAAAGAATTTAAAAAGTTTGCTATTTTAATTCAAAATGAAAAGGATTTAAGAATAAAAGCTATTAGAAGTGACCATGGTGGTGAATTTCAAAATGAACTATTTGAAAATTTTTGTGAAGAACATGGTATTTCTCATAACTTTTCTTCGCCTAGAACTCCCCAACAGAATGGAGTAGTAGAAAGAAAGAATAGATCATTAGAGGAACTTGCTCGTACTATGTTAAATGAAAATAATGTTCCTAAACAATTTTGGGCTGATGCTGTAAGTACTGCTTGCTATGTCTTAAACAGAATGTTAATCCGACCTATTTTAAAACGTACACCTTATGAACTCTTTAAAAATAGAAAACCAAATGTTTCCCATTTGAAAATCTTTGGTTGCAAATGCTATGTTTTGAACAATGGAAAACAGAATTTGGGAAAATTTGATTCAAAAGCTGATGAAGGAATTTTTCTTGGATATTCTTTAACTAGCAAAGCATATAGAGTCTTTAATAGAAATCTGCTTACAATAGAAGAATCCATACATGTTACTTTTGATGAAATTGTGGACCTTGAGGCAAAACCTCTTGAGTCAGAAGAATTTGATGCAGGAACAAGTGAAAATTCATCAAAGGAGACAAATGAAGAAAAGAATGATGACGATCCTCAAGATAAAGATTTAAATAAAATATGGCAACAACCTAGAGGATTATCTTTGGACAACATAATTGGCGATATCACACAAGGGGTAAACACAAGAAGTAATACTGCAAATTATTGTATGAATGTTGCTTTTGTGTCACAGATTGAACCAAAGAACGTTAAAGAAGCCCTTCAAGATGAAAAATGGTGTATCGCAATGCAAGAAGAACTCAACCAGTTTGAAAGAAATCAAGTATGGGAATTAATTCCCAGAAAAGACACTCATCAAGTAATTGGAACTAAATGGGTGTTCAGAAACAAACTGGATGAAGAAGGAAACATAACCAAGAATAAAGCTAGGCTTGTCGCAAAAGGATATAGTCAAGAAGAAGGTATAGATTATGATGAGACATACGCTCCAGTTGCCAGGTTAGAAGCAATACGCCTACTTCTTGCTTATGCATCTATGATGAAATTTAAATTATTTCAAATGGATGTTAAAAGTGCTTTTCTAAACGGTTATATCAAAGAAGATGTATTTGTTGAACAACCACCTGGTTTTGAAGATTTTAAAAACCCAAATCACATCTACAAATTAAAGAAAGCACTATATGGTTTAAAACAGGCACCTAGATCTTGGTATGAACGTCTGAGCAATTTTCTAGTAGAAAATAATTTTAACAGAGGAAAAATTGATTCAACTTTATTTATTAAAAAGAATGGAAAACATTTTCTACTTGTTCAAGTATATGTAGATGACATTATTTTTGGTTCATCTAATGCATCTCTCTGCGAGAATTTTGCTAAGTCCATGCAGGGAGAATTTGAGATGTCAATGATGGGAGAACTTACCTTCTTCCTCGGACTTCAAATCAAACAAATGGAGGAAGGAACCTTTATATCTCAAACCAAGTATTGCAGGGAAATTCTTAAAAAGTTTGAGATGGACAACGTCAAAGAAGCATCAACCCCCATGGGGACATCCTGCTACTTAGACAAAGATGAGACAGGTAAAGAGGTAATCCAGACCAAATACAGAGGTATGATTGGCTCTTTATTATATCTCACTGCTAGTAGACCTGACATCATGCAAAGTGTATGTGTGTGTGCTAGGTTTCAGTCAAGCCCTAGGGAGTCTCATCTCACTGCTGTAAAACGTATCTTTAAATATCTTAAGGGGACAACATCCTTTGGGTTATGGTATCCTTCAGGCGCTGAACCTAGTCTTGTAGGATTTTCTGATGCTGATTATGGAGGCTGTAAAATAGATAGGAAAAGCACCAGTGGCACCTGTCACTTTTTCGGTAGCTCCTTAGTCTCTTGGCACTCTAAAAAACAAGCCTGTGTAGCCTTGTCAACCACTGAAGCTGAATATATTGCTGCGGGTAGTTGTTGTGCACAGATCTTATGGATGAAACAGCAATTAGTAGACTACGGTATTCATTTGGATCATATTCCGCTTAAGTGTGATAACACCAGTGCCATAAAACTCACCAAAAATCCCATCATGCATTCTAGAACCAAGCATATAGAAATTAGGCATCATTTTATTAGAGACCATGTCCAAAAAGGTGATTGTGAAATGGAGTTTATAGATTCTAAGCATCAATTAGCAGACATTTTCACCAAACCTTTGCCTAAGGATAGATTTTTTGAGCTTAGGAGAGATCTTGGAATATTAGACATAGTAAAATAGGCATATTTAGAATTAATCTGGCATTTTTCGCTGTTTAACGCATTTAATCTGCTTATAAATCGATTAAAAACGCTGCCTCTAGATTTGCGACTGGATTAATCGATTAATCCAAGTATTAATCGATTACATAATCGATTAAAACTTCCTTTAATCGATTAAATACGCTCCAGGAAATTTTTTAAACAATTCTTTCGCAATCCAGCCGTTGCCAACGGCCATAAACGGCCTAAGCCTATATATACACCCCTTGGTCCCCATTCTCCTTACTTGCACCCACCTTAAGCCTATTCCTTCTACTTTCTCTCTTCTTTCACCCAAATCCTTGCCTTTCCACTATTTTCAATGGCTGAATCTTCAAGAAGGAGGAGACGAAGAACCAGTGCTGTGTCAGAGAATCCAGTTCAAACAAGAGATGCTACGGTAGAAGGGTGGCTCTCCGATGAAGCGGACCAACTGTCTTTCTCACGTTTCTGGAAGGAAAGGAAGCTGATCAAACAGAAGTTCATTGATCTATCATGGTATATATCTTACAACTTTTCCTTCCCAAATCTCATCATTGAACAAGGAGTTCAACACCTTATGGAACTCCGTGGAAGGTATTATCCGGATCTCGTTCGCACCTTCTATTTCAATTTAAAGATCCGGGATGGGGTGTTCCAAACAAGAGTAAAAGGAGTAGACATTGTCTTGGACAATGACATTTGGATTAATGTTGCAAAGGTCCCTGTATTAGAGCATTCTCAGACTATCCCAGATGACTTTGCACAGTTCAACAAGATTGTGGTCTACCAATCCTTTCTCCGCAATCCTCGTCTGCACAATGCGCGTCTTTTCCTTGCAGGTGGACTCAAGATGGAAGAACGTCTCCTGCACTACCTCATTGTCTGGATTTTGTGCCCCAGAGGATCCAACCATGCCCAATGCTCTGAGACTGATCTAATCATCATGTACGGTATTCTTCAGAGCATTCCTCTCAATTGGCCTCATTTGATTAAGACAATCATGTACAAAGCCAAGAGGTTAGATGTAGCCCCTCTTCCATATCCTCTCCTAGTTTCCCAAATCTGTGAGTACAAAGGAGTGGATATCACCAATGAAAACCATGAGACTGTACTCCCTGGTCACAAGGTTGGAGATAATTCCCTAAGACAAATGGGTTTTATCAAACAGGGACAATCTTACATACACCCTGAGGATGCTATTGAGGGCAATGAAGATGAAGCTGAAGATATTCCAATGCCTGATCCCACAAATGTTGCTGGCCCATCTCAAGTCCATGAGGAATATAGTCTAGAAAGTCTCTCTAGACAAATGACTGAGATGACTCGTCTTCAAACTGAGATGATGAACATCCAAAACATTCGCCATGCAGAAATTTGTACTCATCTCAGAAATTTAGACACTAGGGTTTCAGGTTTAGAGCAACATCTCTTTAGTGAAAGTGATGAATTCTAGGAATTATTTGCTTGTCTTGTTTGTTTGGTGTTATGATTATGTGCATCCTCAATAAAAAGTGTTGTTTATTTTATTTTTCGATATGCCTTATCTCTTTTTATTTAGGGGGAGCACGCAGTTTTTTTTCTTCTGATCAAAAAAAGGGGGAGAAAACTAGCTTATAAAGCTTATAATTATTATTTTCTATTAATCTCTCTTTTTATGAGTTGTGACTATTTCAGATTATTAAAAAGCTTTGAACTCAGAGGAATTTTTTGATCATCATCAAAAAGGGGGAGAATGTTGGCAAAAATCACGTATGAAGTTTTGATGATGAACAGAGTTGCACAAGTCAAGACAAATTAAGGATTGATGTATTTTTATAAAGCTTTTGTAATAATCTAAGTTGATAAAGTAGTGCTCACAAATGTATTATGACTGATTATTGTAATTTACATTTAAATGTTGTTGAGATTCGTCAACATTCTGTTTTAATCGATTAAACCTAGTTTTAATCGATTAAAACCGAGGCTGGCCTTGAAAGCCCAAGTGCCACTGGAATAATCGATTAAAGTGTATAATAATCGATTAGCTAATCGATTAGTCCTGAGAATAATCGATTAACACTGACCGTTGGGGTTTTCAGATTTGAAAAACTAGCCGTTGTACTCATTTTAATCGATTAATACTTATGTTAATCGATTAAATACGTTAGATGGCCAGTTTTCGTAGAATGGAAGAGTATTAGGCTGAGTCTATAAATTGGCTCACTATTTCTCTCAAAAACAACTCTTCCCTTGTGCTCTAGTACTCTGAACTCTTTTGAGAACTCTGTGAATTTGCTGAAGCTAAGGAAACTCTTGTCTGCAAAGTCCTGAAGTGGTACTGCGGTGACGGAGGAATAGCTTGATCATCCTTGGTGTGTCTGAGGAAGTGTTTGGAAGAGAATCATCCTTCGTGAAGCATTCGAAGGAGGTGATCATCCTTTGTGAAGATTCAAAGGAGGTGTAAGTTCATCTCTTGTGGTTTCAAGAGAGGTGGTAATTTCTAAACTGTTACAAATTATTTTTCTGTGTGACTAATATTTGTAATTGTTTTGTGATAGTGAAAAAGGTTTATCTTGTTTGAGATAAGCGACTGGACGTAGGATCCTAGTGATCTGAACCAGGATAAAATACCTGTGCAATTTTTCTCTTTCCCTTACTCTCTTATTTACATTTAATTATCTGCTTAGTAAGAAATTAAGAGAAAAATATTAAAAAGGCACAATTAAAGGATATAACCAATTCACCCCCCCTCTTGGTTTATTACCACGCTAATAATTCCGCTGCAACGATTCTAACAATTTGCAGACCACATAACCTACACTAGGGAAAACCACATTGACTTAGCAAATCAGATTTCATGCGGATTTGGAATAAAAACTAACCATAGTCACCATGCACAAATAAAAATTAAAAGAAAAAGAAGAAGAAATGAGGAAGAAGATGAACCAAATTGTAGTATTTACTGATGAATTTTTTCTTTAGTAATTATTGTCGAACATTATCAACGAATTTTTATTAATTATTATTGATAAAATAGAAATCCGTCAATAAACTTTATCGATGACAATTTTACAAAAATTTTTTTACTGTCGATAATTTTAATTTATAGACGAATTTTAAGCATTACCAATGAATTCTAGCCGTCGATAATATCAATTTTTCTTTTGGTGAATATGTAATAGTATTATCATTTAATTATTAACACTTACAAATTAAGTTTCAATTATTAGTTTTCATAAAATAATTTAACATATAAATGTAATAATTTTTTTATTTATTAAGTTAAAAAATTTAATTAATCAATTAAAAATTTAAAAATGATTTGTATGATTAAATAATGTTTTAATATCTATTTATGCGCGTATATATATAAAAAAAAATTAAAAAACTAAAATAAAAATGTTGAGTCAACTTGTTAGCCCATGATCTTGCTTTATAATGGGGTGAGTTATAATTTCGGTGTTATTTTTTTGTGACGGGTTAGTCTTTCATGACTCCTTTTTTATTGTCCAAAAAAGGATCAGTCCAAATCTAATAGGACAGATCTATTTTGTCATTCCTACTCTTAGAATATAATAAATATGTAAAACATCAAAACAAAAATAATTGGTTTAAACCATTTAGGCGTCCCTATTTTCGTTCATTCTTCCCACTTTGGTCCCCTTCTTTTAAACTTTCCCAATTGAGTCCTCAGAATTGCTAATTTGAAGCAATTCAGCCTCTGCCGTTAAAAATCGTTAACGGCCGTTTAAGTATTGATGATGTGGCATTATAAATGAATTTTATATTAAATTTTTTTAATGAATATTCGTGTAATCAGGAATTTAGAAGGGCAAAGTGGGAATAAGAAAAACTTTCTTCTTCCTCTGAAACCCTAATTCCTCTACCATTACCCAAACCCCAACCGCCGACCACCATCTACCATCTTCTTCCTCGCACGCCGTCAGCAACCTTTCCGCCTCAACCATGCGCTATCCGCTTCACCGGACCACCACCAAGCTGCCGCAGCCCGCAGCAATCAACACAGCCAAACCGCCACCATCTTCCTCTTATCTAAGGTCAATCACCATCAACCTAGAATCATATCAGACAATCACCGAACAACGACACCATTCTCCACCCTCGCACCTGCCAGAGAAACCCCAACAACACCCAGAAACGTAATGGCAGCTCTCGCACACACCTGCAAAAAAATATCAATCGAGATCGCCGCGCGATTGAGCAATATCGTCGTTCTCCTTCGTTCATCACCACCTGCACTCAGAAAAACCAAGCGAACCAACCCTCCATGGATGTCGTCTCTAATCGCAACAACGTTCTTCTCCATCCACCATTGCTGCACCTGCAATCAAAACCCACAGAAAACCTAGAGAGCAAAACGTCTCTCCCACTCTCGTGCCGCAGGCAAAGGCAGAATGGAGCTTCCAAATCCCTTTACCCCCAATTGCAAAACCCTAATTCTCGCTACAGCATTGGCGGTTAGTGGATGTGAGTGTTGAATGGAGAAGCAATTAATATTATTTCACAGGAAGAAGCAAAGCCAAAAATTTACATTGAATAATTGCAGTAAAACGCAATCGAAATTAACAATTCTCTGGAAAACTTATGTTGCATAAGCAGAGTGCAAGAAACTGTCATCCATGGAAACAACATACATTCACAAATGACTAGTTTCACTGGTACTTGATGATGGGATGTTCAACTGATAAACATTTCTTTGGATCTCATCTACTGCTGTTGCGGATGGAATAGATTCTTTCCCTTTCTTATTCCCACTTTGCCCTTCTAAATTCCTGATTACATGAATATTCATTAAAAAAATTTAATATAAAATTCATTTATAATGCCACGTCATCAATACTTAAACGGCCGTTAACGATTTTTAACGGCAGGGGCTGAATTGCTTCAAATTAGCAGTTCTGAGGACTCATTTGGGAAAGTTTAAAAGAAGGAGACCAAAGTGGGAAGACCGAACGAAAATAGGGACGCCTAAATGGTTTAAACCAAAATAATTATTACCATAATTGCATGATTTTGTTCATGGGTTGGCCCATAAGCCCCACAAGCCATTCATTATGAAAAACATATCAAGAAAACTAGCTTACAATTCTAATATGGGGTAACTCAGTCTGACCGGTGCTTACATGTCAAATGTGGAGTGAATAAATTAATACAAACGATCCAATATTGTCATTGCTATTTAAAATCAGTTATCATTTTATATTAAATATAATATTATTTTATTAATAAAAAGGCATCACCTATCTTAACAAGAAGGAGCATAAAATAAAATAATCGTTATATAATTCAAATAATGAAAAATATTTGAAGGAGAAACACCCAATTGAAAATTATAAAAAACTATGAGTTCCTAATATAAAATAAATTAATAAAAACTTAATTGAAAACAATAATTTTTTTGAAAAACTTAAAATATAATTTTTGTATTATATTTTGGTGACAAGCTAGTCTTTCCTGACTCCTTTTTTATCCAAAAAAAGGATCAGGGCCAAATAGAACAAAACTATTTTGTCATCCTTACTCTTAGAATATAATAAATATGTAAAACATCAAAACAAAAATAATTATTACCATAATTGTATGATTTTTTTCATGGGTTGGCCCACAAGCCCCACAGGCCATTCATTATGCAAAACATATAAACAAAACTAGCTTACAATTCTTATGTGGGGGCAACTCAGTCTGACCCGTTTTTACATGTCAAATGTGGGATGAATAAATTAAGACAAACAATCCAACATTGTTTTCTATTTAAAATTAGTTATCATTTTACATTAAATATAATATTATTTTATTAATAAAAAAGCGCCACCTATCGTAACATGAAGAGCATAAAATAAAACAACCGTTATATAATTCAAATAAAGAAAAATATTTAAAGGAGAAATATCCAATTGAAAATTATAATAAATTAATAAAAACTTAATTGAAAACAATAATTTTTTGAAAAACTTAAAATATAATTTCTGTATTATTTTTTTGTGATAGGCTAGTCTTTCCTGACTCCTTTTTGATTGTCCAAAAATGGATCAGGCCAAATCGGATAGAACAAACCTATATTTTGTCATCTCTACTCTTAGAATATAATAAATATGTAAAACATCAAAACACAAATAATTATTACCATAATTGTATGATTTTGTTCATGGGTTGGCCCACAAGCTCCACAGACCATTCATTATGCAAAACATATCAACAAAACTAGCTTATAATTCTTATGTGGGGGCAACTCAGTCTGACCCGCTTTTACATGTCAAATGTGGGATGAATAAATTAAGACAGACGATCCAACATTATCATTCCTATTTAAAATCAATTATCATTTTATATTAAATATAATATCATTTTATTAATAAAAAACGTCACCTATCTTAACATGAAGGATCGTAGAATAAAATAACCGTTATATAATTCAAATAAAGAAAAATAATTAAATGAGAAACACCCAATTAAAAATTATAAAAAACTATGATTCCTAATATAAAATAAATTAATAAAAACTTAATTGAAAATAATAACTTTTTTGAAAAACTTAAAATATAAATAAGGCAGAGAAAATAATATTTTTAAAACTGAAAAACATTAAATGTATTATTTTCAATTTTCAACTCACGAGCCCATTGAGGCCAACCAACCTAGCCCGTCCCAGTCTGCTGGTCTTTTTTTTATTTTTTAAAATTAAAAATTAATAAAAATAATCCAAAAGATTAAATTTTCTATATTATGTTATTTTTAATATTCATGGAATTATCGATAAAATTTTATTGACGAACTTTACCAAGATATTTAATTTACCGACATATTTTATCGACGGAAAAATTTTCCAAAAAATAAAATATGTATTATATTGATGGAAAAAATCATCGATAAAAAGAATGACAAATTTCTCACCCAAATCTCATGTTCACTATTAATGTATGCTCTATTTTTCTACAACATGCGTTTAGTAACCATGGCATCTGCGTCCATTGTGATTCCTATTTGATTTTCTCTCACGACCACAACCCGTAAAACCTCTAACTACCAGGAACGATGTAGATCGAAGCTTTACCAGACGTGGCAGCTCTTACATCAGAACACGAACAACCAAGAATGCGAGTAGATTGTGCACCACACAATTGTTGAATAGCCTCCATCACACATAAGCAAAAGCCACCACGAACTCGCAACACCTAGAAATTGTGTCACCAACACGAATTTAGATTCACCACTACACCACCGTTTAAGCAAAAACAACACGCATCTCCACCACTAGAGCAAATTTGCAGTCCACATAACCTACACGAGGGAAAGCCACACTAACTTAGCAAATCAAATTTCAAGCGGATTTGGAATAAAAACTAATCATAGTCAACATGCACAAATAAAAACTAAAAGAAGAAGAAAAAGAAGAAATTAGGAAAAAGATGAACTAAATAGTAATATTTATCGATGTATTTTTTCTTTGGTAATTATTGTCAAACAATATCAACGAATTTTTCATTATTAATTATTGACAAGACAAAAATCTATCAATAAATTTTATCAATAAACATTTTTCTGAAATTTTTTTTAGCGTCGATAATTTTAATTTATCGACATATTTTAAGCATTTCCAATGGATTATAGTCGTCAATAATATCAATATTTCTTATGGTGAATATGTAATAGTATTGTCATTTAATCATTAACACTTAGAAATTATGTTTCAATTATTAGTTTTAATAAAATAATTTAAGATTTAATTGTAATAATTTTTTATTTATTCTGTTAAGAACATTAATTAATCAATTATAAGCTTAAGAATTATTTGTATGTTTAAATAATGTTTTAATATTTATTTATACGTGTATATATATAAACATATTTTAAAAATTAAAAAATTAAAAAAAACTAAAACAAAATTGATGAGTCGACCTACTAGGCCATCTGCCTACTGTATAATGGGATGAGTTATAATTTTGTACCATTATTTGGTAACATTGTAGTTTGTCTTGACTCCTTTTTTATTGTCCAAAAGAGGATCAGGCCAAATCAGGTATGATAGACCTATTTTGTCATCTCCACTCTTAGAATACAATAAATATGTAAAACATTAAAACAAAATTATTATTACCATAATTGTATGATTTTTGGGCTGGCCCACAAGCCCCACAGGCCATTCCTTATGTAAAACATATCAACAAAAGTAGCTTACAATTCTTATGTTGGGACAACTCAGCCTGATCCATTTTTTACATGTCAAATGTGGGGTGAATAAATTAGGACAGACTATCCAACATTGTGATTCCTATTTAAAATTAGTTATCATTTTATATTAAATAAAATATTATTTTATAAATAATAAAACGTCACCCATCTTAAAGAAGCATAAAATAAAATAACTATTATATAATTCAAATAAAAAAAGTATTTAAAAGAGAAACACCCAATTGAAAATTATAAAAAGTTATGAATACCCAATATAAAATAAATTAATAAACACTTAATTGAAAACAATAAATTTTTTGAGAAACTTTAAATATAAATAAGCATGAGGAAATAATATTTTTAAAAATTAAAAGCGTTAAATGTTTTATTTTCAATTTGCACTTTCCCAGCCCATTGTTGACTCACCTAGCCAGTCCAAGCCCGCTGATTTTTTTTTTTAAAAATTAAAAATTAATAAAAATAATCTAAAAGAATAAATTTTCTATATTATGTTATATTTAATATTTATGCAATTACGGATAAAATTTTAGTGTCGAATTTTACCAAGAAATTTAATTTACCGACATATTTTATGGAAAAATTCACTAAAAAATAAAACATGTATTAACGATGAATTTAATGATGTAAAAAATCGTTGATTGAAAGAATGACAAATTTTTCACTCAAATCTCAGTTCATTGTCAATGTATACTTTATTTTACTCCAACACGCGTTTAGTAACCATGGCATCTACATCCACTATGATTCTTATTGGATCTTCTCTCATGAGAATAATTCGCAGCACCTCCATCCACCAGGAATGATGCAGATCGAATTTTACCAAATGTTGGCAGCTCATACATCAGAACACGAACAACCCAAAATGTGAAAAGATAATGCACCACACACTTGTTGAATAGCCTCCATCACACATAAGCAAAAGCCAACATGAACTCGCAGGACCTGGAAATCGTGTCACCAACACGAATTTAGATCCACGCACTACACCACCGTTTAAGTAACACCCACATGCATCTCCACCACTAGCACCAATTTGCGGACCACATAACCTGCACGAGGGAAAACCACTGTGACTTACCAAATCAGATTTCAGGCGAATTTGGAATAAAAACTAACCATAGTCACAATGCAGAAATAAAAACTAAAAGAAGAAGAAGAAGAAATGAGGATGAAGATGAACCAAATCGTAATATTTACCGATGAATTTTTCTTTAGTAATTATTGTTGAACATTATCAACAAATTTTTCATTGATTATTATTGATAAAACAAAAACCTGTCAATAAATTTTATCAAAGACAATTTTACTGAAATTTTTTTTACTGTTGATAATTTCAATTTATCAACGAATTTTAAACATTACCAATGAATTATAGTCATTGATAATATCAATTTTTCTTATGGTGAATAGGTAATAGTATTATCATTTAATCATTAAAACTTACAAATTAAGTTTCAATTATTAATTTTAATAAAATAATTGAACATGTAAATGTAATAATTTTTTTATTTATTAAGTTAAAAACATTAATTAATCAATTAATAATTTAAAAATTATTTGTATGATTATATAATGTTTTAATATCTATTTAAACAAATTTTAAAAATAAAAAATTTAAAAAAACTAAAAGAAAAGTGTTTAGTCGACTTGCTAGCCCATCATCCTACTCTATGATGAGATGAGTTATAATTTCTATATCATTTTTTGGTGACGTGCTAGTCTTTCTTGACTCCTTTTTAATTGTCTAAAAGAGGATCAGACCAAATCGGATAGGACGAACCTATTTTGTCATCTCTACTCTTAAAATATAATAAATATGTAAAACATTAAAACAAAAATATTATTACAATAATTGTATGATTTTGTCCATGAGTTGGTCCACAAGCACCACATGCCATTCATTATGCAAAATATATCAACAAAACTAGCTTACAATTATTATGTGGAGTCAAATTATTATGTTGAGTCAACTCTGACCCGATTTTACGTGTCAAATGTGGAGTAGATAAATTAAGACAGGGTATCCAACATTGTGATTTCTATTTAAAACCATTTATCATTATATTAAATATAATATTCTTTTATTAATAATAAATGTCACCTATCTTAACATGAAAAAGCATAAAATAAAATAATCGTTATGTAATTTAAATAAAAAAAATATTTAAAGAAAAAACACCCAATTAAAAATTATAAAAAACTATGAGTACCTAATATAAAATAAATTAATAAAAACTTAATTGAAAAAAATAAATTTTTTGAAAAACTTAAAATATAAATAAGCTAGAGAAAATAATATTTTTAAAAATTAAAAACATTAAATGTTTTATTTTCAATTTTCAACTTCCCAACCCATTGTGGCCAACCATCCTAGCCCGTCCGAGTCCGTTGATTTTTTTTAAATTAAAAATTAATAAAAATAATTTAAAAGAATAAGTTTTCTATATTATGTTATTTTTAATATTTATTGAATTACCGATAAAATTTTAGTGATGAATTTTACAAAGATATTTAATTTACTGATATATTTCATGAAAAAATTCACCAGAAAATAAAATATCTATTGCCAATGAATTTATTGATAAAAAAAATAATTGGTAAAAATAATGATAATTTTTCCACCAAAATCTCATGTTCCCTATCAATGTATACTCTATTTTGCTCCAACACACATTTAGTAACCATGGCATTTATGTACACTGTGATTCTTATTGGATTTTCTCTCATGATCACAACTTGCGACACCTCCAACCACCAGGAACGATGCAGATCAAAGCTTTACCAGACGTTGACAGCTCTTACATCAGAACACGAATAACCCAAAACGCGAGTAGATCGTGCACCACACACTCGTCGAATAGCCTCCATTACACATAAGCAAAAGTCACCACGAACTCACAAGACTAGAAATCGTGTCACCAACATGAAAATAGATCCACGCACTACACCACCATTTAAGCAACACCCATATGCATCTCCAACACTAGAACCAATTTGCACACCACATAACCTGTATGAGGGAAAACCACAGTGACTTAGCAAATCAGATTTCAGGCAGATTTGGAATAAAAACCAACCTTAGTAACCATGCACAAATTAAAACTAAAAGAAGAAGAAGAAATGAGGAAGAAGATTAACCAAATCGTAGTATTTACTGATGAATGTTTTCTTTGGTAATTATTGTCGAACATTATCGACGAATTTTTCATTGTTATTATTGATAAAACAGAAATCTGTCGATAAATTTTATCGATGACAACTTTACTAAAAAAAATTTAACCATCAATAATTTTAATTTTTCGATGAATTTATAGCATTACCAATGAATTCTAGCTTTCGACAATATCATTTTTTCTTATAGTGAATGTGTAATAGTATTGTCATTTAATCATTAACACTTATAAATTAAATTTCAATTATTAGTTTTAAAAAAATAATTTAACATGTAAATGTGATAATTTTTTTTTTGATTCAGTTAAAAACATTAATTAATCAATTAAGAAATTAAAAATTATTTGTATGATTAAATAATGTTTTAATATTTATTTATACATGTGTTTATATAAACAAATTTTAAAAATAAAAAAATTTAAAAAACTAAAATAAAAGTAATGAGTCGATTTGCTAACCCACCATCCTGCTCTATAATGAGATGAGTTATAATTTTTGTACCATTTTTTGTTGACAGAATAGTTTGTTCTGACTCCTTTTTGATTAACCTAAAGAGGGCCAAATCGGGTAGGACAGACCTATTTTTTCATCTTTACTCTTATAATACAATAAATATGTATAACATCAAAACAAAATTATTATTACCATAATTATATAATTTTTTGGCTCGCCCAGAAGCTCCACAAGCCATTCATTATGCAAAACATATCAACAAAACTAGCTTACAATTCTTATATGGGACAACTCAACCTGACCCACTTTTTACATGTCAAATATGGGCTGAATAAATTAGGACAGACTATCCAACATTGTGATTCCTATTTAAAATTAATTATCATTTTATATTAAATATAATATTATTTTATAAATAATAAAACGTCATCTATCTTAACATGAAAATATTTAAAAAAGAAACTCCAATTCAAATAAAGAAAAATATTTAAAAGAGAAACCCCTAATTGAAAATTATAAAAAGTTACGAGTACCCAATATAAAATAAATTAATAAAAACTTAATTGAAAACAATAATTCTTTTGAAAAACTTCAAATATATATAAGCATGAGGAAATAATATTTTTAAAAATTAAAAGCATTAAATGTATTATTTTCAATTTTCACTTTGCCAGCCCATGGTCGAACAACCTAGCTCGTCCAGCCCGCAGATTTATATCTTATTTTTTAAAATTAAAAATTAATAAAAATAATCTAAAAGAATAAATTTTCTATATAATATTATTTTTACCAAGATATTTAATTTAATGACACATTTTATCGACGGAAAAATTCACTATAAAATAAAATATGTATTGCCGATAAATTTATTGATTAAAAAAATCATCAATAAAAGGAATGATAAATTTATCACCCAAATCTCACATTCATTGTCAATGTATACTCTATTTAGCTCCAACATGCATTTAGTAACCATGGCATCTACACCATGATCCTTATTGGATCTTCTCTCACAACCACAACCCGCAACACATCTAACCACCAGAAACGATGCAGATCGAAGCTTTACTAGATGTTGACAACTTTTACATCAAAACACGAACAACCCAGAACACGAGTAGATCGTGCACCACACACTTGTCGAATAGCCTCCATCACACATAAAAAGTCACCACGAACTCGCAGGACCTGAAAAAATTGTCACCAACACGGATTTAGGTCCACGCACTACACCTCCGTTTAAGCAACACCCACATGCATCTCCACCACGAGAACCAATTTGCAGACCACATAACCTACACGAGGGAAAACCATAGTGACTTAGCAAATTAGATTTCATGCGGATTTGGAATAAAAACTAACATAGTTACCATGCACAAATAAAAAGTAAAAGAAAAAGAAGAAATGAGGAAGAAGATGAATCAAATCGTAGTATTTGCCGATGAATATTTTCTTTGGTAATTATTGTCGAACATTATCAACGAATTTTTCATTGGTAATAATTGACAAAACAGAAATTTGTCGATAAATTTTATCAATGACAATTTTACTAAATTTTTTTTACCGTCGATAATTTCAGTTTGTCGACAAATTTTAAGAAATGCCAATGAATTCTAGTCGTCGATAATATCAATTTTTCTTATAGTGAATATGAAATAGTATTGTCATTTAATTATTAACACTTTCAAATTAAGTTTCAATTATTAGTTTTAATAAAATAATTTAACATGTAAATATAATAATTTTTTTATTTATTCTATTAAAAACATTAATTAATCAATTAAAAACTTAAAAATTATTTGTATGATTAAATATGGTTTTAATATTTATTTATACGTGCATATATATAAACAAATTTTAAAAATAAAAAAATTAAAAAGACTAAAATAAAAGTGATGAGTTGAGCTGCTAGCCCATCATCATGTTCTATAATGAGATGAGTTATAATTTCTGTACCATTTTTTGGTGATAAGCTAGTCTGTCGTGACTTCTTTTTGATTGACCAAAAGAGGATCATGCCAAATCAGGTAGTACAAACCTATTTTGTCATCTTTACTCTCAGAATACAATAAATACGTAAAATATTAAAATAAAATTATTATTACTATAATTGTGTGATTTTGTTCATGGTTGGCCCACAAGCCCCACAGGCTATTTATTCATTATGCAAAACATATCAATAAAATTAACTTACAATTCTTATGTGGAACAACTCAGTTGGACCCGTTATTTACATGTCAAATATGGGGTGAATAAATTAAAACAGATTGTCCAACATCATCATTTCTATTTAAAATCAGTTATCATTTTATATTAAATATTATATTATTTTATTAATAATAAAACATCACCTATATGAAGAAATATAAAATAAAATAACCGTTATATAATTCAAATGAAAAAATATTTAAAAGAAAAACACTCAATTGAAAATTATAAAATATTATGAGTACCCAATATAAAATAAATTAATAAAAACTTAATTAAAAACAATAAATTTTTTGAAAAATTTAAAATATAAATAAGCCAGAGTAAATAATATTTTTAAAAATGAAAAACATTAAATGTATTATTTATTACATGAAAATAAATTTATTAAGTATATTATTTTTATAATTTAAACAGTAAATAATAATTAATGGTATTGAATATATAAATTAATACTTATCTATACTATTATATAAAAAAATAATTATTTTTCAGACGTTTATTTTTCAATTTTTTCCTTTCATGTTTTTTTTTAAAAATTAAAATAATTGTTTTACAAATTTTATAACCTTTCTGTTTAAATTTATAACTGTCTTTTTAAACTTAAATTATTTTGAAAATTAAAATAGTTATTATAGTACAAAAATTACTTACAAAATAAATAAAAAATTTTATAACAAAACTTATAAAAAAATTATATTTATTTTTTAATTATAATTTTATATTTTTAATATAAGAAAATTAAATAGATATGAACATATTTTCTAGTTATCTTATGTTGTTATTGGTTATTAATAAAGTTGGAATTTTTTTAACCACTTTTTTATTGATAACTTTTCATGATAAGTTTTTATTATTCGATTTTAAATATACAAATCAATAAAAAAAATAATACACACAGTAAAAAATTTGTTAAAAAAATTTTTGGTTAATAAACTTTGTACCTAAACCTCTTCTCCTACAAAACCAAAAACTCAAGCTGAAAATCCGTATTGAAAAAAGGAAATAGTTTGAAGAACCGAAACCAATTAATGTTAATTAATTTTTATTTTCTGCAGCTCAGTACATCTGTGCTGTTCTTGAAGTTATTAATTATTTGCTTAGCTTTTCCTCCTCCGGCTGCTATATATTTGAGTAATGAACCTGACTCAAACCCTCAAGTGAACTCATTGAAACCGGCAACATTTGCGCACAGATTTTCTTCTTCTTTCAAAGAAAATGACGTTGTACAACCCAATGACAGAGAGCAGCAAGGGTCTGTCATCTCTGACGGATTCGTTGTCTGTAACGGAGACCGTGAATGGAACACACAATTTTGAGTTGAAGGGTTACTCTCTAACGAAGGGAATGGGCGTTGGGAAATTCATTGAAAGCGAGACATTCACAGTAGGAGGGCACCAGTGGGCCATATACTTCTACCCAGATGGCAAGGTCCCCAGTGATAATGGTGTTTATGTTTCCATCTTTGTCGCCCTCGTTTCCGAGAGCATCGATGTTCGTGCGCTGTTCGAACTCAAGTTGCACGACCAAAGCGGCAAAGGGAATCATTTGATTTATAGCCACTTCGGTCGGAGCCTCGAGAATGGCCCTTACACTATCAAAAACCGTGGCTGCATTTGGTTAGATATCTTTTTTCTTCTCTCTCAAACCTTGTGATTTTTGTGATGTATATAATTAGGGAATCAATATTAACTATTAATGTTGTTTTATGAAGTAATGATGAATTTGATGCGGTGGTTTTGCTGTGTGTGTTAGGGGATATAAGCGGTTTTTCAAACGAAAAGACCTTGAGACATCAACTTTCATCAAGGAAGACTGCTTGAAGATCAGTTGCACTGTCGGTGTTCTGGTGATGTCTGATTCTTCTACGTTAAACGCAATTCATATTCCTGAATCTGATATAGGAACAGATCTGGGGATGCTGTTAGATCATGAGGACTTATGTGATGTCACTTTCTCCATTAACGGGGAAAGGTTTCGTGCACACAAGCTTATTTTGGGTGCTCGATCAACAGTGTTTGAAACCTGGTTTTCCGATGGGTTAGGGAAGGATAATAGGGAGATAGTTCTCAATGACATGGAGCCTAAAGTTTTCAAGGTATAGCATGTGCTACTTAATTCAGTTTTAATGTGTAATCTCATACCTTTTTCCTTCATTATCTAATGATTTTCTTGCTTCTCCTAGGCTTTGCTTCACTTTATATACAAAGACACTCTGATGGAAGATCAAGAGCTGTTTTCGTGGCAATCATCATCGTATTCTTCGATACCAGAATCGTTTCCTGCAAAGTTATTAGCTGCATCGAACAAGTTTGCCTTGCCAAGATTGAAGCTCATGTGTGAATCAATATTTTGTAGAGGCATTTCTATATATTCTGTTCCATATATTCTGGTTCTTGCAGATCGTTATCATGCTACTGAGTTGAAGCCCATCTGTCAAAACTTTTGTGCAGAAAACTATGATGGTGAGATTTGCCACTTAACTCTCCTACATAAGTCTCAAATTGAGTTCAGAATGTTTTACCCTGTAACACATTTCCATGGTTGTGGTTTTGCATTATTTGTTAATGTCTGAAAGTTGATTCTCATGTTGTTTCATTACTGTCCGTTGCAGCTGTCGTGAAATCTGGTGGTTTGGAGTATATTAGGCAAAAATGTCCGTTTTTGCGAGCAGAACTGCAAACTATTGCTGCTGGTTTGGACAAATTCATTGTGCACTATGCTAAGAAAATACCAAATTCAGAAAGAGGTGAAGGTTCAAGCATTCACAAATCTGATGCTGTTAACGAGAAGAATGATCCATTAGGGATTAGTTTTAAGATTTGTAATGGTAAAGGAAATTAGTTGATTTCAAGACTAAGATGTACTCCTGATCAAAACAAAGAGACATATGTATGACATATCAGAAGACTTTTTAAATAAAAGTTTCACAATATTTCCTTTTCTTGAATCTATAATAGAATTAATATATAATTATGAACTCAACATTTAAACTTTGTTTTCTATTTAGTATTGTATTTCATAAAATTTTCAAAGTTACCATTTTATATTATTGGTTTCACTCAGATTCTTGCTTCAAACAGATAATAAAGAAGCAATTGATGGACACAATTTAAGGAGTTGAAAACCAAATTTATTGATGTGGAGAAGATGCATTAAATTTTACATTTGCAGATTAAATTTTTTCTTTTGAACAGTGTGTGATCTTCAATGACATATTTGATTTAATTATAGTTAATAATTCAACTAAATAGATATTTCCGTCAGAATAACAAGATTTTGCAAGAAGTTAAAGATCTGGGTAGAAATAACCCACAATCACTAAAACGGTAGAAAAGTAATGTTGAAGATTAGCAAGGATCATAATGATATAATTTTAGATCGTTTTGATATACTGAATTATTCTAATAAATTGTGTTTTGATGATAGTAAATAGAATTAAACTTTAAACGACCAAACTTTGAATTTCTTAAATAAAAACATACTAATACCAGCTACCTATAGTTAGTAATATATAATACTTAAGTAAATGTTCTAACATGAACAGGAGTGGTATAGATTAACATGTGTGACATAGACGTCAATGACATAGAAAACTTAAGTGCACTAACAAACATCAAATGTTTCCTTATTTCTAAAATATTTTTTTATATTTACCCAAACCTTAAAAACAAAAAATATTCTAGCTTAGAAAATTTCCAATACAGATTATATATCAAAATTAAAGTTATTAACACAAAAATGTAACTACTAACACAAACTATCACAACTAAAACTATTACAACAAAAACTAAAACTTTCATAATAAAAAGACAATTTTCAAGCAAAATACTAATGTTATTTTGAATCCTAGCTCCATCATTTCAAAAGATATGTTGTCCACTCTTATATTATCTTCTTTTTAAACCATTGAAAAAATAATATAACTTCATTATGTATAGATATTAATGTTTAAAGTTTGATGTGATTTCTTTTTAATATGTGAAAGATATATATTATTATCAAAGTTCAATATTCTCTAATTCTTACTTGAATTATGATTTTTATCTAAAACATGACATAATAACTATATTTTTATCTAAAACATTAGAAAATTGTCACCAGTTATTTTTAACGTGGACTTTTTAATTGTATGACATCAAATGAATTATGAGAACAATTTTTTTGGGTTAGTGATTATATATATTAAGTTTGTGATTTCTTACTCACTATATCTCAGCCTAAGATAATTACCATAATTAATCCATTTTAATAATATTACTAATACACTTTAATTCCTTGACTGTTGTAACCAGAATAACATTATCTCAGCCTTGGTTGCTATATATGTCATAGACACTCATGAAATATGATGTTGCCGAGATACTCACTTCCTCATTTGACGATGATTCTAACATCATAGACCTGATATCTTTCTGAACATCATAGACCTGATATCTTTCTTGAGAGATTGACCGTATACATCATGTAACATTAACAAATTAACAAAGTAGTTTGTTATAATTATTTTGTATAAATAATAAAAATAAGTAGATAATTGTTGACAATTTTTTTTTATGAGTGAGTATTTACTATTTTGAGACAATTTTTTTGCTGTAATATCTAAAATTCTTTTTTAAGAGAAAAAAAATGTTATTCGTAATAAATTTTCTTTATAAATTGTAGTTTATCAAATTTTTAATCTAATTATGTCATTGTTTTCTATTGTTTTTCATATTCTTGTGTTGGTGTTAGATATTATAATATATAGTGAACTTGAGATTAATTTCACACTAACAGGAATTACCTTATTCTTTTTCTTCTTTTTTTTTTGTGAATGTAAAAAAATATATAAGAAAATTGTTGAAACACATGATATTTTTCCATGAGAGTCTCTAAACAAAACCTTCACACCATTTATATTAAATTGGATTTTATTAGCGCTGCAAAACATATAATGTTTTTTGCTAGTTATTATTGTTTTACAAATTTTATAATATATTTTTATTTTAATTTCAAAATTTATTTTGACTCTAGCAGATAAATTATTTAAAAAGAATAATCTGATAATAACTTTTTGCAATGTAAATGTTTAAACATTTCTTAATATTTAATTAAATATAAATTTTCATATAAAAATAATTTAATTATTTTATAAATCTTAAAATTACCATATACTTTTTATATTATTTTATCAATGAAATTATTCACCATTTATTTATTTAATGTAAACACTCTATTTTTTTCACTTTTTTTTTTCAATTCAAACATGACATGTAAGAGAACTAATCAGATAAACGCCTAAAACATTACAACGTTCTTTCTTGTGCATTCAAATTACAATTAATTAATTAATTAATTCATCTACTAGTGTTATAGTCAATTACACGTTATAATCAGTATTATATACAATTTATATTATCTCTACAAACTATTCTGTTTAATCTAGATTATTAATATTATAATAATAATTATTATAACTCTCATTTTGAAAAAACAAAACTCAATATACTAGACTATTTATCTCAATTCTTACATGAGTTTGTTTTTTATATAAAAATTTTAAATACAGTAAATAAATAAAGAATAAATAAAATTTCCTGTCACATTATATAATTTCGTGAATATGATAAAATACTAATTTTATTATTATGGAGCTTTCACTCACCTTTGGGATAAAAGAAGCAAATTAAGGTAAAAAATATAATGAGTTCAAAAACAAATTTATTGATTTTGGGTAAAAGAAACTAAATTTTACATTTATTTTCAATTTTTTTAATTTGAATAGTTAGTTTTCACTCTTATTATCATCATATAATTACATACTTAATGCATTTATTAATAAGTAAAAAAAATTTGCAATTTTTCTACTATTAAATATAAAATAAGTTAATAAACTTATTTATTATTATTAAACAACCGCTTTTTTAGAATTTTCTTTATCTTTTCATTTGCAATAAAAAATAATGCTCACCTAAAATTTATATTTTCAATAAATTTATGTTTTCAGTCATTGTTTTTCTTTTTAAGGTGTTGATTTGAACTTTCTTGAACTTGACATACTCAAGAAAGAGAGCAACTGAAAATACATTTTTCCAATGAATCAGTGAATGATATTTTTAAAATGACGTTATAATTAGAAAACAAATAGAAAAATGTTAAATATAAATAAGTTGTAAAATATTAACGCATATAAACTGGGACAACGTGTATAATATAATGACAAAAACAGCTATCATATAAATTAAAGAAAAAAATTAGAAAACAAATAGAAAAATGTTAAATATAAATAAGTTGTAAAATATTAACGCATATAAACTGGGACAACGTGTATAAATATAATATGACAAAAACAGCTATATAAATTAAAGAAAAAAAAAAAGAAACGTTCAGTTAATTAATTTTTTACATGAAAATATTAATTTCTTTTATTTATTAATTATTTTTCTGAAAATGTTACTAGTTATTGATAGACTATCCGTTTCTTGTAGGTGTTCTGGTGTAGAGTTCAAGAAATGTAATAATAAATTATTTTTATGATTTTAGTAAAATATTTATTAAGTTTCCCATGTTATGTGTTTGGTTTCTCCATCACAATAAATATATATACATTAACTAATTAAATATTAAATGAATGAAAAAGTATAATGACAACAAGTAATTAATATTTTCTTGAATTTGGAAGATGATAATTATAAATAAAAAATAGTAATGGAACTGAAAGAGTATTTATGTGAAGCTTGTAAAGGAAGGTGAGCCAAAATCCAGAATTATAATCTCCATTAGCAGAAACACAGATCCAGTTACCTAAAGCTAGAAAATGGCTCTTACGAAGAAAAACTCCACAAGTTCAGAATCAGTGACAGAAATGATAAAGGGTTCACATGAGTTCAAGCTGAAAGGTTATTCTCTGCTGAAGGGAATTGGAGTGGGAAAATTTATTGCAAGTGAGACGTTCAATGTTGGAGGGTATGAGTGGGCTATATACTTCTACCCTGACGGTGTAGACACCCAAGAACACGCCACAGTTTATGTCTCGGTTTTCGTTGTGCTCGTTTCCAATGCTAATGATGTTCGAGCGATGTTTGAATTCGCCATGCATGACCAAAGAGGACAAGGGAAACACTTTGTCCTTGGTCACTTTAATGACACCCTAGGGACTGAGCCTCACACTTTATCCAAGGGAGAAATGTGGTTTGTTTCATCTATTGTTGTTTTAACAGTTTTCATTTATCTGTTTTTTCTGCATTATTATGATGTTGTATTATGATGTTGTGTGTTTTAGGGGCATTAAACGTTTTTACAAACGCTTTCACCTTGAACACTCAATGTACCTCAGATGATTGTCTACAAGTAAATTGCACTGTTGGGGTTTTGCCTACCATCCGATATAATTCCATGACTATAGAAGTTCCCGAATCTACCATTGCAACAAGTTTTGGGATGCTGTTTGAAGATGAACAATCATCTGATGTTACGTTTTGTGTCGGAGGAAACAAGTTTTATGCGCATAAGATTGTATTGGCCGCTCGGTCAAGTGTGTTTAAATCTCAGTTTTTCTGTGGAACTGACAAGGTTGATAGAGAGATACTTGTCAATGAGATGGAGCCTATGGTTTTCAAGGTACCATGTTATTCATTTTGTATTTTCCATGGCAATAGAGTGATGTTTTATTCAGTGTTGCATATCATATCATATAATCGGTTTGGTTTGGTTATCTAATTTTACTCTTGTGTCAAGGCATTACTTCACTTCATTTATAAAGATACTCTTATAGAAGATGAAGAACTCCATTTGTCAGTGTCTTCATCCGTGGCTTCTATCTCAGAATGGTATGTAACAAAGTTGCTGGCTGCTGCACACAAGTACGATTTACCAAGGCTAAAGTTGATGTGTGAATCTGTACTTTGCAAACATATATCTATAGGTTCTGTTGCTCAAATTCTGGTTATTTCTGATTGTTATGATGCCACTGAATTGAAGTTCATATGTCTGCAATTTTCAGCAGAAAACCTTAATGGTGAGTGTTCTTGCTTAGTTGGTTGTTGTTTGACAAAATCATTTGATTGTGATGTGATTTCTCTGATTGTAGCTGTGCTGAAATCTGATGGTTTCAAGCATCTTAAGGAAAAGTGTCCATTTCTTCAATTTGAACTGCTAGAGACTGTGGCAGCAGGAATTGGGTGTGTCAGTGTTGACAGTGATGCAACGACACCTGAGCCAAATGAAATAGAAGCTGAGAGCACAAGTTATTATCCTTCCAGCGATGAGGAAAACCATCTGGGTTGGTAGTACAAACAAAACTAAAAGACAGTCATGTTTGTCATTCTGCAATGTTGTAATGTTCACAATTTGTTTACTTTTATAATTTTAATGTCATTATCATCTTATTTTATGTCTTTTATCTTCTTTTATTTAAATTGGCAAAAATAAGACCTATATTTCTTGTAATTTTCAGTTCAGAAAATATAACTTAAGTATTTGGTTATTCTTTTTAAGAAAATAGTTTACAAAACATTATTTCAAACAATATATACACACACACTGATTAATGTATTTCCATAACTATTATTTTAAAAAAATTGTTAAATAACACTAAATAGCTATAAAGTTCTTAATTTAGATTAGCACAATTTATAAAATCTATTTAAAGAAAAAAATAATAATAAATAATATATAGTATATCCCTTCTAGGGCTTAAATAAAGTTCTACTTTATTATAAAGTCGGTTGTTTAGATCAGAAGAACTTAGTTGGAAATGGGAGGTTAATGATTTTTATTTTTTCATTTCTATGGGATTTATGCAATAAAATTTGATAAAGAAGTAAAAGATTTAAGTCTTCTGATTGTTATATTTTTCTCACTTTATGAATGGATTTAATGGTTTAAACTTGTATTTTTTTTCATTCAATTCACGTGTTCAGTATATCTATCATCATATCCAAAAGAGTTTTAGTCTTAGTTGATTAAGAGAAACTTTCTTTTTGCCAAATTCTTGTATTTTAAATTGTTTATATGTATAAGTTCTTCGAAAATTGAAGGTTATATGTTTGATTATCAGTTCATAAAAGATATTTGTAAATTTGTTGAAAATGAAAGTACTATGAATAGAGGTCACAAGAGGACGAGGAATGTGTTTCTTTATCTTATGTATATTTCTAAAAAAATTCATTTTTATTCCTTACTTAAATCTAATACATAAAGTAAGCGTATTTATATTCATATTTTCTATTATTTCTGTTAAATATATTATTTTTATCTTTTATTTTTAATTAATTTTTTATTATTTTTTATTTATATTTTAAGTTTAGTTTATATTTCTTTAATTATAAATAGAGTATTTATATATATTTAATACAAGATAAATTAATTTTATACATAGTTTTGACTATATTTAACATGGTATCTAGAATTTAGGATTCTTTTGAGGAAAAAATTTTGTTGCCTCTGCAATTACACTCATCGTTACCCATGACAGCATTATCTATCGTTGTCGACAGCACTATCTATCATTGTCGGCGGCGCTGTCGCTTATCGTCGTTGTCTACCATTGTCACAATCGAAGTTTTAGTTTCGACCAATGATCACACAAATTTCATTGGAGCTCCTGCGTGCTTTCAACACCTTTTAAAGTTGTAGATCTACTTTGAAACCTAGAATTTTCTCGCGGCCACTCCGAAAGTGCATTTGTTCGGGTTCAGATTCATTTTGTACTTGCAGATCTTCCTGAATACTTCGAATATGTCCTTAACATGGTCTCAACTGAGCAGCTTCAGATGATCTGAGCAGCTTCAGATGATCATATCATCAACATAGACATCCATGCACTTCTCGGTTTGCTGGCGAAAGACTTTGTCCATTAATCGTTGGTATGTGGCACCTACATTCTTAAGTCCAAACGATATAACATCATAGTAGTAATTTCGTTCGGTTATGAAAATCGTTTTCTCGCAATCGGCAGGAACATGGGAATCTGGTTGTAACCAGAATAAGCATCCAGGAAACTAAGTACTTAGTAGCCGGAGGCCCTATCCACTAGGCCATCTATACTTGGGAGAGGGTAGACGTCCTTGGGGCACACCTTGTTGAGGTCCGTGAACTCCATGCACATTCTTCATTGGTTATTCGCCTTTTTCACCATCATTATGTTGGCTAACCTAGTAGTATACGTAACTTCGCGAATGAAGTTGACCTCTAAGAGCTTCTTGACTTCAACGTCCATCGTACGTCCCTTTTCTTTACCAAACCTCCTCTTCTTTTGCATCACCAGACGTGCTTCTTTGAATAAAGCTAGTTTATGTGACATTACATTGGGATGTATGCCAGGCATGTCAGCGACAATCCATTCAAACATATCAGTGTTGGCTATTAAGACTTTGCCCAAAACGCACTCCTGGTAATCTGCTAAGCTTCTTCCAATGGACGTTATTTGTCCTTTCATCCTTCTTAGACCAATGATTTTACCTCCTCGAAGGGTTCATCTGGTCCACGGTATTGGTACGAGGGTCTAGGTCGGTCATTGCTCTCCAAGCGCCTGATCTTTCGATGGGGGATGAAGGGTTCAGATTTCAACCCCTCCATGTAACATTCTCGGGCTATATTCTGATCAGCCTATATGGTACAGATCGTTCCCCTATTAGATGGAAATTTCATGGCTAGATGAGAGGTTAACACGATCGCCCCCAAAGAATTCAAACACGGTCGGCCGATCAAAATGTTGTAGGAAGTGTTTGCTTCTACCACGAGGTACCTTACCCTCAACTCTTTCGAATCCTTGCCTGTCCCCGATTGTGTCCTCGAATCAACATATCCTCAAGTATCTACCCGCTCGCCCACAAACCAAACAATTTGCTCGCTATACGGGACAATCAGATCGTCTGACAAATCCATCTTCTGGAAAGTTTTCTAGTAGAGGATGTTAACGAAGCTTCCTTGGTCAGTAAGTACCTTGTTTACACTCTATCGGGCTATTTCCGCAGTAATAACCATCGAGTCGTCCTGATCGGGATTTGGGACATGGAAATCCTTGTCCATGATGGTAATCAGAGGCATTGATCGTTGTTTCTTGTCCACAAGGTGGACGGTCTTCAGGCCTCTTAGGTGTCTTTTGCGGTAGACGAGGATGATCCTCCACTGGCAAATCCCCTAAAGATTGTGTTTATATGGTCGCACAATAGGCGGTCACGACTTCGACTTCGGCTCCAGCTTCAGCGTCGATTATCGTATCGATGTTCGTCGTGCCTTTGGAGTCAATCAAGGCTTGCTCTACGCGGAGGCTTCTTCCAACACGTTCAGACTTAACATACTTTTGTAGGTGCCCTGCCCGAATGAGGTCTTTTATCTTGTCTTAGAGTGAGGAGCATTCCTCAATTGTGTGTCTGAGGTTCTGATGATACTAATAATGTTTCTTACAGTCGGTATTTCTTGGGGATGACATCTTCTTGAGAGGGGGAAGGAGGTCAGCGTTTAATGCTTCTTCTATAATTCTAGCCCTTTGAGTGTTCAAAGGCGTGTATTGGTTGAATTTGAGCGCGAAGACAAGATCCTTTGGTTTCAATCCTCCTCCTTTGTCATCCCCATTGAGTGATTTTTTGTCGTTCTTCCTCTCTCCTCTAATAAAATGAGGCTGTAAAGTCTTCTTGTTGTCTTTTTTGAAAGACGTGGATCTCTTTTATATGCATGAACTCAATTACTTTCTCTTACAACTCATCCATAATCTTTAGCGGTCTTACACATATTAACTCGACTAACTCAAACAAAAACACAACTCAGCCAAGTCGGTTCAACTAGCACAACCAACACAATTGTCACCATTTAATTATTCTAATATATAGTTTTAATAGAAAAACAAAATAAGCAGTCCTATATTCTATTAGTTTATTAAAATAAAAATAAAATAAATTGTTATTGTGTTATGTAAGTGATATATTTTAAATATAAATATTTACAAATTAAATTTTAATATTAATTTATTTAATAGATAAAACAATAATTATTTCAATTTATTTAACTAAACATATTATTAAAACTTATTAAATATTTGCATGATTAATTAATTATAATTTTATATATATATATATATATATATATATATATATATATATATATATATATATATATATATATATATATATATATATAATGTATATGTATGTGTGTGCGTCAACTGCGACGTAGTCCTATTTTTCACATGGGGTGCTAGGATTTTTCTGTCTGTCTATGGAAGATATGATCGTGGGATATGTTAAGATGAGGGTATATTAATTTATTGTCATTATTCCTAATTAATATTTGTTATAACATTCTGATGTTTCAATAGTTTAGGTTATTTTTATTTTTTGGTGTGAGACTAATCTCGTTTTAATTTTCAAAATAAATTTCGCAGTTAATAAAATATTTTTGTTCAAATTTCCTAAAATTTGGTATAATTTATTATTAAGTAAATAAGTGACAGTTCTTTAAAGAATGTTATTTTTTTTCATTTTAAAAATTTTAAGATAATATTTTTTCTATTATACTTCTAAATTTAATTAATATAAAGAAAAGGAAAAGTTAGTAGTAATGTAATAGAAAAAGGTTTTAAATATGTTCGAAGTTCTTAAACTTTGATAAGAATTCCTTCTAAACTTAATTTCCAATCTTTTAAAATCAAAAAATATAATTCTTTTAATCCAAAAAAAAGACTAGTTATTTTATTTGTTAAATAATATTTTAATTAATATTTAAATTAAAATCTATTAAATGATATAAACAACTCAAATGATAATTTAAAATATTATTTGACATGTAAAAATATATAAAACAATTAGTTTAAAATAATTATATCTATTCAATTTTAAAACTAGAAAAAAAAATTATATCAAAATTTTTTAAAAATTTAAATTCATATCAAAATTTAGAAACTAAAACATATTTATCCATAAATAAATACAATAACTCATAAATATACAGTAGAGTTATAAAACTGAAATAAAGTATAATAAATAACTTTCTTACTTAATTGTATAAATAAACAAATTTTGATTTGTGAAGAATACATTGAATGAAAGACTATATAACTCACCCGTTTCAGAATACAATCAATAAATAACTAATTGCATTAGATACGTTATGCTAGATTTAATTCTTAATAATAAATGTCATTTATGATTTAAACAATGAATAATAATTAAATTCATTTCATGTTATGTATGATTTTGAAATTTAGGCAAACGTTCATTCTATGTGGCACAATAAGAATTAATAGAAGTTATTCTTCAGTGTCAGTTTTTTATATAAGAGAAACTTTTATTTTTATTTTTAACCCTCTTTTCTCATTATTTAATCTATTATGATTTCTAGTTAGTTGATTGTCAAAAAATGTAAAAATGTATAAAAATTAAATTTTTTAAAAGTACTTTACTGAATATGTATATTTATTAAGAATTTAAAATATTATGCAGGTCTAAAAACATATTATATATATATAATCATAAATCATAAATTTCATACCCACGAAAAATAAAGATTAAGTAGTATTTTAAGTAGTATTTCATACCCACACAAACTATTATTATGTCCTATGAGCATACATATTTTTTAAAAGTAGTATTTGAAGTGTTTCTTCTAACTTTTATCATTTTAAAATTCATTTTTAAAAATAGTATATTAGTACTCCTATATTTGCTAAGTATTAAAATAGCCATGAAAATTAATAACAAACTAAATTATATACGATTAAGTTATACAAGTTTTCTCAAAATTCAAATTCATAATACATAATTAATTGATATTACTTTTAATAAGCTAAAATTCATGATGAAAATTGTTGCACTAGTCTAACTAGATTAGTCTAACATGAAACTTTACAACAATGGTAAAAAAGTCCATTAAAAGAAGAGTCGTGATTTAAAGTTTGTTAATAAGAATAAGAATTATTTGAAAATGTGGGAGTTTATTATATATGAACATAACACAAAAGTTTAAAAAACATGCTAAGAATTGGTGGCAATAATTAATTTTACTTTTAGTGAACCTCTTGTGTATACACTCTTGATTTATCCTTTTATCACACTAATTGGTCAACTAGGAACTATTTGGAAGTGTGGCAACTCTACCATATGAGGGAATCCAAGCAATTAAAAGCTCAACAAAGTCAACCAATCATTTTTCTGTCTCATTTATTGTTTTTCTTATATAAATAGATTTAGATTTTTTTTTCTTATTCCATGTCCATTTTATCTAATTTATAATGTAACATATAAGCAAATTTCTAATCTATAGAGGGTGAAAAAGAGGGTTGTATACTTTTTGAGAAGTGTATCTCTCTTTAACCGTAATAAATAGGAAAAATGAGAGAGATGACTTAATAATTAATTGCTTAATTGAGTATTAAATAATTCAATAAATTTGAGTATTTTTAATTACATTTTTATTAATTTTTTTTATTAAATACTTAAATTTTTTCTATTTTTCAACTGAGCCTCTATCTTTTAATTTTTCAGTTAAATAAATGTAATCGTTGTTTTATTTTATCATTTTCCTCATTGTAAAATGTGATATTTTATAATTAATATAAAACCATATTACAATTAATGAAAAATAACAAGTAATTTTTATTGTTTAAATAAAAACATCTTTGATAATCAAGAATTATCATTGTCACTTATATAAATAATAATATTAGTGCTGTTAAAATGGATTAGAATCCTTGAGTTGAAAAAAGAATTAAAATTTTAATACGGACTAATTTTAAACTTGATTTACTAAAATCCCGACTCACCCAGGTTGAACTTGTGGTGAGCTAGGTTGGCTCAGCAACTTATATAATTTTTTCTAATAAGTACTTTTTGTTAGGTTATTCATTTAACAAAATATTTAAAGAGAGACTCGTGTGAAATTATTTTTGTATGAAATAATTACACAAGAAAATTCTATAAATATATACTTAATAACCCAATTTTTATGCACTAACAAATTTGAATCGCTATGAAGCCATTAAAAATTTTGTTGATGAGATTTTGTGATATCTTTGTGTGAATGAAATCTTATGTTTGTTTGATCATAAATTTAATTTAAGACTTTTTCCTTTTATTTACATTTGAATTAAAAAAAAATTAGTTTTTTAAATAGAAAAAGAAAAACTTGTAATTAAGTCAGACAATTAGTCAATATGTTTAACCCATTAATCCGTGGTAGACTGGACTAGATTCAAATTTTTTTAACTCGTTAATAAATAAATTGAGTTGAGTTAGTTCATTGAGTAGCTAATTCATTGTGGATCGAGTCGGGTCGGATTGAGTGACTATAGTTCTAAATAACATAATGAAAATCTCTTAATCATTATAAGTAATGTAAAATATATAGAAAACGTGTTATGTCAAAACGAAAAAAAAAACATGAAAAAGAAATTAAGTATTTGTATGTCAAAAGAAATACTAAAATAAGTTAGGCTTAAACCCTACATTGGTCCTCATATTTGTGTGCAAATCTCAGTTTGGTCCTCAAGTTTTGAATTGTCTCAATTGGGTCATAATTTTTGTAAAAATGCACATATTTTACCCTAACCGTTAAGTTGTCTCAAACGGCGTTAATTGATGCTGGGATGAATTCTTTATTTTAGGCTTAATCCATCCCTTGGTCCTTATGTTTGTGTGAAAATCTCAGTTCGGTCCTCAAGTTTTTCCTCAAGTCCTTATGAAATGCAAACATTTTACAACATTTTACCCCAACCGTTAAGTGTATTGAGACGGTGTTAACTTTGAACTGAGCTTTAATTTTTTTTTATGTTTTAAAATCATTAAATTCACGTGGCTATGGTCTTTGTTTTTCCTTCCAATCACTGATCACAGTTCACTCATTCCTCCACCCTCAAACCCTCAAACCCCCCGACTCACCTTTTCTCCCTCTCAAACTAAAAAATGTCGTCGTTGTCGACAGTTCAAAAATTATGACACAATTGAGACAGTTCAAAACTTGAGGACCAAACTGAGACTTTCACACAAACATAAGGACCAAGGGAGGGATTAAGCCTAAAATAAAAATTTCATCTCAGCATCAATTAACGCCGTTTGAGACAACTTAACGGTTAGGGTAAAATGTGTGCATTTTTACAAAAATTATGATCCAATTGAGACAGTTCAAAACTTGAGGACCAAACTGAGATTTGAATACAAATATGAGGACCAATTGAGGGTTTATACCAAAAAGTTATGCATGGAGAATTGCAAAAATATTTATACACCAATAAACAAAAATAAAAATTCAGCAAAGATTATGGAGCCAATAAGGTGGATGAATATTATTATATAAGTACAATTGGTTAATATAATCTTTTAAGTAAGCATTTTTTTTTTTAATTTATGCAGTGTAGTAGTAAGGTTCAATTTAAAGTTGTCAAACGGATTGTGAGATATTTTAAGAGAATTACAAAATCATAGCATTAAGTTCACGCACTCTCAAAATTTTATCTCGAATAAAAATAAACAATTTATAATAAATAAATACATTAAATTAGATTTAAAATTTACTTATTAACATAATTATGAATTTAAGTTTACCTTTATAAGATTTTGTTTTTTTATTGAATATATTGTATTTTTTAATAAAAATAAGAAAAAAAAAGAATTTGAACGGTCTAGATTAATCAGGCAAATAAGGACAAGATGAAAAAAAGTATTGAATGAATTAATAAATAAGTTATTTAATAGCTATTAATATATCTTTCAAAATGAATAGAAACCGTGAGTAATGAACAGAAAACATTAAACTTTCCTATTAAATCATTAATTTTGTTTTTGAAATCATTAATTATCTCCTCCCTCTTATCATTTTGTGGGCATTACTTAATTGAAGCTTGAGAATGAGAAGACAGTGAGAGATCTTGCAGAGGTGGAAAAATAGGAAGATGATGGGAGGGCGTAGGAGAAGTGTGAATTCTTGGAGCAGTTCTGAATCGGTGACAGAGATACTGTTGGGGTCTCACATGTTTGAAATAAAAGGGTACTCTTTGACAAAGGGAATGGGCATTGGAAAATGCATTGAGAGCAAGAAGTTCACCATTGGAGGGTACGAGTGGGGCATACAGTTCTACCCAGATGGCAAATACTCCAAAGATAACTCCTCTTATGTTTCTCTCTTCATCACACTCTATTCCAACGCCACTGATGTTCCCACCTTTTATCAGATCATCTTGCTCGATCAGACACCTAAACGAAAACGCCATGCTGGTACCCACTACGATCACTCCTTCGAATGTGGACCCTGCGTTTTCAAAACCCGTGGCAGCATGTGGTTTGTTTCTCTCTTCTTTATCTTTCATTCGTGTCTCGTTTGTTGAAGACATTCATCTTTAATCTTTAGTTTCGTGGTTTATATTTCTTATTTGTATTTTTGAATTTAGAACATATCCGTTATAGGATTTCTATTAGATTATTTATTAATGTCTAATCTTATATTCGAGATGTACATATTTCAGCATAAGAAGATGGGTTGAAAGTCTCTCGTCAACTAGAGATAAAGCTAATTTATAATATTTTATAAACCGGTTTTGTAGAGTTGAGTTAAATCTATTTCTTAATAAAATCTGAGACAAAAAATAAGAATGTTAATCAGATCTTGTGATTTTCTGAATGGGATATGGAGTAAGCTGTGTAATCTGTTTTGGAAGGAGTGGATTTTGGATTGATGAATAATGATGCAGTGGTTTTGTTTTGTGTGTTAGGGGTTATAACCGGTTCTGCAATCGGAAAGATCTTGAGGCTTCAGGTTTTCTCAAGGATGACTGCTTGAAGATTGAGTGTACTATTGGTGTTGTGGTGACATCGTGCAGTGATTCTTCCAAGTTAAACAAAATAAAAGTTCCTGAATCTGATATGAGGGAACAGTTCGGGATGCTGTTAGATTCTGGGGCATTTTCTGATATTACTTTCTCAGTTAGAGGACAAAAGTTTAATGCTCATAAGCTTGTATTGGCTGCTCGCTCAAAACTGTTTCTAGCTGAGTTTGTTAATGGGAGGGAGAAGGATGAAAATGGTGACATACTTGTTAATGACATTGAACCTAGGGTTTTCAAGGTAACAACATATTGGTTAAAAAGGCCACTTTTTCTTTTTGTTTATCTTTTTGTAGTTGTTTTTGTTTTCTTATTAGCTAGGTTACTTTCAATGTGTCATGTGTCATGCAGCCAGACTAAAGGTTTCAAAAACATATATAGAAGGTCTAATGTTTTAATTCTATTGACAAAAATTGTTGGAAGAAAAATATTCATTTTCAACCTAGAGTTCATATTTTATTATAAGACTCGATTGTTCACTTTTAGATCAATTATTCACTTTTATTAATAAACAAAACTAGCATAACTTTAAAAATATATTAAACTACAAAAAAAGATTATATTTTTTTCCAAATACATACATCATTTATATTTGGAAGAAGTTTTTCAAAACTAAAATTATTTAAATCATATATGGGATGAGTTAACCAATATTGTCTATCCAGAGTAAAATATTAATTTGAATTGTTTATTTATACAACTCTAATAAATAATTTTCCAGCTTAAAACATTAAAAAATGAAATAAAAATTATTAATCTACATTACCATAATTTTTATATTAATTTTTATTGAAGACCTCCAAAATTGTTAGATATAACCTATTGACAGTATCATTTGCTTGGTTATCTAATGTTTCTTGTGACATATTGTTGAACAGGCTTTGCTTCATTTTATTTATAGAGACTCTCTAATACATGATAAAGAGCTTTATAAGTCACGTTGGTCACTGTATTCTTCGGTATCTGAAACATTTCCTGCAAAGTTGTTAGCAGCTGCAGAAAAGTTTGATTTATCAAGACTTAAGCTGATGTGTGAATCTGTACTGTGCAATGATATATCTACAGATTCTGTTGTCAACATTTTACTTCTTGCTGATCGTAATCATGCAACTGAATTGAAGTTCGCGTGTCTAAAATTTGCTGTTCAAAACCTTAATGGTGAGTTTTCCTACTCAACTCTACATTATAGAGTTCATAAACAAGTTTTTAGGTTGTGCTATATTTTAATCATTTTTTGTCAGTGGTTTTGACAGCACTTCAGATGTATAACAGTTGATGCTCATATGGTTTTTTTTCATTATTATGGCTGTTGCAGCTGTCATGCAATCTGACTGTTTCAAATATCTTACTCAAAAGAATCCACTGTTGCAAGTTGAACTGCTCAAAACTTGGGTAGAATGCAAGGAACCATTTATTGGAAAACGAAAATATGAATCTTTGAAGACCCAGTCTCCAGATGATGATCATTAAGGGCACATCAATGTAATACAACAAACTTTGGAAAATTAGTCCTAGGATGTGAGAGTTTGATATTGTGTTTGGATGAAAAATGTTTAAAGCATAATTTACTTTTAAATATTTTATGATGAAATGTTAACAAAAACGTCTAATAATGAAATAATATATACCAATAAGATCGTTTAAGATGTCGCACTGATTAATGCAATATATGTTTACACAATATATTAAACTCAACGTATTATAAATGCTAAAGGAACATCTAGCATAAATATTGTATTAAACTGTTAATAACTTGGAAGACATCATGGGAATGATTGTTCCGTGTTTTCTAACGGATTTATCCTTACAATGACTTAGTATTTTCTACAAAAGCAAAATAGCATTTGATCTCGTAAGAAAGGTTACAACACCTTTTTTAAAGTCAATGTTTCAAAATAACAGATCTTTTTTTAAATTGTCTATATATAAAAAACTGTATGAAGAAGAGAAGAACAACAATCGCATAGCACTTCATCCTTGTAGCTTCCTAAGGAGAAGTTGATTAGAACTTGTTTATTGACATTTATTTATCCCTCCTTACTTGTCCAAGTAAGCTTATAAGGTTTGGCATAAGTAATGGTTTCTAATCCAACCCTTGTGCTAGCTACATTTGCTCTACTTCCTCCATCAATAATTAAAGAGTAAACTTTATTGCTACTAAGGCATCTAGTATAGAAAATGTTTTCTCTTTGAGTTGGTTCAAGCTCCTTTGAAACTTAGCCTAGCATGCACATCACTACCAAAAGATCTCCCTCAAAAGGTTTAGTTTCAATTTTACTTGAGTAAGAAGAGTCTTCTCTTGAAGGAGAAGGGAGAAATGAGTGTTCATTATTTACCTCACCACTTATCTTTAAGGGAATGGTCCTCTTGGTTGGGCAATTCAAAGCAATGTGCCCATATCCTAAACGCTTAAAACATTTTATGGAACTTGACCTTTGAGAAGTGGAATGATGAGTGTAACCACTTGGTGACTTATTTCTAAATGGTAATTCTTGGTGAAACACTTGGATGGGGATTTATCATGTTTATCTTTATCTTTTCCCTTCCATGAGTGACTATACTAGTAGTTGGGTGAGTAACTCCTCCTTGCCCCTCCTTTTCTTTTCAATTGAATTTCAATCCTTAGGGCAAGGGGTAAAATTTTTTTTAAGAGCGAAGTAATCATACAAATTTACTTGGTCTTGCATGTATCCCCTTAAACCACTTACAAACATATATAGTTATTTTCTCTTCATTTGATTCTTCTAATTTAACCTTAAGCATGAGAGACTCTAACTCTTTAAAGTACTCATTCACACATATATGCCTTTGGTGAAGCCTTTGGAGCTTCAAAAGGAGTTCTCTACTATAGTAGGAAGGAACTAATCTAGCATGCATTTAAACCTTAATGTCCATCCAAGAGGTCGTGGTGACCTTTGGTAACTGTCCTTACAAACTTTACGCCACCAAGTCATGGCATGATCCTCAAATCCTACCACTATTAGATCATCTTGTGCTTGATCCTTTACATAATTTATATTTAAAATTCTTTCAACTTTAGCTTCTCAATCAAGGTAGACTTTGGGGTCAATTTCACCATAGAACTTGGTAATCTTTGGAGCTTGCTTCATTGGTGATGGATTGGGTTGCGCCTAGAGTTCCTTCTATCTCTATGGTAGCTCCATTCTTCTTGTGAGATATTGAGTGCATAAGATCTTTTCCTTCTTCTCCTAGCTTCTTTGTGTTGTCTCTCATTCAAGTCTTTGGATGGTGTCCTTTAGTTGTCGTTTACTTTCATGCATTGCCTCTCTTATTTGTCTTTCACTTTTTTTACTTGACACCTCTATTTCCTTGAGAATTTGTGCTAAGGGTTTTGTCACCAATGTCTTGTCTTTGCTTGGAGTATGTGCATTTGATGAGCTTACCATGAAGCCAACAACCAAAACCAAAAATCGAGACAAAATAAAAGCCAAAACATATTGGTTAGTTAGAAACTGAGAGAAAATAAACACCAAAATAGTACCCTCAAAATGTTTAGGTTTCCTCACACATGCAATAGGCTAGGCTATCACTCAAGCTTTCCTAAAAGAGTGTAGACTCCTCTAGGTACTAAGAATTCAAGTGACTAGCAAGCATATATGTGAATGTGATCACAACCAAACACAGAGTTTCAAGGAAAAGAAAACTTCAAATGACAAAACTAAGAAGCTTAATGACAAGCAAGAAAAGCATAAAAATAAGGAAAGTTAAACTCTAAAGAAGGAAAAATTCATGTGACAAAACTAGCAACAAGACTAACACAATAAAAGCTTAAAACAAGACTTAATAGAAAATAATCAAACATGTAAATAAAATTCCATCCAACATGCACATACTAAGGTGATTAGGATCCTACAATGTGGGAACTAATTTACCATATTCATCAATTTAACTTAAATGGTTCAATTCTATAATCAAAGCAACATGTAATTTTGACAATTTCTATTTTTCAAGTAGTGTTCTAAATCTCTTGGCCAAGCAATATGTTTTTTACTCCAAAGGTGCTTAGAAACTCATGCCCAAGACAATTTAGGCACCAAAAACAGTTTTGAAATTGATTATAGAATTGATTTAGAATTGTTAACTAGTTGCTAGATGTTTATGAACACTTAGCTCTTATGTATAGGCTCAACCAATCCAACCAAGAGACATACACACTAAGCTAAGAATTTTATCAAACATATTCAAGCATTGGAAACAAGAACAAGAAAACTATAACTTGACATATGACACATTGTTAATGAAAAACCAACTACAGGCAAGTGCACTAGTCACACATAACAAGTGATAAATATTATTCTCTCTCAAGGGACTTGTGCAACACTCGACAACTCTTGCACTAAATAACTCAATTAGACCATAAAGTTCACAAAAACACAATGTAAACTCTTTTTTGTATTTTTATCAAATAGTTAGTGTGCAACAAGAAATTTAACATAGATTATTTATAAATTGTTGAGATTAGAGTTCAACTACTTCATTCTCATACATTGACAAACATCTTAATTTCATATTCATGTCAAAATCAATTCATAAGCATACTCAAATCTTATCCCTAGTGACTTTGAGTCTATAACTTATCAAGTTTCAATCCCTTGAATCCTCAACAAGAAATCATGCGTTAAGTTCAAGAGTCTAAAACAAGAAATCTTCCTATTTTGTTCATAACTTTTTCTACAAAACTTCAAATGCATTGATTTTCTTTTTGTTGGAAATTAAACTCAAAGGGCTTTCATTTGACTATAAATGCGTATTTTTTTTACCTTTGAGCTAGATGAAGTTTAATTTTAAAAATCATAGACATTTCTTGACAGCACTATTTTATGTGTAATGAAATTGATTTAGATCGTTCCAATATAGTTATAATAAGATAAGGTTAGAAAAAAAAATAAAGGCAAACAAAATAACCTAAGCTCTAATTATAAAATTATAATTAAAGACCTATTTTAGAGTTTAGCAAATATGATATTTTGGCGATTAAGCAAGCAAAAAGAAGATTTTCAGTGCACATTAAAAAAAGAAAAGATAAGTTCAATTACTCAATAACAAAATAAGAACACAAATACATATAATATATGAATTGAAAGTGTATAAAAGTATAAGAAAGGATGAAAAAAGATGGAAGACCAAATAGAGGATGGGGATGTAAGGGTAGCACGCCACTTAGGAGGCACTAAGGTTCACCAACCCAAGATAAGTGGGGATACCGCCACTTAACCTTTAGTCTCAAGATAAGACTAGAGAGGAAAACACTCACAAGGAGAGCAATCTTACAAAGATGGTCAAATATATATATATATATATATATATATATATATATATATATCCAAAATATTTACTAGGAGAGCCCCTTTTATAAGTGTGGAAAAGTGTCTCCTTGCAAAAATACAAAGTAAAGACTAAATGTGAAATAACATAAAACCTAGTTTCTAGAAGCTAGGTTAAAAATGAGGTGTCTTGAAAAAGGATAGTACCATAGCTTGGCCTCCAAGCTTTCATATGTGGAACATTTGACCTTCTAGAAGGGAACACCTTGCCTCCTAAGCCTGTTCAAAATGTGTCCCACTTGTTTGGCTCTAAGGTGAGGCTCTTCTCCACTCCAAGTAATGTTTCACTCTTTCAAGTTGGCACTAGCTTGCACTACAAAAGATACAAATAAAAGAGTTAACATCTCAACTTAAGTCAAGCCAACTAAGGTCAACAAGTCAACCAAATTAAAGTCAACATAAGTCAACTTAAGGAAAGTTAACATAATATCAAACCAAAAGAAGATGAAGAACTTCGCTTCTAAACATGTTTATTCTCCCTAAGCATGTGCATATGCCTCCTTCTACATCATTGTCGCCTTTGGCTTCTCCTCATCCTCTTGCTTCGTTGTTATCGTTGTGGTTGTCATTATTGTCATTGCCTCCTCGTCATCTATCTCATTCTCCTCCTCCTTCTTTTTCTCTTCTTCTTCTCATATTATTCTTCTCACCCATGTCCAATTAATTTATAATAAATATTTTGTAAGATTTGGTGGGAAATTGATATTCATTTTATCAACAAATTTACCAACAAAATTATCAATGAATTCTTAAAACAATTCAACGATCAACAAATTTTTCGATGAATTTTCATAAAATTTAATTATCAATAAAATTTTAAAAATTCAATTACCAACAGATTTACTAATGGATTTTTAAAAAAAATCATTAGTGAGGAATTATAAAAACATCAATTATTAATTAAGTTACTAGTAGATTATATCACAAAATCGTCAAAGTCCAAAGGGATCTTTGGCACTCAATTTATAGAGAAAATTTACCAACTAAAATATCCATCAATAGTAAAAATTATAAAATACTATTGATTTTACTAACGATTCATTACCGATATATATTTCCATAAAAAAAATTAATTCACCAATGGATCTATTGCTCATAAATATTTTTGTCGATGATTAAAATTCTTAATTTTGTCGATAGATTATGTTTTACCAATGAATTTTTTTACATTGATAATTTAGTTTTTTCTTGTGATCAAGTACTCTTCCTCCTATCCTAAATGCATACTTAGATGGTATTGTAGAGACAAACAAAGCTAATAACTTTTGTGTTATGTTTTAAAGGGTTCAAAATCTACATGAATTAATTTTCACCGATTAAGAATATTCAAATTCCCACTTGTATCAAACAATCTTATTCTAAATATTTTTGAATCTCAAATTTGTTTGAAGAGGTTAAACATGTTGTTTGAAAAAAGTTATTCAACCATATGTATCATTCTTATAACTTGGTATCTTTGCATGTGTTTATTGTGTATCATTTTTTGCTTTCCTTTCTTACTTTTATATTCACCAAACCAACAGGTTCAAAGAAATATAAACCTTGACTTTTAAAATACATCTTTCAGGACCAAAAAGTTTATCAATCATCCAATTCATATATCTCATTTTGTATATAAGATCTATGATAACAACAATTAACAACAACATACAACTTTTTAGGTTCACTCCTTTCTTTTTTCGTATTTTTGGTCATCTATATGTAGCACTGCTTATACTATTGATATTGTTAGATATATTATCTTTATTTTATATTTATCTTTTATCTTTATCTTTTATCTTTAGTTAGTTTGTTATTATTTCTTATTTGTATTTTGGGCTTAGCCCATATTTCTTCTATTATAAATAGAGAACCCTATCTGTGTATTTAACATAAGGGAAATTAATCCCAAATATATTTTTTCATCATATTTAACAGATATTAAGCAAATTATTTTTATCTCATTTCAAATACTTACCAACTCTGAGATGTACATATTACTATAATAACATGAGGTACCAGAGATGTACATAGTAAGTTCAGAAAAATACTAAAAAAAATGTAGAATAGGCTCAACATATTGCTAATCTTTATAAGAAGGAAAACCAATCCTTTTTTGGTTGGGAATCCAAATGTGAGTCTAAGTCTCACATTGGATAGAAATAAGAAAGTAGAGAACTATATAAAAATGAAAGACCTATTAAGTCATTGCCTTAAGGTTTTGGGTAGAGAGTGATGTCAATAATTTATATAGTGGGGCTCAGATGTTATTGGTGTTTGTCTAATCCACACTCCTCTTCGATAGACCCAATATTTTTATATCTCATTAATATTTATATAGTGAAACTCAAGCTTATTAAACGTCTTGTTAAGCTTGAAAGCAACATTTAACATCAAATACGTTGAATTCCACCTTTTTTCAGCATCTAAGCATATATAACCATTCATTTTGTTTTAACACATTATTTTAATTCCATAAATTTAAAAGGAAGTGATCTAATATACTTCACTACAACACAATTTCTATTGAGATGGTTGATAAGGAAAGCACTGGTTTAGCTAAACCTTACAATCTTATAGTGCTTCTGATTTTTTATGACAACAACACATTATTAATAACACTTGTACTGATATGTGTTACATGTTCAAAACCTTCTTGTGTATGAGTTTTTGAAGAACATGTTTGTGTTGTTCTGTCTATGTGTGCATTTTAAACATGTATGAGTTCTTAAATTTTGTTTGAAAAGCATTTGAATAGCTCCTAAAATGAGGATGCTCTACAAACCGAAAGGAGACTTCAACTTTCACATACATTTTTACTAGTCCTTCCTATTGGTCAAATATATCATAAGAACGAGAGTTAATATTCCCACTAATTTTTGAAGATGCACATACTGTTTGTCTCTTCTTTTCTTCTTTATTTGGGTTATTTGGACATCTCAACACATGATTATACATTGAAGTTGTTCATTTCTCATATCAAATAAGGGTATCACAATACTTGTATTGAGTCCTCTTATCTTATTTAAGTTCTAGTAGAATAAAATGATTCCAAACTTTTGATAAATTTTTCCATCTCCTAGTCTCACATTTGTAAAGTTGGTGATAGTTGATGGAGTAGAAATTACATGCTCAAATGGTTTTGAGATTGGACAATCATCTTCAAGAACTTATGACATGGAATAAAAATACAATCTTGTTAACTTAGATGAAATAAAAAGGTTAAATATCAAAAGAGAAAAAAAAATGCAATTAATCAATCATAATATGCCTTACCTAAAACAAACAAATGACACCACAGGATAAACCAAGGTGGAAGGCATTTAATGCAATATCAATTGTGAAATCAAACTTACTTAAAACAAAAAACAATAAAAGTTCAACATCCATTGACTGTTTGTCACATTATGTGTAATCACAACATCCTTACTATATTTTGGCAATGAATGATCTCTAACTACATACAATAATCTATCTTATTTCAATCTGATAAGCCAAAATCACACACATGAGTGAAACTCTTGCTACTACATTTAGAAATAGCAAGTAGAAAATCAAATTTATTTTAACGTCAAATTTTTATAGCTAGTGCATATCTAGGACTTTCTAATTTTGTGCCTAATCTTTGAAAAAACTGGCAATTATGAGTTGTACATACAAGAGTGTGCCGATATGATTCATTTCAATAATATTATAGTATCATTTGTCATTTATATGAACATTATCACTCAAAACACCCTAAAATATCATGATCCTTTAAATTTGTGTATAAGTTACTTCTATTATTTAGTAAACGCCTCAATCATCACATGTCTACCTTAACTTCAAGAGAAAATTAAGAAAGTAGAAGAAAATGTTCACCTTCAAGTGGAGCCTAATGTCAGTGAAAGTTAATGCAAAAGCTCACACCAAATCTCTAGCAAATATCACTATGATCCTCTAATGCCCAACTCTCTCTCTCTCTCTCTCTCTCTCTCTCTCTCTCTCTCTCTCTCTCTCTCTCTCTCTCTCTCTCTCTCTCTCTCTCTCCTACACATATCACAACTATTCTTGCCTAACACTTAGTTTGTAACTATTGGCATGGTTCAAACTATGTTTAACAAGTATGATGCACGTTAAACAAAGAACGGAAAAAATAACATCACTTTTTGTTGACGTCAAAATACATCTTAACCATTGATTATGAATAAGATAAAGTTTCAAAAGTCTATGTGATCAACATCAAATATAGTCAGCTAAGTTACTAAACGTATAAAAACTCAAAACAAACGTATATACTTATTGTTAATTAGATGAGTCAAAAATACACAAGTAATGAAAAATGACAAACACAATAAGTATTAGACAGTTACATCAAATATTGGATGACAATGTAATTAACTAAGGCCTCCAAGTTTTTTTTACAAAAATAGGTCACTTTAACCCATTTATTACAAAAATGAGACACTCGACACAGATATTACATGCCAAAGGATAAGTCGTGCAAATCCAACATGACTTTTAAATTGAAGTCGTATGGCATGGGAATGATTTTTTCACAAAATTAAAAAAGATAAAGTTGTTATGAGAAGTAATGACTTTTTTGAAAAAATTTTGAACCAAAATCATCATTGGTGATAACGATTTCTTTAAAAAAATTGAACTAAAGTCATTGTGGACGATAATAACTTCACCTTTTTTTTTAAGTTTCGTGAAGAAATCGTTCTTATACTATACAATTTTATTTTAGAAGTTGTATTGGATATGAATGACTTGTCCCTTGACATGTAATTTTTTGTTCAAAGTGACCCATTTTTGTAAAAAAGCCAATGCCTCCATATCTTCGGATGCATGGAAGTCCATTTATCTAAAATAGTAACATCAGTTTTAAAAGTAGAACCCGACATACTCTGAGTGATGTATATGCACATGTTAGTATGCTCAATACGATATAGAAGTTACTCAGACAAACCATCTCCTTTCCCTGAACAAAATGAATAATAATACTTTGACAACATTTTAACATTATTTACGTGTCATTCTGTGATTGGTCCAAAATTACTCCACAATCAATAATAATAATCATAAACACTAACATGAATCAATCACAAAATGACACGTAGGTGATGTTAAAATGTTATAAAAAAATGTTGTCTAAGTATCATTATCCGACAAAATAAACTTTAAAAATGAAGTGTTAACATAAATTCAAACTTCTCTAAGAAGAGTTTTGATTTCATGATGTCTATAGATAGATATAAGTTGCACAACGTATGAAAGTTGTTTATTGAACCAATGTAAATACAGATGTAATTTTATTTTTTTATTTTTTTTCACTTTTAGCTTTTAATAGCAAAAGTTGTCTCATAAAGGTACCGAAAGAGAGACACTCCAGTAAATATTTTCCTATTGTGAAGTTGTTTTAAAGTAAGGAAAGGTTTATATTTCATATTCTCTTTGTTTAAATATGAATTTTATATGAACAATTCTTTTGTGGTATGACTTGAAGAGAATTTATTTATTTATTTATTTATTTATTGTTGAGTAAAACATTTTTATTGTTGGCATTGTAAATGTAAATGTAACCAAGATTAAGGATGAAATTACAAAAATAAATTACTCGTTATTTATTTGTTTGTATTACATGTGCAATCCCTCTTGACCAGCATAAAATATTCTTAAACCTCTTTATAAAACCATTAGCCAACCCATTATTAACCTTTAATAGGCTTAATTGCAAAAAAAATAAAAGATAATTTAAACTTTGTTCAAATCCTATGCCTAACATTTATTTCAATACTATCAATAAAAGTAATTAACATTGAAACAAAATAGTAAATTGAGAAAAAGTTTAAAAGAATTTAGAAGAAAAAATTATTAAAATTATATTAAAAAAATCATTTCAATCGTATTCGTTTTATACATGAAAGATAAAATATGTAGCTCCCAAAATATCTTTCATTGTTTGTTTTAGATCACATTCCAAAAATATGATATTTGAATTAATAAATAGGTTTTTGAATAAGAATCGATACGTAATTTCTCCAACTTACTTCTTCCGTGACCATTTCTTAATACTACTAAATAAACATTTTGAAAGCATGATATTTGACTACAAAATAATTATAAATGAATAATAATCATCTCCAAAATACTCCACAACACGTCTTCTATAGTCATTTCTGAATGTACTACAACGAATAGGCATTCTAAAAGTATAATCATTTCTGAATGTACTACTCCACAACACATCTCTAAAACATTACATAAGCATAATATCTTGTTACAAAATAGGCATATATAATTTAATCTTATTTTAAATTTTTTATTTTATAAAATGTTAATTAAATAAAATAATTTAAATTTAACAAGTTTAATTTTTATTTAAATAACTATGTTAATTATTGTCAAATATAAAAAAAAATTAAATATCAAATAATTAGTATTAATTTAAAAATATTAATATTGACAACATTTTTAATCTATTTTAATTAATATTATTTTCTAATTAAATTTCAAAAAGAATTCAGCTAATATTGATAAAAAAAAATTATCAACATCAACTAAGATTATTTCAATTAATATCAACCACATTCACATCGCTCATAATTACATTTAAAACATTGTTGTTAATATGTATAATAATTAATTGTTGTCGATATTAACTGAAATGATGCTAGGACACATCATCATGAAAAACATTAAGTATTACATATAGGCTGATATATTTCTACTAGACATCTAAAGATTTTTGCACCAACTAGAGTTACCATAGAAAAGTACTTTCACAAGAGTCTTACTCTAAGACCTTTGAGTGCGAGTTTACAACTGATTTTGTAAACTACAAGACATTGTCGAATCTCAAATCATTGGGAACTATTAATATAGAAGCTCAATATTTAAAACATGGCCTAAAAATATAAACTAATACTGTGGCAATGGCAAACATTAACTAAATGTAAATATATTTATTACCTGTCAGATATCTTAAAAGTCAAATTGGAGTTCTACACAGGCGGTGTGAAGTATTATCAAGGACATGAGGACATCGGTGGTAGGAACCCATAAACTCATCGCTTGCTATTTTCATCCCCTAGGTATTTCATTTTTGCCAAAAGAAACACAAAGATTTGTGAAAGATGGGAAGAAAACTGTAAGAAAAGGAAGCTAACAAAAGGCTAACGTTGGAATTCTACATCCGTGTCCCCCGCTGCTGCCAAGAATCAACTAATAAAAACATAATGAATCATACACACTAGCATAAAATGCTTCAGTGCAGCAGCGTTAGGCCCAAAGATACAAAAGGCAGTTACTTAGATTTCTTTTGTATTTCAGAAACTCTTTGGCCCATAATTTTACAAACAGCTTCATCTTTTGACTGAAGAAGTTTTAAAGCAGGGTGAACTTTGAGATCTCCCATGACTATTTTCTGGCCCACATCCAACTCACTTAAATCGACGTCAATATATGGGGGAATAATGTCAGCAGGGCACAAGAACTTAACAGTCCTTTTGATGGTATTCAAAAAAGCACCTGCCAAATTTGTAAAGTGATTAATAATATTCAACAAACATCATACACACAACACAACAACGAACCACACAAAATGTTATGAGAAGTAGGTGTCAAGCAATAAGCAAAAAATGTTGAATAATTAATTAAGAACCATTCGATTTGCATCAACTAATCATACATTTGAATCATTTGACCGGACTGATATGTTCTATCATTCTGATAATAACTATCACATCAGGCACTTCAGTAAGGCAATAATACACTAACTAGTTGGTTAAATCTACAAGTTTTCGAAATATATTGAGTTGCCAAATCACTGTCCATGAAATAATAAATATCACATCAGGCACTTTAATAAGACAATAGACTAAGTCAATTGCTTATTTTTATTAATTTACAAGTTAAACAAGTATCCCGTGAGTCTCAAAATCATATTCTCAGCCAGTCTTTCTGGTAGTTCTTCAAAAAAATTCAATAAATACTCATAAATTACAATTTCCCGGAGGATCCAAATTGTTCTTAATCTGAGTGAGTAAACATTTATTAAGAAAACAACTCAATTGAATTATAATAAAGGAGAAGAACAGGAAAAAAAAAACAGACGCATAAATAGAAGATCTAGTAGTGTGATCATAAACTTGCTCAAGATGAATTTAAGATAGAAAAACGAGAGCTGGCGTTTAAGATCACTCGGACTATAAAACAATACATGATGAAATACCAAATGCCCATATCTTTACTACAAGCAACTATCAGTCAGATTAAAATAGCACGCACTACAAAGAATAAAATTATGTAAAAAGCATCCATTTTACCCTACACAGACATTATAAAGGAAAAGCTTCAAAAACTGACTTGTTAATAGGAGGTTATTCTTCATAAAGAGCATTATATCAATAAAAGTAGGGTTACTTGATAGCTAATGAACTGGTAGACGTTGCTTTAATGGTTACAATAACAAAAACAGCCCCTCAACTCAGCCTTACAATAGTGGGAGCCTCTTACACTTGACAATAATAAAACTAAGCCTTAAGACATATTTATCTACCAATACCAACTACCATAAGCAAAAAGATTATCCATGTTCCACAGCACTTAGTCACACTTTGGTATACATGCCACATGAAGAGATATCAGAACTCAAAATTATAACGAAAAAAGTCCATCACATTCACCACTTAGCATGAAGCGTACTACAAATAAATTCAAAATATCCAATGCCATAGATTTTACTAGCCAAAAAGATAGAGTTTGGTCATGATCGTTAGGTGTACAAATAAACTATGAAACTGTAACCTCAACTCAAGCTTCTCTCGTGGCCTAAAAAAAATTATGATACAGTATAGACAATTCAACAGAGTAATTTACAAATACAACAAAAATGTTGACAAAACTTATTAAGGGGTAATGTATGTGAAAATCATAAGGTTTTCCATATTTTGGTAAAGGTCTCCATAAACAGTTATAAAAATACAAAAGTAAGATAAAATAAATTCAAGTTTTTCACCAACTTATGTTAGAAGGAAAAAGCTTCACATGAGCTGAGTTCAACTAATAGGAGAATCTAAATTAATTTTAGATTTCTAATTACTACCACAGAAAAAATTATCCACACAGACCTTACTCTGTAAGAAAATTAAGTGCGACAACAATAGAGCTAACCTTTCTTGAGTCCAGGAGATACATCATCTCCTCTGAAGACGAGAGGAACATTAACTTTCAACAAGGCGCGCGACGGAGCCCTTATAAAGGTCACAGTCAACGGCGCGTCTCTGCCAGCTTCCAGATGAATCTGCGAAATTCTCAAATGTTCAATACAAACCATAATCAATCTTAACGCGCTCATTGCATGAGGAAATTCACAATCACAAATTCAGAAGCACAGGATCAGTTATCAAATAAAAACGATGAATACAATACAACTAGAGAGAGAGAGAGAGAGAGAGAGAGAGAACATTGCGAGGCAAGACGCGAACGCTCTCAACGACGTCATCAGAGTCGAACTGCGCGCGGACTTCTAGGTGAAAGAGGCGGGAGAGGAAGAAGGACCGACCGAGGTGGTTGACGAGTTTTCTGATCTGGTCGGTGCGGACGGAGATGAGGCGTTTGTTGCCGCCATGCTGGCCATCTTCCTGTTCGAAGATGATGCTCGGCAAGCGCCCGACGCGTCGCTCCTTCGCGGAAATGTTCTTGCCAGAGTCCGCGCGGGGAACAGCGAAGATCGTCTCATCGTGCTTGGGATCCGGGCGAGGAAAGCCGTCGAGGTAGGTGAGCGGCTCCGGCTCCGGCTCCGGCGGGTGGAGGACGGCAGCGGCCGCGGATTGGGAGAAGTGGCGGCGGTGCGGAGAGAGTTTGGTGAAGATGTGGCGGGGTAGATACATAGTTTGGAGTGAATGAATAAAGGGTTTAGAAGGGTTTTGTTTTCGGTTGTGACGCTAAGTGGCTGCGGAGCCTCTCTTGGCGATTCACTCACACTAGCTAGCGTCTGAACCAAATATGGTGATTCTCACGTGAGATACACGTGATCTCGAATCAAATACTAACCATTTTTTTCTTATAAACATACTACTTCTAAAACATAATATAGATCAAAATTAATTAATGACCGTTTATTTACTCCGAAAGAAAAAAAGAAATGATAGATTAGATTTGGTTACTTGCAGAACTAGCCTCGTAAGATTATTTTGTTTTCAAAATGAATCTCAGAAAATGAAAATTAGCACCCTGAAGTTTCAATAATGTAAGATTTAATCTCTAACATGAAAGCAAGAGTTTATAGTCTTACAATTTATTAAAAAATATGTTAACTTTTAAAAAATAATGTATCTTCGTGAAAACAAGTTTAAAAAGTACATTTAGCTTTGCATTCATATTTATTCATACAACTTTTCACCATGCATAAAATATGAATGCACAACTTCAAATTCAAAAGTTAAACTTATAATTTACTTTTTCGTAAATAACATGAAAATTTGTTATTTTCCATCTTTAGTTTTAAACCTAAATTTATGTAAATCAATTATCCACATTTTCACCATAATTATTGAATATAATCCTCTTGTCTAAAAATATTATAAATATTATATAAATTTAATGAAAATATTTGTTAATTGATAATTTGAGTTAAGAACTCAATCTTTATATCTTTAAATAAAAAAATTTCACGAATGAAATGACAATTAATCTTAATATGTTTGGCGATTTCATGAAAGACAGAACCATAACTGATATAAAGAGTCGCTTGATTGTCACATACAAGTGTCATTTAAGTGACATCTCTAAATTGTAACTCTCTAAACAATTGCTTAAGTCAAACAAGTTCACAAGTGACTGAAATCAGCTTTATATTTCGCTTCTACACTAGATCTTGTCACAACACTTTGATTCTTGTTCTTCCAAGAAATCAAGTTACCACCAACAAAAAAACACTACTCGAAAGTAGATATTCTATCAGAAAGAGATCCTACCCATCAACATTTGAATAACAAACAACTTTTGTATGGTTATTGGAACCATATAACAAACATTTTTTAAGAGATCCTTTAATGTAATATAATATACGAATGACTGTTCCAGTGTTATTCACATGGAAAATTGAGAAATTGGCTCACTACATTAATTGCCAAGGAAATGTTAGGACAAGTAATTTTAAGGTAATTTAATTTTTCAACCAATCTTCTATGTTGCTCAAGATCTGAAATAAGCTCCCTTAATTTGATAGAAGTTTGGTATTAGCATTTATGGGTGTGTCAATAAGTTTGAATTCATCAACTTAGTTTCCTTCAAAATATTCAATGCATACTTCCTTTGAGATATAACAATATCATTATTGGATTGTGCTACTTCAATACCCAAGAAGTATATGAGTTTGTCAAGATCTTTAGTTTGAAAATGGTGGTAATGGTGTACTTTAACATACCAAATTGTTGAATCACGTTGCTAAATATTCAAAACTAGGCCTTAGGAGATTGTTCCAGGCCATATGAAGATTTGCAAAGATGACATACAAATCCAAAAGACTTCACCTTGAGCAACAAATCCGGGAGGTTGCTCCATATAAATTTCTTCCTGTAAATCTCTATTAAGGAAAGCATTTTCTATATCGAATTGATAAAGAACCATTGTTGAAGAGCAACCATGCCAGAAATAAACTAAAAAAAGTCATTTTTTTTGTTAGAAATGGGAGTCCTTATATCTCAATCCAAGAGGGGTGTGAATTGCATTTTACCCTTTTTCAAAATCTTTTCCAAATCTTTATGAGTTCTTAGATCTTGAAATCAATAATCAAAGAATTATAAATCAACTAACTAAAGAAGGAGAAGAAAAAGATCAAGACACAACAATCTATAATTGTTCGACTATCACAAGCCTACATTCAGTCCTCCTTCAACAACCTTAGTTGAAGGGAATCCATTAATAATGATTTGAGATTACAAGAATACAATGACAACCCTCAATTGCACTCCTCACACCACTCAAATCAAAATAGCAAAAACAAGAGATGAAACATAAGAGCAATCCCAGCTCTCAAACTTGGCTATCCTCACACAGGTAATTCAATACATAGATTGATGATGAACCTGATCTTAAACACACTCTCCAAAGTGCAGATTGAATCAGAAACAATAAAATCCAATGTCTTGAATGGAATCTTGTTGTGTAATCACTAAGGAAGCTTTGATTCCTCCAAGAACGAGTCTTTAAGAGCACTTGTATTCAAAACTCAGAAAATCTATAAGTATATGAAAAATAGAACGTTATAGAATCGGGTCTCAAGTCAGGTATATATAGAAATTCAAATCCTGACACTGAATAATCGATTATGTTATTTACATAATCTATTATGTTTTTGCCTTTGTTTTAACTTATTATCTTATGTGTATAATTGATTATTTAAACTTTTATGCATATGACTGCTTCTTCTAACAGTCTTAACATATTAGGCTTATTGTGTAATGGATTAGACTATGCTCTCTATTTTAATCGATTATCAAACTTATGTAATCTATTATATTGAAACTTAGCCATATTAGTCATCCATTTACCTTTCTTAACAGATTTTATCACTTATGTAACAGATTATGGCTTTCTCTTTGTTTTAATCGGTTATGTAACTTATATAACAGATTATAACAGAATGATTTGTCCTTGTTTAGCTTTCTAAGTGTTCTGGCTAAATCTAACAGATTATACAAAAACCGATTATTTATACTAGAAACTAGATTTCTAATATGTTTTAGGCTTGATTCATTTATCATTAATGGATTTAAACATCTAGCATTAACATGCTAAAGATATAAACATTTGTTATGCAAGAAACCATTGTTAATCATTTAACCATTCATCATTAAAAACTAAGATATAAAGAAGTTAAGCTCCCCTTATCAAGGTTTTCCAATAATCCAATCCAAAAAAGTTTGTATAGCCCTTGGCTATAAGCAGAGCTTTGAGGTTATCAATAGTACCATTAGGACCAACTTTAATAGAAAAAATCCATTTGTAATCAACAATAGATTTCCTAGATGGTGATGAAATGAGCTCCCATGGTCCACTATTTTGAAGAGCACATAGTTCATTAGCATGGTCTGACGCTAATCGGGATAGGCTAAGGCATCCCTAACAAATTTAGGAATGGACACAAAATAAATAAATGAAAGGCATGTATAAAAAGATGAAAACAATATACGGTAACTCAAAGCAATATAATGTGGGGAGGGATTATAACTAAAACATATACTTTTATGGAAGGCATTCGAAAGGTGTTGTCGGAGTCGAAGAAGACAAAATAGTTGGCATTTGAGTCACTTAGTGGTTATTGGAAATGGTGTCTCCGACTATAAACCTAAAGTAGAGGTGGGAGAGGAGAATCTGACAGTGGACTAAGCACAATTAGAGGATCACAGACAACGGGAATATTAAATATAGTAGACGAAGACACATAAGAAGAAGAATGATCCTTAAAATGAAAGGAGGACTTATTGAAGGTGACATCTATGGAAATAATATAACGATTAAAAAACGTAAAGAAACACTTATCCTTTTTGTGATCAAGTAAATCATAAAAAAATACAATTGTGTGATCTAGGAGATAACTTATCAAGACTAGGAGTAAAATTATGAATAAAACATGTAGACCAAAAAACTTTAATAGATAAAGGGTGAAAAGGTGCATGAGAAAATAAAATAGACTGAGGAATTGTTTTATTTAAAATCGAAGATGGCATGCAGTTAATAACATAACATGCAGTAAGAATAACATCACCCCAAAAATGTTGAGGAACCTCACCTTGAATTTAAAGTGTGTGAGTTGTTTCAACAAGATATCTATTCTTGCGTCAGCCACCCCATTTTTTTAGGGTGTATAAGCATATGAAATGTGGTAAAGAATGCCATGAGAAGTCATAAAATGTTTAAAAGAATAGGGAAAGTATTCACGAGCATTATCGCTTCCTAAAGTTCAAATAGGAATCTCAAACTAAGTTTTAATTTCATTATAAAAGGATTGTGTTAGATATATTATCTTTATCTTATCTTTATCTTCTATCTTTAGTTCGTTTGTTACTATTTCTTATTTGTATTTTTGGCTTAATCGATATTTTCTCTATTATAAATATAGGACCTTATGTGTATATTCAAAACAAGGGAGATTAATCTCATTAATAGTTTTTCACTATATTCAACATGATATCTAGAGTCTAAAGTTCTTTTAAGGAAAAAAATTTGTGTTGCCTCTGCCACTACATATGTCGCTGTCGGCGGCGACGTTGTCTACTGCTACTGGCGGCACCATCATCTACTGATGTCGTCTACCGCTGCCACTACCAGAGTTTTAGTTTCGACCGATGATCACACGATTTTGATAGTCTCAGCCAGGTGACCACTATGTCGTCAACGATGCCTTCATCGGAGCTCCTACGCGCTTTCAGCACCTTTTTAAGTTATGGATCTGCTTTATTTTTCGTCGTGCATGTGACACATCTTGTCTCCTCTTAGGCAGCGATATAAAGTGTCGATGTCACTCTTTTTCTCTTTCAGGTTCGTTGTGCGTGGTTACACGTCTCGTCTCTTCTCATGCAATTATTCAGAGCATCGAGGTTGCTCTTTTTTTTTTCCTTTTTTCGGTACCTTGATTGGAGAATCTTGAACTTTTAAGGTTTCTTTCTCCTACTCATCAATGGCTTCTTCCACTGGCGTTTCTTCTGACCTCCCTCCTATCACCATTGCGTTTGACTCGTCCATATATGTTTTTTTCTCTCGTGGCATAAATGGTTTTTGTTAGTTTATTTATAGATGTGGTAACTCTTCAACAATGACCTATTTATCCACTAGATGTCAAGAATGCATTCCTCAACAGCGATATGCAAGAAAAGGTTTATATGGAGCAACCTTTTATATTTATTGCTCAGGGAGAGTCTTTTGGGTTGGTATTTCATCTTCTATGTCATCTTCGCAAATCATTAGCAATTTAGTGTCACTCGAATGTAGAAGCAGATATTTTCTCTAAGTCTTTATTGATTATATTAATGACAAGCTTGGTACATATTATTTGTATGCACTAACTTGAGGGAGAATGCTAGATATATTATCTTTATCTTCTATCTTTAGTTAATTTGTTATTATTTCTTATTTGTATTTTGGTGTTAGTTCATATTTCTTCTATTATAAATAAAGGACCCTATGTTCATATTCAAAACAAGGAAGATTAATCTCATACATAGTTTTTCACTATATTCAACAGGTTGAAATATTGAAAATAACTCAGATCAATTTTTCATTAAAAGCAACCAAGTACATCTAGAATAACCATAAATAAAAGAAATAAAATATTGAAAACCTAATTAGACTTGACACGACTAAGTCCCCAAATGTCATAATAAACTAATGCAAAAGGTGACCCAACATGTTGTGAGACACTACAATGAAAGAAACTACGACTATATTTCTCTAATTAACATGACTCACACAACAAATTAGATAAAGTGGACAAACTTTGAACAAAAACTACAATTTGGCAAGACTGAGATGACCTAACTAAGCATGAAGAAGAGATGAAGACTCCATAACTGTGTCAACATGTGTCAAAGGGCAGAGATGATAAAGGTCATGAGACTCATATTTGGTGCCAATTATTTGTCCCGAACTCTGCTCTGGTAAACAAATAGATTTTTTTGTATAAGAAATAACACAATCAAGAGAATGAGTTAGACTACTAATGGATAATAAGTTAAAGGGGAACCTAGGAACATAAAGAACATTATCAATGGTTAAAGGGTGAAAAAGATTAATAGTTTTAACGTCATGAGATAAAACCCTAGACCCATCAATCATTGTAACCGTAGGAAAATTATCCGAAGAGGATAAAGAAGAAAACAAAGATTTGTTACCATTAATATGATATGTGGCACCTGAGTTAAGAACACAAAATCCAAGAAAAGAAGGTTGAGTTATGACAACAAACGATAAAGTTGTGTGTGTAATGGAATTGGTGGAACTAAAGTTGTGGCCATCTTATAACAATTGATAAATTCATTGAAAAGAGAAAATTGGCATATGTTATTAGCATAAACAAAAAATAAAAAAATGAAAAATTAAGACAAATTAAAATGTCATAATCTAGCATATCATTAAGTTAGTGAAGATTTTTCATAAAAATATCAATATATAATAAGAACTAAAATAATATTTCTTAATAAATTTAAAATTTAAATATCGACTATCAAAGCTCTGAAAACCATATTAAATATAATAAAACTAAATATAAGATTATTTTTCCATTATATTTAAAACACGCATAAAATAATATATTTATAATAAAAAATGATAAAATATATACAACAACCAAACATAAATATAATAAATAAAAGATGTTAAAAATAATATCAACAAATATATATCAATATCAAATAATAACAAAAAAAATCTACATAAAGCAAAATATATTTAATAATAATTATTTTTGTTTGATATATTATCTTTTATTTTATATGTATCTTTTATCTTTAATTAATTTATTATTATTTATATTTTAGACTTATAACATATTTCTTATTTCAAAGTGTGAAATAAAACTAGTGAAAAAAAAATTATAATCATTATACCACGTCAATACCAGTTTATTAAAAGTTTAAAACTGTCCAAGAATTCATTTACCAATACAATTCACTAAAGTATAGATTTAATTTCTTTATAAAATAAGAATTTGCTTATGACTCTTTGATTGTGACGTTTCCTATAAATAGGAGGGGGAAAATACAAAATGTGTTTAAGTCCTTCAACACATTACACATGCCTACACTTCTACCCGAAGACATTTGATAAAAGCAATTAAAATCCAGCTAATAAAGAAAAAGTGGAACAGGCATTGCACACTACTACAAACTCAGATTGCCCAGGCTTTGCAGTTTGAAAAATCCAGGCAAACTAATAAAACTATCTACGTTGTTGCGCTGGTCAGCAAAGGATCCTAAATTCCTACCTAGATCACTATTGTCATTGCTCCCTAACTCACTATTTCTGCTGGTTAGTACATTATAATCCATTCTCCAGTCACTTCCAATTATAAAACGGAAATCCACTTCCACTTCCTACATCCGTTGAATCCGATTCACTTCCCATTTCCTCGTCTGAGCTCTCACTTGGAAGGACTTTGATCCGGTCTGCATGTTCAACCATCCAATCAACGACTTCGGGAGAAGCAGCCCATCCTGCTAGAGCCTGCTTAGTGGATTCTCTTGTGAACTCATCCCACTCTTCCTTTGTGAACTTCTTTCTGTTCCGGGTCTTGTGAAAGGTTGAATAATAATCCTTCCCCATATGAGTCCCAGGAGAATGTGATGAAATCCCAGAAGATGGTGTTACAACGCCTGCAATAGAGAAATGAATCAAATAACATATTCATAGCAATTTTGTTGAAACCAAAATATATATCCAGAAACCTCAGGTGTTTGAATAATAGTACCCACCAAAATTCATAATAAGAATTGTGCCAAAAAGAAGTACACAAAAATGATAAGCAAGCAAAGTATGTTCATTCTTTTGGAATTTAGACTGAGGGCCAATTTGAAAACACAACTCAGTGCTGAAAATGAAAATAAAAAATCCAGCACTGACTTATTTTGTGCTATTTGTTTAATTCATTCCAAAAAAGAAATCACTGAAGGTGAAAAAGAAAAAGGAAATTTCCAACATGACTAAGTGCAAGAAATTTCCAAAATATTCGGAAGTAGAAAAAAAAATCAGAAGATTGGACAATATGTAGCAATCACACATATAAGAAGACTGCAACAAGAAACAATACCTCTCATGGGAGAGTCAGTCCGTGCCAAACTTCTAGGGCTACCCCTCATTTTTCTTTTAGGGGTTGACTTGCTAAGGAATTCTGCACGACCTCGTCTTCCATTCACCCATTGCAGGGAATAGTCATCATATCCTGAAGTTTCATACCTACATGAAATCGTAAAAGCATACATAGAAGTGAATAGCTTTCAACTTGTCATCAATGACAGGCAATGACAGGAAAAAAAGATGCAAGTAAAATAAGTCCAGCATATGTTAATTGATCCCACTTTCTCCTAGTTCCTTTTGTTGGTTCAATAGACAGTAATGAATCTTGAATCTAAGACCTCTACAATGTTCAACCTTCTAAATCAGTGATCATTTCCAACAATATGATTAAATTTTATTAAATTCTTCAAAAAGAAAAATATAAAAAAATGCATGAAAACATCCAAAATGCCTTATTAACAAATGGGCAGCATTGTGAAAATCCTCCAATCTAATGTTCCTCGGACAAAACTACCATGACCAATCAAAAGCAGAACATACAAAAACTATCCTTGCTTTAAAAGTAAAAGACGAATCATGCAAATATGGCCAACATGTCCAGCAGACAATATTCTACACCAATAAAAAAAATAAAGCAGCAAGAGAAGTCATACTTACCATCCATGAAGCCATTTTGTGGCAGAAAAAAGTTTGCAAATAATTCCGCAAGAGAGCAAAGCTCCAATAGCTAGAAGAGGATCAAGAGAGCTCTGAAAGAGAAATGAAAATCAGAATAAACAGGGAAATGAACATTATCCATCAGTGTATGTGGCCAACCAAAATGGTCAAATATCACTACAAGAGGGTTTTAATTATCAATAAGTTAAATTTCAACACAGATAAATATAACCATCTCATCGCAATCTGAAGTAGTCATGGATTCAACAGAATTTAGTATGCAAATTAGGTGAAAACAGACCATTTTGCAGTTTATATTATATATTCAATTTTTTATATTTTGTGTTTTTACTTAAAATATTTTGTACCTTTAACTGTATTCTACCTGAATGAACATATAAAATTATTCCAAAAGTCAAATATTGTATCTTTAATTGATTTGTTAAGCTTAATTTATGTTGTAAATTTAAAGTATACCAAACTATGACTCCTTTAAAAGCTATTTTCAAAGATAAATAGCAGAAATTAGAATACTTTATGCAAACCTTGTATTCTACCTGAATGAACATATAAAATTATTCCAGAAGCCAAATATTGTATCTCTTATTGATTTGTCTTGTCAAGCTTAATTTATGCTATAAATTTGAAGTATACCAAAATATGACTCCTTTAAAAAAAAATTAGAATACTTGATGCAGACCTGTAAAATGAAAGTGGATCCAATAATGCGCATTGCCCATTTCACAAACTGAACAACCCCAGCATCCACACTACCATCTTCTTTTGAAATTACAAACCTCCTAACAATCCAATAGCCTAAAGCAGCTCCAGCTAAGATGATGCCCAGGATTACAAAAATAGCAACCTGAAAAGCATCAAAGAAAATTAGTTAACGAGAAAATGGAATATGCTTATAAACAGGCAATCATTAAAAAGATGGCCAACATTTGATAATATATGTCCAACAGACAAGCAAAGCTGGCTAGCATTCCATAAATCATTAAAAAGTATGCTACCAAAAAGGGAGAGTGTGTGAAAAGGGATAGGTAAAGGGGAAGTGAGTAACTATAGATCAGGGACTAACCATTAGTGTTTGGTGATTGATAGTTCGCACACCAGGATAACAAGGATATATAAAAATGATTATACAGTCCCAGAAAACTAAATTATTATACTGGAAAAGACAAAGCCTTTTCCACCTCTTTGGTAGCTATTTTCTGTTGACCAAAGCTTTTTTAGCTAAGCGAAAGAGAAATAAATATGTACCAAAAGTTATTCTAATGGACAAAAAAGATAACACAACGTATTGTAAAGATCATAATCAATGTCTGGAACAATTTAAAAGAATAATTCATTCAAAGTGAAAACAAAATGTTTCAAATGAGTTCCAAAATGTTAGCTTATCATTCCTTAGAAATATATGTGTAGATCTGAAAATAAATCTAACAAAAAGGATCAGAAATAAAGACTACAAAGTAGTGGTTAGTTTTCAAGATGTGTTGTCTAATGCACCGATCTATATAAAGTAGAAATGGACTATATACTTACCGGATTGTACATCTCTTCACTCATTCCAAGACTCTGAAAAATAGAATTTAAGATCAAAGAGAATTGGTGCAAAAGGAATGATCCAGCTCCAACCTGAAACAACACAGGTAATAATGTCAAGACCAATAATCTTGCCATGAAACATGAAAATCTGCAAGTGAACAATGGCCAGAAATTAAATCAAACTCACCACTGATCCATAGATAGTAAGGTAGAAGATATTTTTCCTTCCAGTCGGCATTAATTTCATGCCCTACATTATAATAAGATATTAGTTAAAAACATGTCAAACAATCGAGGAAAATTTGGAAGCATAAAATGGAATTCAAATATGATATGAGAGTAATTTATATAATTACATACCTGAAAAAGAAGGATAATAATGACAAGAAAGATCCCTATAGCCATCGAAGTGCTATAATAAAATGGAACCCAACTGCTAACAATTGGAGCCAACAACAGCAGTATCAATCCCACTGCAAGACAAACCAGGCGCCATTGCTGAAAATCTGCAACATATTTTAGAAACACACAAAATTTAGCACCAAAAGCATAACAAAAAAACACAAAGAGAAGACACAACAAAAGAACAATCCCCCTAACCCCTCCTGCCCAAGTTTTTAAGGTGGAACAAACTAACCTTCTTCAAGAGCAACGGTAACCGAATCCAATATTTCTCCATTGATCTTCACATCAACATATCTAGTTTCAAAAGGTGACATAACAGCATTCCAGACCCCTTTCTGTACACTCCTCCACTCATCTTTCTCACATTGACACCACCCAAGCGTATTATTCCTGAACATAGTTAGTATATTAGAAATGGGAATCTTCATAGATTAGCTGAAACAACAATAGCAAAAGTGTGCGTATGTGCACTTGAGCACACTTGAGCGAAGTAGATAGAGCGACAACAAAAAAACCAAGGTATAATTACATTTTCCTCCCCCATTCACGGTTTCATGAATTCCGTCTCCCCATTTTTTGTGTATTTAATCCTCCAAGTATTCTAATCATACAATTGTGATTGACCTATAACACGACATCCAATAATTAAAGAAATATTGACACATGACACGACACTAATTTGCACTGTCACGACAAAGATTTTGTGCACCAGATTAAAGTAACGGAATCAAATGAGGGACGAAATTCGCAAAATGGACGAAGTATAGGATAGAAAATGCAATCAAGCAGCCAATAAATAGATAAAAAAAATCCTCGAATCCAATCTTTGTTCTTACCTATGAAAACAAACCTGAATTTTGCCATGCAACTTTTCCGGGATCGAAGCGGAGGGAGCCAAAGTAACATGGAAAGAATTGGCAAAGCTCCCAAGTTTCACTCTGGAGATGCCGGAAACTCGAACACGCTCGCATCGCAAAGCGTCTTTAGCACCTCGAGAACCTGAAAGCACAGAAGGCGAAAACTCCAAAACCGGCTTTTCAACATCCACACCTGCAGTAATGACAACCAGTAAGAACCAGCATTTGGAAAATGAAGCGAAGAATTCATAAAAAGATGGTTTTGCAGTGGAATTTGAAAGGGGCAGAAGAAACCCTAAGAAGTATCACTATGTGTTTGTGAAAGTGGTGTTCGAGAGAGGGTGGTTCTGACCTTTGAGTGTGAGAGGGTCATTCTGGGGATTGGAGAGTGAAGAAGAGAAGAAGAAAAAGAAAAAGAAAAGGAAAAAAAGGAGGGAAGAGAAGAACGATCCCATAGATATGTGATTGGAGCCTCTGAAGCGAGACGCTCCACACCGCGCTCTTTGCTATTCGATTCTTGCTTCCTCTGCTGTTAGTCACAACACATGGTTTCGTTGATTTGGGTCTCCTTCATTCTGTTTATATATTAAATATATCATTATCTATTAATTAGTATCTTGTGAGACAAAATTGATGGTTATTTCTATAAAGTGATTTATAATTTTTATTAAATATTAAATATTATGAATATGTGAGTTTTTATTATTAAATAGATAGACAATTTCAGAAGTGATGAAAATAAATTTTTTAAACTAAAAAATATTATTTTTTAAAAATACTGAAATTAATTGAATTAATTACTTTTATTATTACCTGTGAATAAATTAAAAAAAAATCAATTGAATTTATTTGTTCAGCGTTGCGTTGTTTTGAGGCGACAATGGTTTTCGCTTACGCGGGGAACTGATTTTGGAGATGCGTAGAGGATACGTAACGTTAAGGTACTATACCGCTCCAAATACAGGCCTTGCTCCTTTCAAAATTTGCAAAGAAAATTACCACCTCCTTCCTTATTAAGTTTTTCTTAAGAAAAATAAGAAATATAATAGATTTATTTAATTGTTGTAAAATTTTATAATTTTTTATATCATATAATATGAATGTATAAATTGAAGATGGGATAAAAAGCAAAGATAATTGTTAGAGATATAAGATATCTTAAATAAATAATTTATATTTATTATTTATTTTAGTTATTTTAGATTTATTTATATCATATGAAATATTGTGTTAGTACCCATAAATTCTCCAACTTACTGAGATCCACGTGTCAAGGCAAAAAATGTATGACTCAGAAGGTGGAAAACAGGTAGTGGCATAGGATTTGACCGATTGGTTTTGACAATAATATTTAAGTTGGGATTTTAAAATCTGGTATCATTTTCTCTGCATGTACCCTTCGTCTTCAATCTTCGGAGCTTCAAAATTCTCCTCCTTCTCTCTAAAACTCCTCCAACTTCTCTCTAAAGATTCTAACATTTTCCTCCCTCCGATCATCCACCAGATCACATTTAAGCATTCCTGGTGTCAAACTCTTCCTTTTTCACCGAACAAATTGTTGTTCTAAGTCTAGTGAGTTAAACCCTTCTTCCTCCTTAAGGCTTTGCTACATGCAAACACTGTTTTGGCTTGCATGTGGTTACCCAAGTCCTTGCTTGATTTTGTTTTCGTTCTCTGACGATAGGGTGGATCTTACCTCACCAATCCGAACGTGTAGGACTCTTAGAATTTGGTTTCCATCTCTGTACCGCTGAGAAAGCTTAGTGTTTCTAGATTTAGAGGTAAGGGAAGCTTATATAATTTAGTTATGTTTTTCTGTTTGAATGGTATATGCTTGAATGATGGTATGTTGATGGTTCGGTATTTTGGATATTGCATGTTTGAATGATGGTGTTTGAGGATTTTGTTTGAGGATTGAAGTTGCATGTTTGTTTGAATGAGTGAATGTTTGGTAAGTTATCGAGAACTGAGTAGAAATAGGGTTGTTCTTAACTTTGCTAAATTTTGCAGAAGTTTGTAATTGTGACCGAGGGTCATTTATGACCGTTCGGTTTTCCCCTTGTACGTTCGGTCTTTGACTGAATTCTCTTCTACAGGAGATTTTAGTTGATGACCGATCGATTTTTCTATTGGTTAATGTTAAGCGTATGGTTCAGAAAGGTTATAATGATTTTCTTACAAGTTAGTTAGTCAAGATATTCCAAATAAGTTAAGTTAGTTTCATTGTTGATTTTATCGTATAGGAAAAGAGTATTAGACATTATATTAATGATACTTCTTAAATGAGTGTTTGGTCTTGTACTGACACTCGGTCTCTTGAAGAGCGTTTGGTCTTGTGCTAACGCTCGGTCTTTTGAAGAGTGGTCGGTCTTGTACTGACTCTCAGTTTCGTAAAGAGTGTTCGGTCTTGTACTGACTCTCAATTTCGTAAAGAGTGTTCGGTCTTGTACTGACACTCGTTGTTTTGAAGAGAACTTCATCCTATATATATAGTGTTCGGCCTAAGCTCTAAGTGCTCGGCCAAAGATATAAATAGTATGTTAAGTCCTTAGTATTTGGCTTGATCTCATTTGTGTTCGGTCTCAGGCGGTATTCGGCTCCAACTGGAGTTATCATGTTACTTGACCGTTCGGTCATGATTCTTGAGTTGAGGATATTCTTAACGTTCGGTCATATTCAATTATAGGGAGTGTTCTCCCGTTCGGTTTTGTATAAAGATTTTGTAGCCTCTTCTTATTAGTGTTATGCAAAGGTGGGAGTGGTTTTACTGTTTGTATGACTTTACTTAAAAATGTTATGAATGATGAAGTATGATGATATGTTGTGATAATTCTAATGAGAGGTGAAAATACGAAAGAATAATTTGTAAGAGGATTATTGAAGAGAATTTTAAGGAGGAATGTCTCGTGGATGGTTGTTGAATTGGTAAGGGTATGAATAAGGTTAGCTTAGTATTGGCGTTCATCCTGACATTCCAATGGTCACCGAGTCTCAAGTAGAGAATGGTGGCGCATGTGGTGGGAATAGCAGGAGGCCTGGTCGCGTATAGCTTGGTGGCTAACGGACTAAACTCACGTGTAGGCTTGGGTTTCCAGATTACCTTTTCATTGGTGCAAGAATGACCATAGCTACTTATTCATATAGTCCGGACAATCGGTGTGAAGTGGTCGGCTTTTATATTTATACGTTCAGTTTTTTATTGATAAACTTGTATGATGGATGCATGTTTAGATACATTGTTTGGATCATTTAATTGCTCTGTTTAAATAATACGTTTGATTTGATTAATTAAATTACATAAGCTTACCCTTATTTTCCTGTCATGTCTATCGATTCCGTTCGGTCGTTCTCTTCACTGCGATGATCATCCTTTGGATGGGAGCAGAAGGTGCAGATGTATCTGTGGAGCATGCGCTGGAAGAAGAAAACAGTCCAGGAGTAAGACCGTTCGGTCTTATATTTTTCTTTTTGTACTAATGTAGCATCGTTCGGTCTAACACGTTTTATGTATGACCGTTCAGTTTGCACATGAAATAGTATCAGCTTAGGATTTCTGTAAAAGTTTTAAATTTACGGTTATTTTTGGATAACTATAAATTAGTTTTATTGTCCCTATAATTGTTCTATTGTATTATAAATGTAAGAACTCCTAAGTATAGTTTAAGACAATATTTTTAGGATGTTACATATTGAACATTGAATAAAAAGCATGCATAATAACTTTAAATAAAATGATATTGTTGGATATATTGGATATTTTAAATAAATATTTTATGTTTACTTTTTTATTTTTAGTTATTTTAATATATTTTTTTTATTTGTATTTTAGACTAATTTTATATTTTTATTATTATAAACCGAATATTAAATATATATATATATATATATATATATATTTAATTTAAGAAAAATTAATCTTAGTATATAATTTTTATTATACTGAATAAATATAAAAAGTTTAAATTTATTTAAACATCTTTTACAGTGTAACCTTTTAGTAAAAACGTCAATAATAAAATTAAAATTAGGTTAAAATATTATTGATAATTATAGTTCTTCGAATAAATCATTATATTTTAATTTATTTTAATTAAATCTCTAGTTTTGAAAATTCATAACAATAAGTATTAAACATGTGTCACGTGTGACACATAATTTTTTCTACTTTCTTACTTTTATTGATAACAGTCCTTTTAACTTTTATTTTTTTACTTTTACTTTTCCAAAGAAGATATATTATTTATCAAATCAATGTATGTTAGATATCAAGTCATTACGTGAAACTGATTCTTAAATTTGTTATTTTAATTCAAATTAGTTTTATTTTCTTTATTTAAATTTAAAAAAAAAAACTCTTTTGTATATATGTTATAATGATACTTTTACTTTTATTAAATATTTTGAAAAATATTAAATCTATTTAAATTTATATTTTAAACTAAACTTTATTTAAATTTATTTTAAATCTTTTATATAATTATTTTAAAATTTTATATTTAAATTAAAATTATTATTTTTAAACCAACTCTAATATTTGTATACAAGTTATTAATATATAATGTTATACAAATATTTGAAAAATAAATTTATATATGTAAATTTATATATAATTTTTTTATAAGTAAGAGAAGATTCACCTCAAAAAATCCATCTTTTGATAAGAATAAAAGTTTTACATAGAGACTCTCTTGTCCAATGCAAAGAAGAAAGAATTTTCAAGTAGTACGAATTTCAGAACAAATTATTTTCAAGAAGGAAGAAAGGTATGATAGAGAACTATCTTCTAATTTAATACAAGAAGAACTTGAGGATGAATCTTTGCAATTTAAAGAACTTGAAGAGTTGAAGATCATGGCTTGAAACACAATTATAAAATAAATTTTAAGCAACTAAAGCATTTGTAATATATTTTAATTTTATAAGTTCACTAAGAAAATTATCTATCTCTTAATGAGAATGTCGAGTAGTCACTAGGCAAGAAAGATGTTTTTTTGGGTGAATAATTAGCTTATGTTTTTGAATTTTCAAGTTATTTTTGGACTCAATTTCTTGGACTTTCTTTTAGGATTTCTTAGTTGTCTTAAGGATTTTTGCCTATATATAGGATACCAAATAGGATGGTCATTATATGAAAATGAGTTTTTCATTGAGAGAGGATTCTCTTTGATCTTGTCATAGAACTTTGGTGCTTATGAAATATTGAATTCTTTGTGACGAATCTTCATTGATTTATCAATCTGTTAGATTGTGGCATCTTCAATTCTAGTTCTTATCAAAGATGACAATATTTGAATCGAATCTTCATTGACTTATGAATTTACTAGATTGTGACGTCTCTATTTCTATCTTATCTAGTATTCTTCTCTAACTTATTTTTGTTCGTGCCTCTTACGGAATCAAATTCAAAATTATCGTACTCTTTCCTATATAGGATCATATCATCTAACATTAGAATGTATCATCTGGTATCGGATTATCACTAATGTTTCTTGGATGTTTGTAAACAATAATTATGAAAACATTTTAGATAGGAGTTAATTATTAAGTTAATTTTCTCATCATCAAAATGTCTTTAGGTGATCAACACATAATCAATAAAGGAAGTATGATATGTTCTTTATGCTCATTCAACACAACTATTTTTTTCTTCCTTTTGATTCTCTCATACAAAGCTCCATTCATGCTACCATTGACACAACTTAATTCATGTTTAATGAATATGAAGTTCGTCATCTTATACAAATGGAGCAAATGACAACTTATTTGATTGAGAATATTTGTTAAAACACATTAGCCTTCATGAATATTCAACCAGTTTCACCATTACCACTTTTACCTTTTTCACCCTCTTTACCATCATAACTAATTCCATCTTTCGTCCTTGCACCTTCTCATGTGTTTTTTGGAAAGTGGATAGATTTATCATTTCAAAAATGTGTCAAAGGAACCAAAACTCATAAAAGAAGAGGGAGTAATTAAAGAAAACCCATGATTCCAAGTAGAAAAAACAAGACATTACAAATGGAAAGACGAAATGGATTGAGACCATGAAAGGATTAAGAATACCCACTTTCGAAAAAAAAATTCAATGGGTGCAAGGAGAATTCACCACTTAAAGAAACTCTTTAAGATAATACCACTATAAGAGCTTCTCACACTCAAAGTATTCTTAGAAAGAGAATTTACATTCAATATTCAAGTGTAAATTATACAAGGGAGGAACTTCTATTTACCATAAGTATTAAGATACTCTTTATTGTTAAGTCAAGATTGTCTAGAAACTAAACTACCTAATAACTTAAGGATTTGAAGTTTAACAAAAAACATTAAACAAAATATTGCTTTGAATGAAATATCAATTTAGAGAAAATTGTCTAAGAGAAAAATATTTTGGAACATCTTTTATAGATGAAAATAAGCTTACAATAACATTTTCTAGACTGTTAGTCTGATGGACAAAGTTTCATAAACAACGTCTAATGAAAGGAAATGTCTTTATTAAAGAATAATTTATTAGACAATATGTGTTACAATCTGAACATCTAAACCAACATCATTTTACAAGCAAATGCCTTATGAACAACAATGTTTATCTCAATGTTAACACTAAAGCTTAAAATATGTTTAATCCAAACAGTGTTATTCAAGCAAGTGTCTTATGAAATGTATCGTCTAACAAAGACCCACTAAACGCTGTGTATCTCAAATAGTTTTTGAAAACACATATAATGATTTACACCTTTTGATGATTATATGTTGAATGTTTTACTAAATTATGCATTTATTAATGAGTTGACAAATGATAAAATATTTTGAACATGCAATACAACTTAACATTGAAAATATTTAATGCATGTATAATAAAGTGTTTCAATGATTGTATATCTTATTCTTGATATTTGTGCAGATAACAAAAAGTACAAAGACTTGATAAAAAACATTGCACACAAGATAAAAGAAATTGGGAGATATGAATAACATTATGGGAACATCGTACAAGCTACATTTTGATACACTAGTACAAAAAAGGACTTTAAGGTCTCGCGTTCAACATCAGAATACGAAAAACCAACTTTAAAATTGACCGGTAGTATTTTTGTAAATAGATGTTCAATTTAGATGTCAAAATTTATACTTTTCCGACATCATATGTTCATTAGACATCAGAATTCTCAATTTTCGACATCATATCGGGTAAATTTCATGAAAATGTTTAGTGTGAAGGTGAAAATGATGTCGAGTGCCCTAGTTTCAGACGTCAAAGAGTTATAAGACATCAAAATATCATTGTTTAGACGTTATATGTTAATGAATTCATTAAAAATTTGGGCATGAGGGTGCAAATTTATTCACTTTATCTTTGCACGAACCCTTCTTTTATGCTCAAATCCTTTTCAAAGGAAGCTTTCGACGACTAACACATGTAATATTTTTTTTATTTCACAAAAATTCTCGTTGGTTAACTACTTTAGGTATATTTTCTTTTGTTTTGACTGATTGGTTTCGTGCATAGATACTCTTTGGGGTATAGACACATTCTTCTTTTTCCCTCAGAAGCAACACTATTCTAGAGGCGAATCCACTTTTAAGAATGTTAGTTTCATTTTTGTTTTCGTATTTTATGGGCTATAAATTGGTTGAACTTGTTGATATTGTTAAACTTGCTTGTTGTTCATACATCGTATACATCCAAAATTAAGGTAAAACTGAAAGTATATTAAAAAAAAACTCCAAATGACCTGAAAATTTATTCAAAGTATCAAAAAATCACGAGAAGCCCCTACAAAAAAAATTAGATCAAAATTCAAAGTCTAAGTATGTGAAATAATTTTGCAAAGTTTGAAAAAAAAAACAAAACAAATTGACGAAAAATAGAAAACGGTATTTTTTTTTTGAAAATCTAGGAGGAACAACCGGCTAAGCTCATTACCATGGGCTTGAAAACTTTTTTCTACCTTAAATCGTTATATAATAATGTCAAATATGCCAACTAGAGCAAAAGTTATGATGATTTAAAGATCTACAACAACTGATTTTCTAAATAATTTTTAAACTTCAGAAGGAAGGACTCCTATTTTTTTTCCCCTTAAATAGGGGTTCCAAAGAGTGGTAATTTTTTTTTAACCAAAAATAATAACTATAGCTATCAAATCTAAAAATCACAAATAAACATTAGTATACACTACCAATCACTTATGATACTTTAGTTTATAATTTATAGTTCATAAAAATTTGAAAATGAGTTCTAAAAATATGAAATGCCAAAATTGGGTTACTTTTGCTAATTTAATGCTTTTCAGGTTTAGTAAAACTATAAAAATGGATCATTATTTATTTAAAAAAAAAACAAAGGAGGAAGAACATCCAAAAAAATATCATTTTTGACATTAATTAACATTGGAAAACAACAATGTTCAACGTCAATTAATGTCAAAAAATTACCATTTTTGATGTCAATTAATGTTTTTGTTTGCTTTCGACGTCAATCAAAGTCTCCCGCTATAACGTTGATGTCGAAAATAACAAAGGTTCAAACACTTTGTTCTACTAGTGATAAAGGTTATGACAAAGCGCTTTACCTCTACAAAATAGACTCGAGTTTTAATTCTCACCTAAAAAGATTATCAATTTCACATAAAGTCAACTTTTCTGTCTAACGGTGATTTATCAAGAAAAGTTATAAATAGGCAAAAGTTTGAAAAAAAAAAATAATATAAACTTTTGAATGCTTGTTGCTACTCATATATTGTCTAAAACTATATTATCTAAGAAAAAAAATCTTTAACAAAATCTCATATTTCATTTTATTATTTTTATCTTTTCTTTAAGAATTAGCAACAGAATCATAATTAACTAGCTCACTACTACTAACATCCTGTGTCAGGGGGTTGGATTTCGAGTTCTTTATTGAGGCATTGGAAACGGGAGTTTTTATCAAACTGATTAGATCATGTAGAGACAATGCTACTGATTGAGGAAAGATGCTTACCAAGTTCGAGACTAAAAGTAATAGAGTGAAGGAACTCAATTTCCACTGCAAGAGATCCTGAATCCTTGTGAGTCTTCACAGTGGCGTGATCCAACTATGGGATTACTAAATGAAGACTCTCTTATTCACAAATTTAGTAAGCATGACTCTTTGGTCATGGAGGAAGAAACTTCAATGGCCATAGAGAGAGAAAAGAGTGTCGAGGAAGAAGATAAGGAATTTAAATAAAGGAAGAAGTCTATGGCAATAACGTGTAACTAGTACAAAAACCACATCAGAACACCATTTGACACATACGACAAAATTTAACACCATTGAGAGAGATTATATCTAATTATTTCTAAAATTAGAAAACCATATACAAAAATAAAGTTTGGAACAAAGGACCAATTATAATTGAAAGAAAAAATATATTTAACTATTTTCTTATACGTATGAATTTTGCAATACATGTGACACGAAATCAAACAATTTTCATACGTCTTCGGCACTAGTAAAAGATCAAAAACATAGGCTTAATGTTGAAGAGCTCAACCACGTTTAGTGGCCGGACTTTCGATTTCAAAACCTGATTAGCCAACATCAGATTGTAGTACAATATCTTTGTACTTAAGTAGAAGCAATTGGTAAGGGAAAGCTAGAGTTGGTTTATGGATGGGTGTGATAAAAGAAGAAAGAAAAAGGAAGATATTTTCTTTACACAAACAAAAAAAACACAAGGGAAAATATATTTGCTCATTTTTTTTTTGTTAAGATATTTATATTAATATTATTTTTATTCAAAGGCTGCAGCAACCCGCAACCACATCCAAATCAAAATCCTTGAACAACACTACAGTGTTCATCGGAAGCCTCGCTCACTCATGCGTCTCATACTTTCCATGCCACTCTGAAACGCTTCTTTCTTCAAACGACCGTCGTTTCGTTGTTCCGTTCCCAAATGGGGACTCTAACGAGTTGCAGTTTCATGCCTCTGAACTCGGAGTTCCGCTCCAACCCGGTTCGCCGTGCCTTCAGGGAGAGGATTCAGTGCCACAAACTCACGCGCCTGAGGGGCACCTCTTGCTTCTTCTCACGCGCGCGAGTACCCAAATGGGGCAAGTTCAAGCACGCCAATTCGGGCATCCGTATGTGTTTTGGTACTAATGACAGCGATAGTGACAAGGACAACGTTGGTGCTGTAGAAGAAAGTGGTGGCGATGAATCCAAATCCAACGTTACAACGACGATGCCTGAAGAAGAGAGAGGATTCAGTTCAGAGAAATCAACGCCTCCTTCCACTTCTCATAGGGTTCGCCTTCATTTGCCAATAATTTGATTTATGAATTCGTTGCGAAGATTAGTTGAAGTTAGCTATTAAGATGTTGTGTTTAGGTAGCTTCAATTTAAGTTATTTAGTTTAATGTCGAATCGTGTTGTGTAACACCTAAAGTTTGTTTAAAGATTGATATTTGCTAATGTATGTGTAGATAAAACCTAGAGAGAAATTTGTAGCAAAAAGTAGGCACTTTAGTTCTCAAATTAGACTTAACATTAGTCCTTCATTGAAGACCTCAGTGGAGTTGTTGGAGGACTAAACTTAGATATGTAGTTCCTTAGGTGTTTGTGGTTTTCTTCTCCAATTTAAATTGGAATTTGACTTTTGTAATCCATTTAATAAAGGTTTGTGTTAAAGGTTAACATGGAGTTTTACTTTTGTAATTCGTGTAATAAAGGCTTGTGTTAAAGGTTAACATAGATTATTAAGCTAGAACTCCAATTCTGATTGGAGAACATATATCCTGTTGATGGAGAAGTTTTAGTGCTAATTTTTTTTTTCAGTAACATATATTCTGTTGCATTAAGTGCACGTGAATTATCTGTTGTGATTGCTAATTCTCGTGTTTGCATCATTTACTTGTTTAGTCATCTTTGTCGTCGCTTGGACCAGCATACAACACTTTTCAAGTTGATTCTTTCAAACTTATTGAGCTCCTTGGGCCTGAGAAGGTTGATCCTGCTGATGTAAAGCTGATTAAGGATAAGCTTTTTGGGTATTCAACTTTTTGGGTGACGAAAGAGGAACCTTTCGGAGACTTGGGAGAAGGCATTATTTTCCTTGGGAATTTAAGGGGGAATAGAGAAGATGTTTTTGCAAAACTCCAGAATCAGCTAGTTGAGGTCACAGGTGATAAATACAACCTTTTTATGGTGGAGGAACCCAATTCAGAGAGTCCTGATCCGCGTGGTGGGCCGCGTGTTAGCTTTGGTTTGTTGAGGAAGGAGGTTTCTGATCCAGGGCCAACAACGCTTTGGCAATATGTCATTGCATTGTTGTTGTTTCTCCTAACTATTGGTTCCTCAGTGGAGCTAGGTATTGCATCTCAGGTAGGCTAGTTATTGATAATATTTGAACATCTGGTGATGATTGGTAAATCTTTGTGAACAACATGTTTCAATAGCCTTTCTCTCAAGATGTCAGAGTTTCATTGATGTCTTGCCCTTCTCGATATTTTGTTGATGCCATGCTTTTTGGTTAACCAGATCAACAGACTTCCCCCAGAAATTGTGAAATATTTTACAGATCCAGATGTGGTTGAAGCTCCAGATATGGAGCTGCTATTTCCATTTGTTGACTCAGCTTTACCTTTAGCATATGGTGTCTTGGGGGTTCTTCTCTTTCATGTAAGCATTTCATATTTTTGTTTTGGTCTTTTTTAATATAATTTCAAGAAAATTGAAATCTCTTCAGTTATCTTTCTGTATTACAGCAAATTGGTATGTGTTTTATTCAGATTATGCTCTGGGATTGGTCTTTTTGGTTTTATTAGACCTAGTTTCTATTATAGAAATGTGGGATCTGAATGACCTAAATAAACTTAGTACTTTTTAGACTATTGTCTTCAACAAGTAAACTTTATTTTGATGCAAGTGACCACGGTGCTGTGATGAAGATGGTGCCTATAATAATGAATTATAAAGAAATCATATCGTATAGTTCTTAGTCTCTCCTTTTCTCCTCCTTTTCCTAACTCTAATTTCCACAATACTGTTTTGCAATCTGTCATAAGAATCTATCAACTAATCTAGTTTCTATCATATTTATTTCGTATGTCCAATGACCCAACCCTTACTTCCTATCTTATTTGTTTAATTTTGTTTAATTTTGTTTCTACATATTGTTACTAAATTGCTTAAATTACCCTTATTGCTTTTTGGTTCTCTGTATTCATGATAGATATGGGTATGTGCAGGAGGTTGGGCACTTTCTAGCAGCATTTCCTAAACAAGTAAAATTAAGCATTCCTTTCTTCATTCCAAATATCACACTTGGCAGCTTTGGTGCTATTACTCAGGTGAAACCATCTAATTTTTCTTACAAGTCACTTTTGCATTGAATTTGCGGCCGTTGGCTAAACTTTTATAATATCAACCATCTATTGACCATCCAAATAGTCATCTGTAGCATCTTTTAACTCTCTAACTATTCTATTGCAACTTTATGACATGCTATAACATTTTAGTTAGACCGAGGTTCATAGTTTTAATATGCACTTAAATGCTGATCCATGGTTATTTACAATCCATTGTAGTTTAAATCCATCCTCCCTGATAGAAGTACAAAAGTAGACATATCACTTGCGGGTCCCTTTGCTGGTGCTGTATTGTCGTTTTCAATGTTTGCTGTTGGCCTTCTTCTCTCATCGAATCCAGATACAGCAGGAGATTTAGTGCAAGTTCCTAGCTTGTTGTTTCAAGGTTCCTTGCTTCTTGGATTGATCAGTAGAGCAACACTTGGTTATGCGTATGTCCCCTTCCTTCCATGATTTTTAATGGATTGAGAATATAATTAGCTAAACATAGGTCCAATGCTTGTGATTTTTTGTCATTAATTTAGTTAATATACACTATTTGGATGGATAAAACGGATAATTACATGTAGGACATTTTCCACATTAAGTTGTTTCTAAGTGTATGGCTTGATTGCAACCCATGGTTTTAAGTAGTTTTTGGCCTGTTTTTTTAGAGCTTAAAAGCTGTTTAAGGTCAAAGTTGAAATTAAGTACTTTAGCTTTCAAGATAAAATTGTTGGTAATTTAATGAGTTACTTTAAACTTTAGTAGTGTGTTTGGATGGAGAATTTTTAGAGTGTTTAATTTCTAAAGAGAATTTGAAAGCTTTATGATAAAATATGTTGTTTGGATTGAAATTCTAGAAATTTATGAGTACTTTTATTACTTAAAATTGGAGAATTTAAATTTAACCTAAATGTAAGAATTTAATGTTCTTCATACTCTATTACTCACATCTACATCTCTTCTCTTCATGCTCTATCTGACTTGGCCTCAACCTTGTCCATGCAACCTCGGTCGAGACATAGTTAGCTTGGTCTTGGTTGTGGCATTGTTAGCTTCATGTCAGTCAAGACATCATTGATTCAGCCTATCAAGATGTTGTCAACTCAGGCTTGACAGGGTGTTGTTGATAAAACATTTTTTATTGATGTCAGATGAGGTTTCTTCTAAATTGAAGTTGATCGAGGATGTCTTTTGGCTGATGTAAATTAGGGTTAAACACAAAATTTTGAGTAGATGTCAAACACAGTTTCTTTAGTTAATGTCAATTAGGTGTAATTTTCTAATGTTGATTGGGGACTTTCAGCCAACCTCTACTAGGGATTTTTTTTGCAGGAAATGGTAGTCAGGGGGATTTTGTAGTTGACCTTAGTGGGAAAGTTGGCAAAAAATAACATTGGCAAAACACGTCAATGTAAGTTGAAATTATTGTGATCGGTAATAATAAAAAGTAACCTCGAAAGATGTCAATCGAGAAAAAGTGTTTTTGATGTTAGTAGAAAAACTCTTGGTGGACTTTTGGAAAAAGTAGTATCCTCGACCAGTGTCAATTTAAAATCACAACCGACCGATTTTTTTGAATCATTAAATATTTTTAAATAATAAAATGAAATTTTATAATATTGAAATACTCTATCCAAATAATAAAATTGAAATTCAATAAATTTGAACTGTTTTATCTAAAGAAAGCATTTAAAAATGGATTGAAAGCAGATTAAATTTAATGTATTTTAATTTCCTATCAAAACATAAGGTAAAGTTCGAATTTGTTCGGTATGTCTTCTTGGATCTTGAGTTTTTAACCAAATAGGCCCAATGAAGGAAAAGGGGGAGTAAAAGTCAAAATCTTCCAAAATTAGCTTTTTAACGAGCTCTTTTATTTATTTTTTCATACTTTTCTATATTAAAAGAAGCTACTTATTCTTAAAAATTGGCCCAACTTTTCCTTTTAAAGAGAGAATCTAACATAACTTGGACTAAGCATTATCTTAGTATCTAGATTGGTATTGAGGCTTATGTAGGTAATTTTTTATTTTGGTCTCAGTTAACGTGATCCATTGCTATTTGTTAATGTCAACGTGCAGAGCGATGCATGCTGCAACAGTTCCGATTCATCCTCTTGTGATTGCTGGCTGGTACTTTTCCTCCTGTAATCTAATTTACTTTCATTGATAAATGAAATTTATTTGAGAAACTTGTGCTTCCAGACATGCTCTTAATCATTAATGTTCCGTAACACACTTGCTTATTTATTTATTACGATTTTTCAGGTGTGGCTTAACTATACAAGCTTTTAACATGCTTCCAGTGGGGTGCCTTGATGGTGGAAGAGCAATACAGGTATCTTGTTCACCTTTCAAGCTTTAGCTGTTGAAAAATACATTGCTTATTCTGTAATTTTTTAAAGTAAGGGAAGATGTTGTGTGATTATTTTCAGTTTTGAACTAAAATGAAAAATATTCTCCACATCATCAATTCCAATTAAGATAATAGGTAAAGCAACATAAATCCAATGGTCATGTAGGGCCTTAAGCTTCAATTGAGGGTAATGCTTTGAGAGCATTTTGAAATTTTGTAGTAGATGCCATGCTGAATGCTCATTTCATCGTCCTTTATTGTTAGCAATTAATAGAAAAATGACCAAACACACTATCACATAATTATTTAGCTAAGAACCTTGTTTGCTAGATTTGTTTGTTTTAAATTGGCACTTGGGACATTTTGCCGTGAGTTTTATTTTTTATTTTTATATCATTACAGATCCTAATTCTAATATTAATTATCAATTTGTATACTTTCTGACTGTTATCAATGCAGTCAATGGGTTAAAAAACTCAGAACTTAGTTTGCTAAGTTGGCTGGATGGAATTAAGGAGAAGAAGCTCGTTGAATGACTTGTCTGGGAAGTGAAATCAGGAGTCAGAAAATAAGAGGATGGACCATTTTTTCTGACACTGGCAGGAAAAACCAAAGTTAGGCTTCGACATATTCTCGGTGCCTCTTGATGTCATGGCCTTTTAGGAACAGGTTGGAATGCAGTGAATATTTTAGTTATATACATCATGATAACCACAACTTGTGTTGGCCATTTTGGTACCAAGGGTTAGGGCGAGCTAATTTTTTCTAAGTAACCAACAGTGGGGAATTTGTCGGAAATAAGGAATTTTTCTAGGGCAAAATGCTGAGAATTAAAAGGGATGACACTGTTATGACATGACTTTCCCCATTTTTTTTGTAATGGGTAAAGTGGGGACATACCTGTAACAGGAGTGATTTGAAGTGAGGAACTAGAATGACATAATAATTAGTCAAATACTTTTTGCAAGGATCCACGGACCCTTTTATGACATTACTATCGTAATTTGGTGTAAGGTAAAGTCTTTGGAGAATTGAACTCTATGTAAGCTTCATGGCTCCTTGATTATTAATGATGATTGATGAGGGTTTACCTTCTCTGTTCCCAGGGGTCGCATAAATTCAAAATTCATATTTGTATGTATTTTTAATGACCTATCATAATTCTCTGATATTAAAAAGGTGATGATGTATTAACCTTGGGTATAAACTTTAAAACCTATGTCATGGACATGTATAACTTTTATTGATGATATGATATGAATTTGTACTTTTTGGCTTGCCTCCTATGTGTCCTCCTAGGGGTCACGTAACCTCAAAATTCAAACAAGCTTTAGTTCATATTTCAAATATATTGATTACTTATGATAGTTATCTGATGTTAAAAGTTGATATATTATATTGAGGATAGGGATAAAATTTACAACCTAGGACATGGAAAAATATATATATATATATATATATATATATATATATATATATATTATTGGAAGATATGAATAGAACTCACACATGAGTATCCTCTCATTCATATGATTAGGTATCTTAATATTTCTTGCACATGAAAAACATTTTTTTTTTCTAGTTTTTCTGAACTATCTAATGTGATGGGGTGAGCATTATAACTTAGGTTCTTAGTGTCTCGTAAGAAGCATATGCTAATTCTGCTGCATGTTTTTGCAGGGTGCTTTCGGAAAAAATGCGCTAGTTGGCTTTGGTTTAACCACTTATACATTGCTTGGACTAGGAGTGGTGAGTCTAATATTTCTTTTAGATTAAACAAATCAAACGTATGGCTGTTCAATAAAATTGTTAAAAGTTCAACAATTACATGATTTGGTTGCACACGTAGTTACCGGCCTTTTCCGCATTTTTTAGTTTACTTACTCCCCAAAAGGAAACAGGACAAATGTGCTCTAAAAACAGTTGGTGTCCTTAGTTTCTCATTTTCTAGATTTATTATAGTAATTTTTTTTTCCCATTATTAAAAGTTAAATTGCACTTTTGTTTTCTTTTACTCCTTTAACAGCTTGGTGGACCTCTTTCACTTCCTTGGGGGCTTTATGTTTTGTTATGTCAGGTATGCAAATACTTGTCTTGAATATGAAAGGGAATGATGAAACTGTAGTTAATTGTTTTTTGCAATTATATCTGATTTTTACTTATTTATTTGTAATTTTTTTCAGAGGGCACCAGAGAAACCATGCTTGAATGATGTGACAGAAGCTGGAACATGGAGAAAGGCACTTGTAGCAGTTGCTATTTTTCTTGTTGTCTTGACTCTTGTTCCTGTTGGAGATGAGCTTGCAGAAGAACTTGGTATAGGTCTTGTAACTGCATTTTGATGCTTATGCTACACTAAGGCCATTTTTAATTAAATGAGTAGTGAAAATATATAGGTAATATATTTACCAAAGCCAAGTTTAATTCAGTTCTAATTTATATACGACCCCTCCTAAGAAAACCTTCACTTTGTTGGGCAAAAATTATCGACTAATTTTTGCCTCCCTTTATAACACTTCGAGGGTTAAGGAACCTCCCACCAAACAACTAATTTTCTTCCTCAACACAATAACAAACTTAACTACTAACAAATTTCACAGTTATTTGAATTAAAACAAATAGCTGCATTTTCCATTTCCCTTGTTTCTTCTTTTATGGACCTTCATAATAGGAGGTTGTGTCCTAACACCTTTGTCACTTGAAATTTGATTTTTTATTTCTTTGTTGGATCTGTGCTTATCATTACCATTTCCGTTGTCTTGTTCTTGTTAGAGACAAGAAATATTTAAATTGAAGAGATAAATAAAATTTGAAAATCACATTAGCTTTGAAAGTAAGTTTATTCTAGATAATGTAGACTCATCATATAGCTACAACCTAAAATTATTTAGATAATAAACTTCATTTACTCATTAAAAAAATGTTTATATCATTTTCCAAATAACTCATTGTAATTTACTAATTCACATGGTTTGTAATAAATATATTCATTCAGAATTTTGTACCAAGTCCATTAAAAAATTATTTATTATATGTGTATATATAATATTTTAAAATATTGTTTGGATTTTGTTAGATTTTGTGTTGAAGTATAATTTGAATGTTAAATTATTTAAATCACTAAAGTTAAATGATTCAAACTTGTTATAGTAAAGATTTAGTAAAAATATTTGCTTTTACATTCGAGTGATGTTAAATTGTTAATGATTTGCAAATCGTCGTTAAGAAATGCATTCTTGACATCTAGTGGATAAAGAGGTTATTATTGAAAAGTCACCAGAACTATAAATAAATTAACAAAAGTCATTTTTGCCACGGGAGAAAAAACATATATGGACGGGTCAAAAGTAATGGTGACAGAAGGGAGGTTAGAAAAGACAATAACAAAATAAGTCATTGATGAACAAGAGAGAGAAATCTTTAAGGCCAATTTTTTCCTTTTTCGGGAGAATTAAGAAGGCCAATGGCGCCTTTGGCTTTCACCCTTGGAGAGCTTGTCGCCCTCAAATTTGATTCAAGAGACAATTTTGCCTTCGGTCATGGTGAAGCGAGCTGAGGATAGGCATGAAGATTTTGCGAATCTTGGCTTGAACAGAGAAGTGGAGGCGAGGGAAGGCGGTGAGGGATGGGGTGTTAAGGTTTTGGACGAGAGACTCCTTTTGTTGGGCTGAAATTCCCTAATTTCCTTTCTCTAACCCTATTTACTTAAAAAAGTCCTAATGTGAAGAAATCCCTAACATAACCAGTTAAAATCCCTAACATAACCAATTTTGTGTCACGCCATAAACTGTTAATTTAAATAAAAAATTCCACCTAATATAATACTTTTACATCAGCATATTAAGTGTGCAACACTTCAGCATTATCTAATGTCGTCTGTCAACACTTAACAAAAATGGCTTAATTAACTCAACTTTTCAAAATTTAGGACCAAATTGAGACCGTTTTCAACAAGAGGATCCACTTGAGATTTCCCTACAAATACGAGGACCATCCGAAGGTTTAAACCTAAAAAATATTTAAAAATTATTTAATTTTGAAAATAAATAATTAGTTTTTTAATGTGTGGTTTAGACACAATTTTATCATTATTAAAAACTTATTTTAAAATTATTTTGAACATATTTATTATGTCAAACAATGACTTATATAAAGTATTATTTTTTTCTAGATCATTTTTTATTTTTAATTTTGTTGAATATAGTGAAAAACTATATATGAGAATAATCTCCCTTGTGTTACATATAAGGTCCTCTATTTATAATAGAAGAAATATGGGCTAAGCCCAAAATACAAATAAGAAATAAGAACGAACTAACTAAAGATAAAAAATAAATATAAGATAAAGATAATATATCTAACATTGTATGTACCAAGCTTGTTATAAAAATAATCAATTATCGGTCTCCGTAAACACTTAGTGAAAATATCTACTAATTAATCACTTGAATTGAAGAACTCAGTCTTAATATCTCTAGATATAATCTTCTCTCGAATGAAATGACAGTCAATCTCAACGTGTTTTGTCCTCTCATGAAAGACATGATTAGAACTAATGTGAAGAGCAACCTGATTGTCACATATAAGCGTCATTTGAGTGACATCTCCAAATTGTAACTCTCTAAGCAATTGCTTAAGCCAAACAAGCTCACAAGTGGCTAAGGCCATAGCTTTATATTCTATTTCTGCACTAGATCTTGCCACAACACTCTGTTTCTTGCTTTTTCAAGAGATTAAGTTACCACCAATTAAGACACAACATCCGAATGTAGATCTTTTATCAGAAGAAGATCCTGCCTAATCAGCATTAGAATAACAAACCACTCTTGTATGGTTACTAGAACCATATAACAACCCTTTTCCAGGAGATCCTTTAATGTACTTTAATATACGAATAATTGCATTCCAATGATCTTTACATGGGGAATTAAGGAATTGGCTTACAACACTAACTGCAAAGGAAATGTCAGGACGAGTAACTATAAGATAATTCAATTTTTCAACTAGTTTTCTATATTCCTCAGGATCTGACATAGGCTCCCCCTGTTTTGGTAGAAGTTTAGTATTAGGATCCATGGGTGTGTCCACAGGTTTTGAATTCATCAATCCAATTTCCTCTAAAATATCCAGTGCAGATTTTATTTGAGATATAACAATACCATTGTTGGATTGTGCCACCTCAATACCCAAGAAATATCTAAGTTTGCCAAGATTTTGGTCTGAAAATGGTTGCAAAGATGTTGTTTCATCTGAGAGATGCCATGACTATCATTTCCTGTAAGAACAGTGTCATCAACATATACTATCAAGTACACAGATCCAACACTCGAGTGACGGTAAAAGATTGAATGATTTGCCTCACACCGAGTCATACCAAATTGTTGAACAACATTACTAAATTTTCCAAACCAGGCCCTAGGAGATTGTTTTAGGCCATATAAGGATTTGCGAAGATGACATACCAACCCAGAAGACTCCCCTGAGCAACAAATCTTGGAGGTTGTTCCATATAAATCTCTTCTTGCAAATCTCCGTTAAGGAATGCATTTTTAACATCCAGTTGATAAAGAGACCATTGTTGAAGAACCACCATGGTTATAAATAAATGAAGAGATGCCATATTTGCCACTAAAGAAAAAATATCACCATAATCCAACCAAAAATTTGTGTGTAACTTTTGACCACAAGACTAACTAAAGATAAAAAATAAAGATAAAATAAAAATAAAATAAAGATAATATATCTAACAAATTCTATCCTTTTATGATTTCTACATTTAATTGTTTACAAAAGTTTTTTTTTTTAATTTTTAAAATATTATTATATTAGAAGAATAATATATATTTATTGATAATATAAATTGTTTACATTGCCATGTAAAAAATACTATCATGTAATAATTTTTGTATTACAAAATTTGTCAATAAAAAGTTACATTATAACTTTTATATTAAATTATAGTATAAATATTTTTCATATTTTTAGTATATAAAAATTAAATTGATAATAGTTAATAAAAATGAAAAATAATCATATGTACATAAAACTCCATATAAGGTTTTTAATAATTACATTTATGACAAAATAAAGTAAAAATTAAAAATAATCATGCGTACATAAAACTCCATATAAGGTTTTTAATAATTATATTTAAAACAAAATACATTAGAAGACTCTATTTAATAGTTCATTTCAAATATTTAAAATATATGTTTGTAACAAAAGAATAAACAACTTTTCATAATATCATAAAATTTGTTTTATATTTTTTGAATTTAGTTTTTACTTCGTAAAAACTTATTAATAAAATCGAACCAAAAAGGTAAAAATTAATAAATTAATTATCTTAAAATATATCACTCTAATGTATTTATATTGTCATTGGATGACTTTTAGGAATATGCATTAGACATCCATTAATCATATGAGTCTAAAAACACACTAGATGAATATGCATTAGACATCCATTAATCATATGAGTCTAAAAACACACTAGATGAATATAGCAAAAATCATTAAATAAGTCCTGCATACACATTAGACAAGTTTGTCCATACAATGATTAAACGAGTATAACACAAACATTATACGAGTTTAACAATACGCATTAAATGAGTCCTTCCACACACTGATTATATGAGTATATAAAAAACATTAGAATAGTCTTTTCATAAATTGATTAGACGAGTCTAGGAATACACTGACCAACTGAGTCTAGGAATACATTGATTAACTTATTATAGCAAAAAATATTAAATGAGTTTATCAATGCACTGATTAGATAAGTTTATCGATACACATTAGACGACTCTATCCATATACTCATTAGAAGAGCATAACAAAAAATATTACACGAATCACTTCATAGATTGATTAGATGAGTATGTTCGTATACTGATTAAACGAATCTAGCAACAAATACTGGACAAGTTTATCCATGTTCTAATAAGATGGGTATAATAATATACATTGGCTAAGTATGTCCATACACATATTGGACGAGTCTACTAACACACATATACTTATTGAACGAGTTTAACAACAAACACTAAATGAATCTATATACATTGATTATATGAGTCTAGTAATATACATTATACAAATCTATCCATACATAAATTAGACGAGTATATTAATATACATTAGATGAGTTTGTTTACTTACTGATTAGACGAGTCTTACAACACACATTATACAAGTTTGTCTATACACAAATTAGAAAAGTTTACCAAAAAACATTAGGCACGTCATTCCATACAATGATTAGACGGTCTAAGAATACACATTAGACAAATTTGTCCATAGACTAATTAAATGAATCTTGCAACATACATTAGATGAATTTGTTCATGCATTGACTAGATAAGTCTAACAATATACATTAAATAAGTTTGTTCATACACATTATTACACGAGTCTATTAATACACATTAAACAAATCTTTCCATTATCTATTTATACAAGTCTTACAATACATATTAGACGAGTTTGTTCAAACATTGATTAGATGAGTTTAATAATACACATTACACAAATGTGTCTATATACTAATTAGACGAGTCTAACAATACATATTAGACGAGTTTTCGATGTACCGACTAGATGAGTCTAACAATACATATTAAACTAATTTGTATTTTTAATGAGTTTACTTTATATATATATATATATATATATATAATTTATTCTTTTTACTTTGAAAGAATTTACACTATATTTTTCACATGCTATATCATTTATATTTCTTATAAAGTTTATTTTGTTATACTTCTAAATACATATTAAATTTCTAAAGTTATAAATAATTTTTTTAGAATATAATTCTATTTAATACTTAATTATAAACTTAAGAATATTTATTATTTATTTTCTCATCTTTTAAATCTCTTCTAATCACCGACATAAAAAACCAGACAAACATACTCACCTAGGTAATCAATCATAGCCAGCCACATGTTTAAACCTAGTTTAATATAAAAGACAATAATAATTCTTTGGAATATTGTTATTAATTTGTTTATTATTATTTAGGGTTATTTTTGTTTAAAACAATTTCAATTTAAAATACTTCAACATTTCAACAATAACCTAGTTTAATATAAAAGATAATAATAATTCTTTAGAATATTATTATTAATTTGTTTATTATTATTTAGGATTATTTTTGTTTAAAACAATTTCAATTTAAAATACTTCAACATTTCAACAATAGACAGGATTCTGTTGCCGCCACGCAGTGTTTCTTCGCTCTCACCAATGACCAACTTTGGGTCGTAACCTCGTCCTTGTCGAATCTTTTTTCGCTGTTCCTTCTTCGTCACCTGCTTAGTAACGCGTGCACAAGCGTCACTCCTCTACAGACCCAAAAGGTATTTTGATTACCCACAGTTGTTGCTGCTGATTTTGCATGGTGCATTTGATATTTGGAACTGTGCTTATGATTTTAGATTCTGTTTATATTTTTTGGGTTTATCCTTCTGATATTGATTTTCTGCAAATGTTGCTATTGATTTTGGGACTAAACTTCTGATTTTCGTTTCCCACAATTGAAAAATTGTGCTTTTGTTATCTGGGTTTTCTCGTCTTTGTTATCTTTTTTATATTCCGAAGAACTTGTCTGTATAAACAGCCCCATTGGAGTTGCTCTAAAAAGGACTCTTATTTTGGGTCTGGTTTACTTGTGTGCTTTCACACGATAACTTTTTGTTTTTTCTTGGCTTTCTTATTGCCAATAGTTACTAATTGATGTGAATTTCTTTGTTATGCAATGGAAGTTTAGAGAAAGTTCTTGACACAGAGCGCTGTCTTGAAGATCGTAATTGTGTTGTTTCATTTGACCCCTTCAATAAGCTTTACCTATCCCTTACCTTAACTTTTCAACCTCGTGAACAGCATCAAATACTATAATAGACTTCTGTTTACATTAATTTTTCCATGGAAGCTCAACAGATTATTTCCAGATTTTGCCCAAAATCATCACTAGCGCCATCAATTCCAATGGTGAAGCAGCCATTCTCTTTAAATTTCCCTCCTCTACACTCTTTATCTTCATACCCTTTTCTCCAGTCTCAGAATCTTGGCGTCCCTACTGGAGCTTTACATGCTATCAACTTTGTGCACAAAGAAGTTTATCCTAGTTCTAGGAGAATATGGTGTAGCAAGAGTAGTAGTAGTAGTACTGCAGAACCAGAGGAGGACCATGAGGTGAGGGCTCAGGTCACAGTGAGAAGGAAAAAGCTAGCAGTTTTCGTGTCTGGCGGAGGATCCAACTTCAGATCAATTCACGAGGCCTGTATAAGGGGATCGCTTCATGGAGATGTTACTGTATTGGTCACAAATAAAAGTGGTAATTCTCTATCTTAATATCCCTTTACTTTCATTTTTGCCCTTTTGTGTCATCATAGAAGTGTATCAATCTCCTTCAATCTTAGCTTATAATAGTCACTGGATAACTGGATTATGATTACATGCCTGCTAAACTTCCTTGTGTTGCATGGGATGTTTGTTTGGACTATTTTTTGATTTCCCTTTTATTTGAGCCGTGGTCTACTAAAATTTGTTTTTTGTTTCATGTAAACCAGAGTGTGGAGGTGCACAGTATGCAAGAAATAATGGTATCCCAGTTATATTGTTCCCCAAAGCAAAGGATGAGCCCAAAGGATTATCTCCCAGTGACCTTGTTGATGCACTAAGGTCTGATGCTTCTTTAATTGATTTCCTGCAATTGTTTTTGACTTTAGACTTCGGGGTCTTTATTCTTTTCATGAATCTGAGGTGTAGATTCTTTGCAAAGATGAAACACAAATAAAAAGACCAGTATAACTCAAATATGGGAAAATCCGTGAAAATAGACAAAGGATGATTTTCACTCTGCTTCATGGAGTGGTTACATTATTAACATATAATACATTTTTAATCAGGAAATTTGAGGTGGATTTTGTTCTTTTAGCTGGATATCTCAAATTGATACCGGTGGAATTGGTCCGAGCTTATGAAAGATCTATCTTCAACATTCATCCATCACTTCTTCCAGCTTTTGGAGGCCAGGGCTACTATGGCATGAAGGTTCATAAAGCAGTAATTGCTTCTGGAGCAAGGTATAATTCTCATGAAATATCTCAAACAGTTAGCGAAACATTATTGTACTTGGTTCTTGATACCATGTCCGTGCTTCATTTTTGTGTTGGTCAGGTTTTCAGGTCCTACCATTCATTTTGTTGACGAACACTATGACACAGGGCGTATCCTTGCACAGCGTGTGGTCCCTGTGCTTGCTAATGATACTGCAGAAGAGTTGGCTGCAAGGGTTCTCAATGAGGTAATGTCAGACTATGTATTTTAAACTATTGAACAGTTTTAATCCTGAATGGAGTTCAACAAATATATTTGTTAGGGATGAATTTATAGAACATCTAAAATTGAAACTCTATAGGATTATCATAGAAAGAAAAATAGGGGAAAGGGTCAAATTGTATATAATAGTTGACTGGGTCAAGTTGTTAGTTATTTCTGTTAAGTCTGTGGGAAGTCTTTTAAACAAGACTTTTTCCTATTTGAGGGATTTTTTTCAGAGTGTTTTTGATAGAAATTGAGTATGCCATTTATCCATCAAGATCAAAACATTGTCATCCAGAGAGGTCCTAGTTTGTCTAAATCAGTGGTATCTTCAAGAGCTCTGATGAAGTTAACCAAGAAGGAAATTGATTTGATGTCTATGCTATGGGTGGTTGAGAAAGTTCATGTAACCAGGAAAGAATTGACAAGTGACAAAGAAAAGCAAGTGTAGAAGGTATGAACAGAATTTTCCAAACCTTTTATGCACGAAAAGGGTTGCCACTAGCAAGAGAAGTTGATCATCAGATTCCAATTAAGGTTGGGATAGATCCAATAAATGTGAAACCTTGTAGATATCCTCATTTACATAGAAATGAAATCAAGACAGAAATGGATTCAATTATGGATCAGGAATCGTTATGCAGAGCAATAGCCCATATTCTAGCCTTGTCATTTCTGTTAAAAAGAAGGATGGAAGTTAGAGTTTTTGCATAGACTATTGAGCTCTAAACAAGGCCAGTTGTAGAAGAACTGCTGGATGAATGAAATGGAGCCAAGGAATGAATTAGGGAGCATATAGACTGGGAAAAACCTCTACAGGTTTATTAAAGAAAGAAAAATAGGGGAAAGGACCAAATTGTAAATAATAGTTGACTGGGTCAAGTTTTTAGTTGTTTCTGTTAAGTCTGTTGGAAGTCTTTTATACATGGGACATTTTCCTTGTCGGGGGAATTTTTTTTCAGAGTGCTTTTGTCATACTAGTTTTCCATTTTTAAAAGGAAGGTGCTTCTTTTGGGCGTCTACTTTGTTTACCTTTGTTCTTGAAAGAGACTTGCTGATAGTCTATGCAAAGGTTATGCACTTCTTTTTCTCTCTTGTTGTGTCTTTGTATTGTTCTCTTTTAGGAATTCTGCTATGTTATTTTTTTTTTGGCTTCAAGAGATTAACACATTCATGAACATTGACATTTATGCAATCGAAAGACTAGAAATTTAGCAGACTGCCAATGATAGGATGGGCGTAAAAGGCCCAAAAGAAGGAAAATTAAATGGCTCAGATTTCATAAGATGGTCTTAGAATGTTAGAAATAATATTTAGTTTATAATTTAATTCCTTAAAATGAGGTGATGCACTTGTAGGGTCATTATTTAGTTGTTGTCTCTTTGGTTATGCAAGTGTCTTCCTCTCACCTACAAAAGGAATGAGTAATATCGATGTTTATTTGTATCTTATTTTTCTCTTTATTTGCTTCCTGTCAGTCAAGTTGGACCAAGTGATTACTGTTTACTTATTATTTTTTTGTCAATTTAGGAGCACCAATTATATGTTGAGGTGGTGGAGGCTTTATGTGAAGAGCGTGTTTTTTGGAGGGAAGATGGTGTTCCTCTCATCCGAAGCAAAGAAAACCCCAATGAGTTTCGGTGATTATCTTTAATATGGTATGATACTCTTTTACATATCTTTTGAATGCTGTAAAAGGTTTTTGTGCACATCTTTTTACAATGATGAAGTCTTGCATCTGATGGGACTTTTGTTTCTGTTATAGTGGATTTTGGTTGTGAAAACTTCACATTTACCCCAAAGCTGTTGTAATAATGAGTTGTAACTATTAGGTAGGTAATTTCCGGGCAACATATAATAAACAAGAAGTCACAAACTTATCTTCTGATCTGATCTGCGTAAACTGTTATATGCTCTTGGTAGATTTTAATATCAGGTTACGGAGCATATTTTTGGAGTCCATCTTTCCCTGCACAGGTTTCCATTAACTTATCATGATTTTTCTCCTTAATAAAGAAACTATCTACTATACTATTTGGATAAGAAATTTGATGTGCCATAAGACATTTTGTAATTTATAAATATTTAGTCTGTGATTGAACTGTTTCTGAATGCCAAAGCTGTTACTGCTATGCATAAGTTCCATGCTACCCTTTTATTTACAAGTATTCTCCTGCCACTTCAATTATTGAGCATATTTTATTTGAAGACTATTAAAGGTAACCAAATTAAAATTTGATTAATATTACTGTGGATGGTTGTCACATAATGTTATTTAAAAAATAAAAATGCTAAATATAAGTAGCACGATTAAATTGAGTCCACAATAGCCAAAAGTAAACGTTAACGGTTAAGAAATAAATTTTAAGTCTAATTCAACTTTACAAAACTAGTTTGTATGGTGAAGTTTGTTTTATATATATTTTAAATTTGTTTTATCTCTAGTTAATGTGAGATTTCCAACACATTCTCCTCACATTGAAGTATATACAACTTACTCTCCTTATGTTGATGTATATACATCTTGAACATAGGATTACACACTAATGAGTGATTCAATAGTAGTCCGATAGCAAATGGAACAATAAATCCAACAAACATTGAATTTCGTTAGGATAGGCTCAAACTCATGATTCTAATTTAACTCCACAAAACTGGTTTGTATGGTGAGGTTTGCATCTATATATACTCTAAATTCTCTTATCTCTAATCAATGTGAAATTTTATTATGATCTATATATACTCTAAATTGTCTTGTTATCTCTAGATGTGAAATTTTATTGTGTTTTTCTGACTATCATAAATTCTAATTTTAATTGTGTTTTCATACTTTTATGTTTGAAACTTTATTGACAATTTAAAACTTTGGAAATGATACAAATTTCTAGAGTTATCACGGTAAGAATTCAATATAGAAAAAAGAAAATGCCAAAGTGTGCCACCTGATGCTGGAAGCAACTTCTTCATGCACCTCCATACATTTTTCACTGCATTTCCGCATGAGGTGGAAAAACATTTTTGCCTTTAGTTTCTTTCATCTTCCTTTTCCTCCACAGGCGCACATCTCTCTCCCTTCTTCGACCACCTCCATTGTGCCCTCTTCACTGTCATTGGCATCCTTTCTTCTTCGTCCACAAACACTTCTATTTTCTTCTTCCACCTCTACCAGAGCCTCTTCATCCGCTTTCATTGGCTTTGCTTCTTCTGTCTTCACCTCCACCAAAGCCTTTTCCTCAACCTCGATCGGTGCTCTCCACTCATCACCTTCCTCCATGGTCTCTCTTTCCACTCTCCACCTTTTTCTTAAAAGGATATTTTGGATTATGCAATTAGAAATGCAAAATAACAAACACATTTCAGAATGCATAATCTAGAGTGCAAAATTTGTATTATAGACTATATAAATTTCAGATGTATTTTTTTTTTCTTTTTGCATTCCAAATTGTGTAACCCAGAATTTAAAATTTATGTTTTAGATTGGACATTCCAAATGAAATCTTTGTATTATGAAATATACAATTTAGAATACAATATTTACATTTCGGATTAAGTGTTCCGCAATGTCTCTAGATTTTGTATTATAAAAAGAGAGTAAAATTAAAATTTTAAGTGTATGGAGATGCAGGAATAAATTATGGAAGTGCAGGAAGAAGTTGCTGATAATGGATCGATGAAATGGCTAGAATGTTACATAACCTATAAGATAGTGAGTGAACTCTTGAAAAGGCTCTTTCTTCCTCCTGCACCCCACATTTCGTCTTGCACCTCAATCGATAGTGTAGAAAATGTCAAAAATACCCCTTCATGTGACAACGAGGGCCAACTGCTTTGGCGCAAGAGGTAAAGGATGCACAATGAGGATTCCTCTGGTTGATAGTGGCAGAACCATGACCTCTGATTCCTTCGTGTTCTTTATATTTAAAGCAACTTCTGGATTGTTTCCAAATTACAGTTAGAAATACTAATTTGGTGCTAAAAGTTGACTTCTGAACTGTGCATTTCATAATATAATTTGGACTTCTGAATTATATAATTTGAAATACTAGTTTATGTTAAGAATTGATCTCTAGATCGTGTAATTCAGAGGCTAATTTTAATATCATAATATTTTAGATTGTAATCTAGAATATTTCTTCAAGTTCTAAATTCAAATTGCACAATTTAAAAAGTTCTTAAATTGAATACTTTGAGAAAAAAAAAACTAGAACGGGCATTTTGAAATTGATTGGGTGTAGGAAAAAAAATTCTCCTATAAAAGATAGGTTGTGTTTGGATGGAAAATTTTATTAGTGCAATTCGTTTTTTTTTTTATAAAATTTTAATGTTTTATATCAAAATATCTTATTTGGATAAGAAATTTTAAAAGAAATTGAAATTTGAAAATTGAATTATTCGAAGTTAACAAATTTCAAATATTACACAAACTAGTAATAATTTGAAATGTATCACATGTGTTTGAGTACATTCGAATCATTTGTGTTTAGATGTCTCGGTCCTTATGGTATAAGGACATACCATGATGGCTTGACTGATTACATATTGGCTAAGACAATCTCCATGACAAATGTTGACTGTGTTGATCATATTAGCATCAAGATTAAGACATCATTAATATAATTGGTTAACTAAAGATTAATCAAGGTGATTGACTACATGGATCGGGCCAATCCAGGTAAAAAAGTTCACAAACATGGTATAAATAGCACAATATACAAGGTAAATTAATCACGCTCATTATTATAGCATTGACTATTATATGAGGATTTGGCTAACTTGGACATCAAAGGATCTTCTGCAAATATACTTCCTCTTGGTCTTGAAGAGATGTGGACCTAAAACATCTCGGGGGTATGAAGTTGGAAGCACACTCCTTCTCCGTTTGAAGCTACATTCAAGTCTTGGAATTTTACAGTAAAAATAACATTTCTTTTTTAAAAGGAGTTCGAAGGGTCTTTATAGGGTGTATTAAGCCTTGTAAAAACAATTAACACCTACCATGAAATCAACTTAAATTTTGTGAAGAGAAGCATTTATGGTGTCTACGAGAAGTCAGATGACAAGTACAAGAAAAGTTGGAAATTCTTTTAGTGAGATGGTAATGCTAATGGCAATGCAAAAGGACTTCCTTGCCATCTTGACCTTTAATTCTCATCCTTACCATCTCATCCTCAAAGTTCTCATCCTTACCATTTCATCCTCGAAGTTCTCATCCTTACCATCTAAGCCTTGGGTTCTCGTCCTTGCCATATCGACCTCAACCTTGCTGTCTCAACATCTCGACCTTTACTTGTCGGCCTCAACCTCTTGACATCTACATGTTGACCATAACTTCTCAGTCTTAATATGTCGGCCTTTACCTATTGGCCTTAACCTCTTTGTCTTCTAAGTCTAACTTATTAAGACTTATCTATATTAAACAAACATAAGACATATTCATTATGATGATTATAATTACAATTGATATAATAAAGTTAAAGTTTATCACAAAAATTTCACCATACCACTTATTAATGACAAGTAGTTACAATTGTCATAGTAAGTCCACTACAAGAAAAATGTGATTTACATACGGATTATTACATATAGATCTTGATCCGTAAGTAAGGGACCTATAATATACGGATTTTACATACGAATATTGGAAAATTGAGTTACATAAAATAATTTCGGTAGGTAATGAGAAGAAATTTACATACAAATTTTCCCAAGTCTTGTAATTTGTTCTTCAAGTGGTTTTTAACAGAACCAAAAAATCAGACATCCCAAGTCTTGTGATTTGTTGTTGCCAGTGCTGAAAAGGAGAAATCAGTCGAAACTCAACCAAAAATGACCTGTACTAACTTGTTAAAAGGAGCTAACACATTGGAGCACTATTAGTATTAGGAAACTCTAAGTTTTATTTATTACTACGTTTGAAAATCTTTCACTCATACTACATTACTAGATATTGTATTTATAATGTTTGGATTATAATCTTTTTATGTATAAATATCATTGTATGTTGATAGTTTTTGTTTAATGACTATTTCTTACATATCATATATAAATTCTTTGTTGTAGTATGTATACTTTAATCAATGTTCATGATTGTATAATTGTTTCAAAAAAACAAGTTTCATCAAAGCTGACAAGCACATTACATATAGATTTATCTGTAAGTAATTACATTCAAATTTATCTATAGGTAATTGTATACGAATTTTTGTAGATAATTACATATAATTTGTTCGTATATAATTATATATGGATTTATTCATATATAATTATTTACGGATGTTTTGTATGTAATTATTTATGAGTTTTTTTTGTAAATAATTATCTATGAAAAAATTTATAGATAATGTTACTAATGATTATTTTATTTATGAATTTTTGTTCGTAAGTACTAGGTAGATAACATTGTCTTGTCTATGAATTTTTTTGTCTTTCCTACATATTTTTGCTATAAATAATACACTTTTTTTCTTGTAATGCTTATCATTGTTTCTTATTTTTGTACTAGTCATATAACATTTTTACTTGCTCACTCGAAGCAAAAATTTAGAGACTTAAGTGACTTATTCTTTTTATAGATTTTTTTTTACAGTTGTGACTATTGTCACAAAAAACGTCATTAATTGTTTTTCATATAATTTGTAAAACATTTCGTGACTAATATTGTTCAAGATATTGTATTCATCACAATTTTTTTTTTGTCACTGACATAGTTCAAATTCTTTTTGTATATGGTGGAGTAGTATTAACAACGATATACCATCATCAAAAAATTTGTCATAATTATGTATTAATTTACGCTTGTCACAAACATTAAAATTACGCAAACAAAATTATCATGGTTTGATTTTGTTTTTTGCAAAATAATTTCAATTAAAGACTTTTCTGATAGCCTTATAATATTGATACATAAAACTATCACTACAAAATTTATCACAATTATGTATTAACCGACGCTTGTCAGAAATACTTAAATTACATACTGTATTGTATAAAATATATTGATCTGAGTTAATGATCATTTATGTGCAGTTAACATGTATATTAGCATGTATTAATGGTCAGATTGCCTTACGATTTACAAATATACAAATATACAATATTAATAATGAATTATTGGGTTTGATTGCCTAAAAATATATACTGTATTAATGGTTAATCAAGGGATTTGACTGTATTTGACTTCAGGGAGTATCTTATGTAGGTCAACAACCTGTCGGAATAGATTGCGTTCTTGAAAAAAATTGAATGATAAAAACAGAACAGAATAAGAAAGAACGACCAACCCTCAGACCAATTCAGCCGAAACACATGACAATTTGTCATGGTTTGTATAGAATTGATTGTTGTCCAAAATTGTCATTACAAAAAGAAAGGTTTTCCAAATAGTATTATAACAAAGTGATTAAGCCACAAAAACATTCTCATGACATATATATTAATTATAGGTCCCATTAGATATTTGATATGAAACAATAAATTTATTTTCTAGGAAAATGAAGGAAAAGTAAAACTTATGGAAAGAAATACTGAGGAGGCTCCATGTTGTCTGTTGAAGGTGTTGTCTGCATTGAAAGGTGATCAAAACCTGGGTTGAAGTAGCTCATGTTCATCACATTATTTGCAGAAGGTTGCACAACTACATTGATGTTTGGCTGTTGTTGGTGATATGTCCTCTGAAGAAGACTTTCATATAAATTTTGTGTATTAATCAATTGATTTTGAACCATAGCAAGCTCTCCTTGCAATGATGCCACCTGAATAACTTCAAATCAGTACCTTCTTATTTATGAATAATATTATTAACAATATCTTTTTAAAGAATTGAACATTTAAATAAGACTGTTCATTAATTTTACTAGTATTAATAGTTGTAAACAAGTTTTTTTTGAACATGCATTGTATGTGTATCGGTTTGTTTATACATTAATAAATAACTAAATTTAAAATATACATGCATTGATTAATCCCATTTCATTTAATATTATTAAAAATATATAAATAAATACATTGTTTTATAAGTTTTTGGCAATGTTCTCCAATTAAAATTAGAATTTTCATGTTATTTTAAGACTAACCTATATTATATGCTAGTAGTCTAATAAGACAAATATTTTATATAAAGATAATTGATGGCAGAAAGCGACAGAGATAAAAGTTAAAGGAAGAGAGAGAAGTGATTACTTCAAATAATGTGATGATAGAAATGAAGATAGATAGGAAAAAAATTGAAGTGAAAAGGAATAAAAGCAAGAAAAATATATCTTTAATTATTTCTTTTTATAATTTTGGGTTAAATATGTTTTTAGTCCCTATACTTTGGGGCGATTTTGGGTTTAGTCCCTCTTTCAAACTAAGGTACAATTTAGTCCTTAAACTTTAGAAAACTCTGGTTTTAGTCATTTTTATCAAATTTTTTTAATTTTATTTGCTGTTTCAAACGCGTTTCTCAGTTAACATTGAAGCAAAAATGTGTCAAACAGTGTAAACAATCCAAATGCTATAATGAAACGTGCTTGAAACAGTAAATAAAGTTAAAAAAATTTGGTAAAAAAGACTAAAATCAGAGTTTTCTAAAGTTGAAGGACTAAATTGTACCTTAGTTTGAAAGAAGAACTAAACCCAAAATCGCTCCAAAGTATATGGACTAAAAACATATTTAACCCTATAATTTTTCTATCATTATATGTGACCGTTTATGATTGGTTCGTTTCAAATATACGAATATGTTGAAAAAAAGTTGTAAAATGATTTTGTGGTTTTTAAAAAGATTTTAATTACGAAAGAAAGGGTTTTGTTTGTTGGTTTTTAAAAATTGGGGATCTAATAGATTTTGCGGATTATATCAACAAAATAGAATACAATATTAATATAAAGGAAAAAACATGAGCCGAGAGATATAATGCAATATTATAAAATAAAACAATAATGATTGCTTATGTGTTCCTTCTTTAAAACATGATTTAAATATCTGTTTCCATTTATTGGTTGCCATTTGCAATTATTGTAAAGATCAATTTATTTATTTATATTTAATAAAGACATAAATGTAATTTTTCAAGACTAATTAAGTTCTTAGGACCCTCCTCCATGTTTGTCGTTAACAACTCTTTTTCTTTTCTCTTGGAACTAAGATGTCTCATTAATTGAAATTAGATCTCAATTTGAAGTATTTCAGATGGTGGGTGAATTTGAGGAAATCATGGTGTTTCACCTTATAAATAGATAAATAGAATGACATGTAAAATAATTTTAAATGACAACCAATGAATGAAAACTCAAAGAATATTTTAAATATTTTTTTAAGTTATAAATATTCATAGTCCTAATTAGCTAAAAAGGATAGGAAAGGGATTGCGACAAAAATAATAATAAAGAAAAACACTAAAAATCATAAAAATAACTTTTTTTTAGCTATAAACATAAATAAAATATCAAAGTTGATAGTAAAAATATAAACAAACAAGAACAATGGCAAGAGTTTAAACATTGTTATAATAATAAGACAAACCTGTCGTTGCAAAGCAGAAATGGTGGAGACACAACCATGAACAGGGTTGGCTAGCCTTGTTTGAGCTTCGTAGCACAAGGAATTTATGGCCTCATTACGATGAATCTCTTCAACTTCTAGCAACAGTTTTGACAAATTGTTTGCACCAAACACCTTGTGCACTGCTGCAAACAGCGTTGAGCCTTGGCTAGAACCAAAATAAGGTGCAAAGATGCAGTCACTGCTGCATTTTTTTCTCATTTTCTTGCATGCTGCGCATGGAGGAGATGATGCTCGTGATCGAACACACTTCGAGACCTTGCTTTTGTGCTTTTCAACATTCGCTTGTGGCTCGTTAGCCATGCTCAGTTTCTGAATGCAAGACTGAAATTTATTGTAAATATTTATTTATAAGAGTTGGAAAGGGAATATATTGAGTTTTTTTTTTCTTTTTCCTTCTAGAAAGTGAGAGACGTTACAATAATGTATTTCGGTTTTATCAGTTTTTTTTAAGCTTTTTACTATATGTTAGAATTTATTAAATTAAAGTAATACTTATTTTAGGGTGTATTTAATGCAACATGTTCAAATAATAAAAAATATTGATTGTGTAAAACTATGGGCAAGATAACTAACATTATGCAATCAGGTATAGAAATTAAGGATCGATTCCTTAAAGTACTAAAATCTATTTCTCATGGTAAATTTTTCTATGTGGATAGACTAAGGACCTGGTTACATGCTTAAGAAATAAGGTTATTTATCAATCATATCATATCAAGTTGGTGTCTACATTGCTCTTTGAAGGAGGATAGAACTGCATGTGTTGATTGGTTTTGTAGCTAATTACTCATCCAATTTTTCGTTTCTTTTTTATTGTTACAATGAGAGTTTCATAAATTGATCAAGTTTAGGAGATTCCAAGTTAAAAGCTAACTTACATTTTAATGTAATATTATTTTGATGGATAATATATTATTTAAAATATGCCTACATATTAATTTCTAGATATCATGTCAAATATTATTAAACTATGTGAATTTTGAAATACATTATTATAGTCTTTTACTACAAGCTTACTAAATCGTTAAGAGTGGTGAATAGAAAAAAAAACTTAATATTTTTTACCTTCAATTGTAATATGAAAAATTGAAATTAATATATCTTTGAAACTTTGATTTTGTTTAGTATTATAACTTTAGAAATGATTGAATATAGTTTCTTCCACTCAACGAAATTAAATTTTCTTAAAATACTATCTACATGTGACACATCCTTCCTTATTCAAATCTCTCTTCTTCTTCCTCTTACATAGGCTACCTCCAATGTACAAGACCCTAACAATCTTATGTCGTCCAGGATGTTGTTGGTGAGACCAGTCACCGCCAAAGGCTCTATAAGTGTCGATACAACCTTCCTTTTCTTTGTTATGTCTCTTCCATGATGCGAATAGTCAAGCCAAGTCAGTCAGGTCAAAGAATCGAGCTGAGATGAACCAAGTCGAAGTTCAAGCCAAATTAACCCAAAAGGTCAGTCAAAACCAATCTAGGTTGAAGGTCGAGTCAAGTGAATCCATGTCAAAGGGACCAATGGTCAAGTTGAGTCAGCTTAGTTTGAAGGTAGAGTAGAGTCGCCTAAGCCGAAGGTCAAGTAGAGTTGACTCAATCAAAGGTCAACCTAATTCAATTATGCCAAATAATCGAGTTGATTCAGACACAACTGAAGGTTAACTTGAGCTTATTAATGTCGAAGGTTGTGAAAACTTGGCCCGGGTCAAAGATCAACCTGAGTCAGCCTAGGCAAAGATAGTTCCATGTCAGTTCCGATCAAAGGTGGAGTTAAGTTGGTTGCGCTAAAGAATCAAGTCGAGTGGTTTAAGATGAAGGTTGAGTTGATTCGATTAGAGTCAAAGGTCGAGGCAAATAAGTCTTAACCGAAGGTCAACATGAGTCCGCCTGAGCGAAGGTCGACTTGGGCCAAAGGTCAACTTGAGTTTACTAGACCGTATAATCAATTTGAGTCGACACGGGTCAAAGGTCAAGACAAGTTAACTAGTGGAGTATCCAAAAACTAGGTGCCATATGGAAAATACCTTATTGGTACTAAGGGGTTCACTCATGCGAGAGAAAGAAAAAAATGAAGGAAACATATATGGTTCAAAAGTCTAAACACACTTTGATACTTTGTAACCAAACTTTTTTCATTACTACCGGAAAAACTTATACAATATCCATTTACAAATATTTGATCTCATTTATAAACAAAATCTTGATTGCATAAATGTATACAAAAGCTCTCTCTCCCTCTCTCCCCCTCTCTTTCTCTCTGGAACTATCTGTCTCTCTTTGGAACACTCTGAAACTCTCTCTCTCTCTCTCTAAAACTGCTTGTCTTCACTAGTACAAAAATTACTTTTTATATCATTGTTTAGAGCATATTAGATCGATTTTATACTAGATCAAGAAACTATCGATCTAATAAGTTAGATCAGTTATAGAACAAATGATCTAATATATGGAATTGAAGTGAAAAAAAAATCCTCCATTCATCTCCCTTAGACAACATCTTACATTCATTCGTCATCCTCCATTCTTCCTCCTCCATTCAATTAAAGAGCACAACACAAAAAAGAGAAAGCACACACATGAAATCAGGGCAACATTTTTCCTAAAGCAATAATATCATGAATTTCCAAAAAATTACATAGCACAAATGTTTTCTACAGAATGAAAAATTTTTACACACCTCCCTACCACTAAAACCCTAAGGCTAGGGGAAGAAGAAACCAAAGACCCACCTTCCTACCACTAGTAGTGGCTACAGAAACAAAAGCATCACCTTCCTATCAGGGACACCATAGACAACCAAAGCGAAGGTGTCGTGGCAGCATGAACGTCGACCTGAGCAAGACAAGGGTGAACAACGAAATTATGCCGACATTCGAGTGCGACAATGTCCGAAATCAATGTGGGGGAATTCTGAAGTGCAATGAGGATACTAATAGTGAAGAGAGAGAGGACAAAGTGCAATGTGAGAAGAAAGAAGAAAATGAATAAAGAATATGGGTGAGGGTTATAAGTTTTCTTGAAAAGAGAAGATGAAGCTCAACGTGGGAATAAAAAAAAGTATAACTATTAGATCGATTCTTTCTATTCAATACTATATGTTTGCTTTTGATTCAAAGTTTGTTAAATGATTTATGCTTAACGTTGGATAAACTTCTCAATCATCTTACATCACTGGCTTGAGATTCGATGGGAACTAGTTTCAAGTTATGGTCCAATTAGTTTTCTTGTATGCTTATAGATGTTAGGAATGGCTCTAGGGTTACACTTGGAGATAAAGTCTTAATCTTAATGTAGGTGATCCTTTCAAACAGACACTAAGGAATCATACAGAATGGACCTAGAGTTACACCTAAGAGAACTCAAAGGACTTGATCATTAATAGCACCATATTTAATGATAGATTTGATGCAAGAGAGGGAAAAGTGAAGTCCAACTCCAAAATAGTTTTATCATCGAAAAGTCACTCACTTAGCCTCCAAACTGTTTCCAATGCATTTCACACTTATTTCACTGATCAAATATGTTTTCTACACACCAAAATCTTTGTTACTTTACATTAAACGATCAAAATAATTAAAACATTCTATTTTCTACCAAATTCTTTGATCCGCGTCATTCTTCAATTATTCAAATATCTTTTCACTAAGAATATTTTATTCCCATTATTGATTAAGCACAAGCTTAATTTGAATTGGAATATTTATCTTCTCTTCAACGCTCAATATATTCTTGTTGAAAGAAAACTTTGTGGAACACCATTCTGAAATGTCTCGTTACAATCATAATAATTTTTATTTGAATTCAATATCAATTTCATCAGTTAAATAGATTATTTCCATATTCAAATATAATTTGATTGTTTGATTCAAAAAATTCTTCTTTTACAATACTTAACATTTTTAGTCCTTTTAAATAAAATTTTGATTTCAAATAATAAAGAAAAATATTCTTTCAATAATTATATAAAAAAGAAAAAACTTAGCAAAAGTGATCAAGATCATTTAAGTTCATTTGATGTGTGTTATAATATAGTGTTTTCATTCATCTTATGCTTTGACTTATCTGGTCAACGCACTTGTATAGTCAATTAATTTTAGGCTTTTGGTATTTAAGTTGTGTAGTCAACATTATGAATTTCGTACATTATTAGTCGTACAGTGACCTCCTTTATAATGACACAGATGATGCATCTACTCATGTAGTACATGTTAAACTTCCAACTTATAGAATCACATATTAAACTTATCAAAATAATGATCAAGGATTTGTAATCACTTATATTTTTTCCTTATCTCGTCTAAACCTCGTTTTGTCTAATCAATAACTTTCGTCGTCTAATAATATTTTGTTAACATCAAAAGTCTTTCATATTAAAGTTACATCTTATTCCAACAAATTCATTTCTCTCTTATTTTAGCTTAACTTCAATTTCTTTTCCAACATAACATAATTGCTTAGGGAGTGAGTTGCACAAATCTTAAAATCTACTTTGAAAATTGTGAGACATTACTTTTGAATAGATGTTGTTCCATGAATATGAAGATATAGTCTTGAGATATTACTTGACATAGGTATCTAACACTTCTTGTATCTTGTACTTATCTATGGCTAATCTAATCTTCAATAACACTCCTACAACGATTTAAGCATGTGTCTCTTCGTATTTTGTGTTGAGAATACAAGTGTGAGTCTAAATTCAACATTAGATAAAAATAAGAAAGTAAAATACTATATAATGATGAAAGACCCATTAACTCATTGTCTTAATATTTTGGGTAGAAAGTGGTATCAATCCTTTATATAATTGGACTCAGATATTATTGGTGTTTGTATAACCCGCAGGTAACCTCCTTCTCGATACCCATGTTTGGTAATTGCGTATAAAGAAACTGTTTGATTCATATTCATACTTGAGTCTAGTCTTCAATAAATCATCTTTACCTTAACAAGGTTTTTGCATGGCTTTGACACATATTCCTACAACTACATGAGGCTGTAAAGATTTGCCATGAAATACAATACTTTTTCCTTTTTGACACTTTCATTAGTCTTGAAGGAATCCGCTATGAAAACATGAAATTGGTCTAGACTACTCGTTAAAGAATACAAAGTAAAAAAGAAAAATATTAATGAAAAAATTGTTGTTAATATACCCTACTTCCAATAATTTTATATCAACTAACTTACATAATTCTCATGTCGTGACAATTTTCTAATAATGTCGTGTAATTCATACAGACAGTTTCTCTTTTAATGCAGTAGGACTTTATTGCTTATGATTACTTTGATGGTAGGACCTACATGGAACAAGAATCGAAAGTCATGACCATAAATTGTGTAAGTGTGAACATAAAAGAAAAAAAAAAAAACCTTAAAAATTATATTAGTGCAAGCTTTGATATCATAGTTTTTCATTAGAAGCTACTCAGATTTTGGGGCAAAGGAGTTAGAACATAAGACCTTATAATACTATTCTGATGTTGCAGTATCTGCAACCATGAACCTTTTAGGCTTATAGTGAAATATACTAAACAGTAAAAAGTAAAAAACCTGTGGATTGAATCTACTGAAAGGGAAGTCCTCGAGATTCTGAGCCTGGTGACCCTTCACTACTTTGTGAATCCCCTCTCCATGCATCCTGCACTTGAGATGCAAACTGCAAGTTCCACAGAACATCCTCTATAGAGGGCCTATCTTCTGGCTCTTTGACCATACACCTCACACATATCTCCATCATTGTCTTCAATGATTGATCCAAGCATGCCTTGCGTATTGCTGTATCAACCACATTCCTCCTACCCTCTTCATCTGCTCCTAAGCTTGCTAGCAACTGCCTCATCATACAATTAAAATAAGCATATCATAGTAGAATTCTAGATGGTTTTTATTCAATGTGGATTATGAAAAAGAAAGCAGATAAAAGAAAATGGCACACTGGAAATCAATCAGAATCCCTGTATTTACCAGATCTCTAAAAGCGTCTGCATCATTTGCTGTCTTTATTTGCCTTCCTAGAATGAGTTCGAGTAGTATCACTCCAAGGTCGTATATATCAGACTTATCTTCATGCTTTACACTACAAAACAGCACAAATCATTAAAAACCTATCTTTCTTACTTACATATACATACAAGTTTGTGTAATCAGTATAAGTGAGATGTCAGAGTTCATAATGATGCCTAACATGACCTTATTTGGAAACAAGATCCAAAGTATTTTGTCTACACTGAGACATGTCAAATTATCTCATATGGTATACAAAATTATTGTATGATAAGTTCTGTTTTTCTAACATGTTAGATAACCTGATTAACTTTCTATCATCACCTTTTATTGTTGCTAGAGTGTTTCAATCCACTTGAAGAATTTCCATGTCGAACCTGGAAGGATAAGTTAAGGTGAATAAGTACCAACTGAGGTTTTTTTTCATCAAGATGAAACTTAGTAATGATTTCTTTCCTCACTAAAAAACTGTAAAATGTCAAAATTGTTTTCTTCTTACCTTCCCCATGTTAGATAACAAAGGCAGATGATAACTGCTGATTTTCGCAACAAGATTCTGATCCATTAAAACATCTTCTATCTTGAGATCGTTGGAATATACACCAGGGACTATCCCTGTATGCAAAAACTGGATTCCCTTTGCCACTCCAATTGCAGCTCCAATGCGTTGGCTCCAACTCAAGCATTTTCTAACATTTTCATCTGCCAAAATTATGAGGCATCAATACCACAATTCTGACGAGGATGGAGAATAACAAAAAAGACATTACTGTCACTATGTTACATTACACCATGAATCATGATACTGAAATTACTATTTAAAAGAGAAAATATCATTGATGAGTAAATATTCTGTCATGATCATGCAAAATGTTTGAGTGTCAATTACCACAGATCCAATCCCTGAGCGTGCCATTTGGTACATATTCAAAGACAAGAAATACTTTGTTGACACTCGAATCATCCAGAGAACATTCAAAGCAGTGTCCAATAGCACTGACTAAATGACGATGCCTGAGTTTTGATATCAGCTCTATGTGGTTCACAAAGTTTTGAGTGCTGTATTTCTTTGTCATTTCTACACATCGAATAGCAACAACCGAACCATTCTTCAGCTGACCTCTGTACATCTAAGACATCAAAACACATCATTTCAAAATGAAACACTCATCACATAAATGCTTAGAGAGTTGCAGGTTAATTATAACTGACAACTTGATGCTACATAGTTAAGTGAATCATGACTGCATAGTCAAATTATGTTTGTGATGCTGGCTAGTGTACCACAGTCAATGAAAGGAAGTTAGACCACTGATTTTGTATGAATATAGTTCAAAGGAAATGTTCCTATATATGCAAAAATAATTTGAGACATCGTAGCATACCTTCCCATAAGAATCTTCACCAATTAAAGAAGCTGTGTCAAAGTAGTTTGTTGCTGCCTCAATCTCTTCCAATGAGAAACTTCGATAACTTGGCAGGCCAACTGCTCCCAACTTCTTTGTTTGAGATATATACCCTTTAAGTACAGAGAAAAAAAAAAAGACATGTTTATCAATTTATCCTTAATATGGAATACAGAAAACTGTATATTCTTTCATGTCACACTCTCAAGAAATATTTTCCAATTATTAAGTGGGCATCCCTGATAAAGAACTATTGTTATTACTTGTTTGGCTGCAAATAAACGTATGTTTCTTTTATTGAATTTAAACATGTATAAAGTCCTTGTTTCTATTATTTAAAAGTGGGAAGCAGTTATCATCTTTATTTACCAACATATGTTAATACTAGATTTTAATATATAAAACCATTTTTTGTCAATCAAGGTACAGGGCTGCTTTAGCAGGAAATCTGTTTTTTCATCCTATTCAGTAAAAAACGTTGTTCTTTTCTTTCTTTCCCATTTCTATTCTTGATTCCTAACAACCGGTGCCTCGTTTTTAGCACTATTTTTGTTCAGCTGGGTGGTGGAATATATACAAAAAGCAGCTGATGTTACGACCTAAGGTAGGGGTAATAATAAGGGTTAGAAAGTATATGAGCAGAGAGAATATTTAGTATAAGTTAATTAGAGTAAATAAATATAATATAAGTTAATTAGAGTAAATAAATATAGTATAAGTTAATTAGAGTAAATAAATATATATTTAGGGAAATATTCAATATAAGATATTTATAATTAAGGATATATGCTAGGATAATATACGGAGAGATATTTATATTAAATATAGAGATATTTATATTAAATATAGGGATATTTATATTAAATATAAGGATATTTATATTAAATGCAGATAGAGGAATATTTAATAAGAGATGGGCTGGAAATAATTAATATAAATAAAGTTAGAGTCTAGGGTTAAAGGGATGCTTTTGATTATTGAGTTTTGTGACAGACATTATTGTTTTGTGAGGGAGGTTATGCTCTCGAAGTAATTGAAGGAGGTTATGCTCCCAATTATTGTTTACCTTTGTTTATTCAGATATTATCATCAATAAAAGAGATTCATTTATCCAATATCATTCGTTTATTGTTTTGTTACGTGTGAGAGAGTGTGAAAGGTTATATTTGGTTAGTTTACGTACTCAGGTACGTAACAATTGGTCCGACCTGCCGGATCGTCAAGGGAGGAAACTGCCGGATCGTCAAGGGAGGAAACTGCCGGATCCTAATAGAGACGAGTGAAAGACATCATGGAGGGAAGAATAAATGCAGTTGAAGGGAAACTGGAGAGCATGGAGCAGAGAATAAAGAACATGGAGTTCTCCCTAAGGAGGTTGAAGGCAGAGTTGAGTGGAATACGCCATGAAGTCCAAGCTCCAAATGGGAAGGGACTGCTGGAACCAAATGATAGTGGACTAACGGATCCGAACGTGAGCGAACGGCCAAAACCGAACGATAGCAGACTGCTGGATCCGAACGTGAAAGAACGGACGGAACCTATAGAGAGAGGACTTACCGAGCCGAACGGGAGGAGACGGCCAGAACCGAGCGTGAGAAAACTACCTGAACCAAACAGACTAGTATTGGAAGGAAGGATGAAGGCTTTGGAAGGAAGGGCAAATGGAAGAATCAATACCCTGGAGAGAACAATGGAGTCTGTGAAAAGATGGGCCGACAAAAAGAACAGGGGGCTTGCAGTGTTTGGTACACTAGCAAAAGGAAGAGCGCGACGTGAGGTACTGAAAGACATTGAAAACCATTCCCTCAGGGCTTATGATTTAGGAGAAGTGGTAACCAGAATGCTGGATGAAGAATGGAAGACATTAGAGAAGGTTTTACCACCACCCGAACCTCCAGACATGAATTGATGAGGAGCCATGAGGTCCAGCTCCTTGTTTCCAACCTTGAGGACAAGGTTGTTTTGCAGCGGGGTGTAATGTTACGACCTAAGGTAGGGGTAATAATAAGGGTTAGAAAGTATATGAGCAGAGAGAATATTTAGTATAAGTTAATTAGAGTAAATAAATATAATATAAGTTAATTAGAGTAAATAAATATAGTATAAGTTAATTAGAGTAAATAAATATATATTTAGGGAAATATTCAATATAAGATATTTATAATTAAGGATATATGCTAGGATAATATACGGAGAGATATTTATATTAAATATAGAGATATTTATATTAAATATAGGGATATTTATATTAAATATAAGGATATTTATATTAAATGCAGATAGAGGAATATTTAATAAGAGATGGGCTGGAAATAATTAATATAAATAAAGTTAGAGTCTAGGGTTAAAGGGATGCTTTTGATTATTGAGTTTTGTGACAGACATTATTGTCTTGTGAGGGAGGTTATGCTCTCGAAGTAATTGAAGGAGGTTATGCTCCCAATTATTGTTTACCTTTGTTTATTCAGATATTATCATCAATAAAAGAGATTCATTTATCCAATATCATTCGTTTATTGTTTTGTTACGTGTGAGAAAGTGTGAAAGGTTATATTTGGTTAGTTTACGTACTCAGGTACGTAACAGCTGATGATGGAGCACACCTTGTTGGGAAAGTAGAACAGGGAATACCTGAAGATGACTCAAGATAGAGTGCAAACATATAAGGAAAAAGATCCTACTAATTTTCCTCTAAATAACAGTTTAGGTATGTATATGGGTACACTAATTTAACTTCTTGTTTTAGGAACCTTAGTTTTTTTTTATAAGATTGTTTGAGTGATCATCTAACTTTAGTATTTAATTTTTCTCAGACATCAAAAGAATCTTATTGTTATTAGTGATAAAAATGGCTACACATTTGACTAGCAAATATCTGAGTCTGCATATGGATGAAAAATTTATAAAATGGAACAAGGTGGTTTGATCATGCACACAAGACAGTGTGTGTGTGTGTGAGAGAGAGAGAGATTTACTTGCATCAGAGAGCAACTTAGAAGTGTAACCAGAAGCAGCATTTTCTGATATTAATCTTGTTGGAGGGTTCGTCATTTTGATTCTAGCATTTCCTCTTCTAACAATAAAGAAAATTAGCAAAACAAGTGCTACTCCTCCAAGAGTACCACCTACTATGCCTAGGGAAAGAACTACCTTAGATAGTTGTGTGTGCTTCTTTCTCTCAGGTAATATTCCCACAGCTAGGGCCTCAGTGTGGCAAAAAGGCTGTGGCTGCTGATTTTGATTCGCACTGTCTAGACAATTTCTAGCATACAGGAAAGTGCTATCACTGGAATTTGACACTAAACATTTAGGTAAGCTCCCAGTCAAAAGATTCGAGGATAAATCCACCACATCAAGCTCTGAATTGCAAGACAGATTCTCAAAAAGCATCCCAGTTAATTTGTTACTAGAAATATTCAGATAAGTAATAGAAGGAAGTGACAACAATCCTGGTGGAAATGGCCCCACAAATGCATTGGATGATATATCCAAACGTTTTAGCTGATAGTATGAGCTCAATTCAGCAGGAATACCATCCCTGAACCTATTGTTTCTGACCACTAGTGTAACCAACTTGTTACCAAGTTGAGGAAACTGAGGTCCAAAGGCATTGTCATCCAACTCAAGCACTTGAAGATTCTTCAAACGACTAAAATCAGGCAGCACCCCATACAAGTGATTATGAGAAAGTGAAAGAGCTCTCAGATTCTCCACATTGCCAAGAGAATTCGGAAGAGATCCATTGAACAAATTATTCTTCAAACTTAGCACAGTTAAGGCCGGAAGTGAATCAAGCCAAGGAGGAAATGTTTCAGCCAGCATGTTGTTGTCAAAAATGAGTGTTTGGAGATTTTTCAGTGAAGAAAGTTCCTGAGGAAGGGAACCATAGAGAAAATTGGAACTCATGTTGAGTATTTCCAGGGATGACAAACGAGCTATCTTACCAGGCAAAGGACCCCAAATACCCAGAGAAACCAATGTGAGGACTTTCAAACTGGGAAGCCTCACCAGTGTTGTGACAAAGGAATTTATTGAGAAATTTCTAGGGAGAGGAGAATCTCTTCTTTCACCTATTATGTGAAGCTGTGTTATGGTGTCTTCATAGCACACTACAGAGAGGGAAGAGTTTGAATCCGTGTTGCAAAAATCTGTGTCGTTGTTCCAGTTGCTCAAAGCAGCAGGAAAGTTCAATAGCTGCTGAATTCTGAGAAGAGTCTGAGAGTGAGAGGACTGTAATTGCTCTGAGTAACAGATAGTAAGTACAAAAGTAACTAACACCAAAAGCATTGAGGGATGGTGTATATTTGCCATTAGACACAAGTCATGCAGTGAATGAGAGTTTTTGTTATATTCTCAAAAGAATTGAAACTCTCTCAAAATTGAAGCTTTGGGGATACATGCATAAACCCTGCAATTACAAGAAGGCGTGTTAATATAAATAGACAAAAACAAAAATGCAAGAATCTACTGAATTGCATGAACTCTAAGTTTCAAGTAAATCCAAAGGCAAATTCTCAAAGAAAATCATTGTTTCAAGCAAACTCAAAAAGTATAACCACTTGAGAAAAGTTTAGACATAACTCAACATGCAGAAAAAGCTTCACCTGCTGTAGAACACAGCACACATCAACGAGTCCTAACCAAAACCAAAATACTCAGAGAGAGAGAGAGAGAGAGAGAGAGAGAGAGAGGTAGGAAAGAAAAGTTGGGAAGAGATGAGAAATCAAAAACTTGTATGCCTTCAGAACTTGCAGAGACCACCCAATTGAACAAAATCCAAAACTTTTTCAACCATACAATTCAGGAGTAAATCTCCAAATACAAGTAAAGCCTGGAAACTGAAAACCACTTCTTCTCTTCTGAGAGCAGGACAACGCTGTAGTGACAAGAACTGATAAATGAAAACAAATGAAAAAGACCAAAACTCACTGCTCTATGACAAGGTGACATTTCATGGTTATCGATCATAATAAATGAAGTGACAATTTCTTGTTTTTGGTCGAAAGAAAATGGTATTTTCTTTTTTCTTTCTTTGTGTGGCGGAAGCAAAAGAAAGATTCTTGTATATGAGGGAAGCCTTTATTCTTAACTATGATATGATTCTTTAACCTTTTAAGGCTTTAAGCTGAGCATGTGGAGTCCGGCAGATTTCCGAAGGAGCTAGTTTTTGTACTTTTCCCATCATTATGAGTGGGAAATTGGCTGAAGAAGGTGCCTTTAGTTTTGGCTCAGTGTTCAGTAACGTAAGGTGTTACTTTCAGTGAGAGATGAGGCTTTGCTTTCTCTCTCCAACTTTATGAGATGGTCCCCCCTTATTTATATCTGGTGTTGCTTTTGCCTTTTGGGTTCTTCTTCTCTCTCTCTCACACCAACCTACCTTCATTTATGTGTCTATGGTTGGAACTTGGATCCGTAAACCTTCAAAGCAAGAGTCTCATCTGAAAAGTTGGCAAATCCATGTCAGCAAAGGATGCAAGATCTTCAAGGAAAAGGAAGGAACATGGATGATCAAAACCAATGTCACCTAAAGAGTTTCTGCTGCCTGATTAGATCATGTGATTGCTATTTCTTAACAAACTTTAGTGTTGAGAATATCTTGTATAAAGATACGCTAACTCTTTTTTGCTACTTCAAAATAATGGCTTGGCATGATAAAAAATATTACAGATCTAATAGTAATTAATCAAAAGAATAATTTTTTTTTCCTTAAGAGGTGTTTCCTTAAAATAACGGAATATTTGAAATAAAATAAAAAATAGTATAATGTAAGTATGTCTCATGATTCATGACAGAGGAGAATGATTCAATTTAATAAAAGGTGATGACTATTTAACAAAAAATGAATTATAAGTTAATGAATGAAACACTATTTAAATTTCATCTCTATAAACAAATTTTGAAGAAAGAAGAATATTTAAATAAAAGAAAAAAGAAACAAAGTTAGATATTTTAGGTATTTAATAGTTCTGGGCCTACATGGTTCTTCCTGGTTAATGGATTTTCTCAAGTGTTACTTTGCGTTATAATTAGATTTGACTCTATTTTAAAATAATAATTGACATAAGCAAACAAATACATTATCTTTTTTATTTATATTTACTTTTCTAATTATAATTTTATTATTTTTGTATTATTGTAAAAAAATAACATAAATGTGTTGAATTTGATTTCTCAACTTGACTTTTGTGCTGTCCTTCTAATATGTATTCAAATTATATCAATTGACATTTACTTTTATATATTTAAATATATTAAAAATAATTATAATATATCAATTTCGATGTAGTTTATTAAGAATTATAAACAAAACTGGTCACAGATAATGTTTATTTGTTATCCGATCTACTACAAAAGAATTTATTCATTATCTACTGAATATTTTTTTTAAAAATATTTGTCATATTTTAAAATTGGTAAATATTCATGGATATTTGTCTATATTTAAAAAATATTTCATAAATTTTTAAAATAAAATTAAAAAATAATATAAATTAAAATTTAATTTAATAAAATATAAACTAGTTTTAATTTTAGTTAAATTTAACTTAATAAAATATAAATTAAATTTAAATTTAAATTTTTTAGTAACAGATCAGTATAAATATGGTAGTATGATACTTCTCTCGATCCATTTTTAAATAAATAGTAAAATATCCCTTTACTCATGAGTAATAAATACTAAGTATTTGTAAAAAAAAAAAAACACCAGAACTACTAGTATGTGTAATAAATTGAATCAATTTTATTTAATAATTAGTTTGAATAGGTGTCAAAAATTGGAGTTTGATTAATATGTAATCATTAACAATATTTTTTTTATTATTTTTTCATGACTTATTATTATCATTGTCTAATAGTTATAATTTTTTACTTTGACAATTTGGCATTTTTAATGAGTAGGATGTTCTTTAATAATATTTGAATGATTTAGAAGCTATAAATTCATGAGTTAAGTGATTGCATTATAATAAATATATAAAATAAGTTAGTTAGAAAAACAAAACATGATTAACAAAATCAATCTATTTAATTTAATAACCAACAAAGTCAATTTATTTAACTTAATAACATGTGATAGGTCAATAATAACATGTGATAGGTCAAATCAAGTTATAAAATTTTTAATTTATTAAAGAATGTATTGGGTTGAGTAATTCATTTTTAACTTAATTCGTGCGAACCAAATTGTCTCACTTTAATATAATTATCTAACAGTTCTATGTGTTCAATTTGAACTCTTGAATTATATAAAAAATTATGATAATTTCATACCAAAAAATTATATTAACTAACTTACTTGGTAGTTTATTATTATGTTTCTAGGTTGATTATTTTGATTTCATCACTGCTTTATATAATTATTATATTAATGAATTAAATTGTAAAACTCTTATATCTTAAATATAATCCATCCAACATTCAAAGACAAGCATATTAAATATCATTTCATTTGTAATTATGTATATAAAAATAATGTGAGCTCAAGTTTGATAAGACAAATAGCAAATGAGATTATATCTTTTCTAAGGCTCTACTAGTGGAATATTTAAATTTCATTAAAGAAAGTCTAAATATGATAGATTTCATTAATGTCACTTAACTAGACTTTATTATTGATGAGTACAATTTTATTTACTCATACACAGTCTAATATTAACTTTGTTATATAATAATTGTGTAATCAAAATATGTGTCTATATTGTCTACTAAAAATAAAATTATCCATAAGAAGTTATCAAAAACAACATGCAAAAGTGAAAAAATTGGCATATAAGAGTCTCACCTAAACAAAAGGATACAAAATCTTCAACAAGAGACATGCTAAGGAGACACTTGTTATTAATGGCCTAAGGGAGATTTTTTTATGATCTTGTGATATATCTTATCCTTATCATTAAAAAGATATTTGATTATCGATTTAAGTTTATCACGCCTTTGATAGCATGAAAGGAATTAGGGAATATGGTTAGGGTAAAAGTGAAATTTTTTTCATGGATCTTGAGACAACATTTCAATTTAAAAACCTTGTGTTTTATGTTCTTCAATGATGAGGTGTAAATCATAAAACGAGGATTGTACATGAAGATAATTTTCACATTGTCAATTTCATGTAAACTTTATTAGTGACATCACAAACTTTGTCATAAAATGCGATTATTGAAATTGTTCAATACATAATATTTGAATAAATGTAACTCCAATAATAAAGACCCAAATAATATAAGTCTTCAAAAATATGATTGTAAAAATTCAACCTCATAATTAACTATACGTAATTGATTTATAATAAGTGAACATAGTAAAAACTCGTTCATCCTAGAAATTGGTTCACTTGTATAACCAAATCTAAAAATGCCAAGCTTAGGGGCTTATATGTATCCACCCATATTAGAATAACTTGGATACATTATCACAACTTAATAAAGTTGATAATATGCCAACCTATGCCCAAATAAAGTAGCCAATATCATATGATTAGTTAATCATAACTAGCAACTAAAGAGTATTGCACTAGAAGATGTGTAATACTATTCAAGTACTTTGATAACCAAATATATCCTTTTGGTAATTATGTTTATATTCTTAAGAACCAAAAGCCTATAAATGTACCATAATATCACATGAAGTACTAGCTCACTTTCTTAACTAAATACATACATATATTTTCTACTTTCTTACCAAATTTTATACTATCTTTTGAATTTTAAAGATTTTTTAACAAATTAATATCTTATTAACTTTTCATAAATAAATCAATTTTCATATCGAAAAATATTCACTTTAATTATTCAAAAATACAATTCTTTTACCTTAAAATGTAGTTTCTCTTTCCAATAAAAGTATTTTAAATTATTAGTGCAAAAATTGTTTTTTATAACGAGTTTTTATATTGGTTAAAATTCACCTGTTATAATAAGCGAGGTCGTGAAAGAACTGTAAATAAGTTAACACTTTTAATGCCAATTTTATTTATAACCGATATAGAGAGTTGAGCTGTGACATTTATGTAATAAACAAAAAAAAAGTTATATATTGACTCTACTTATAAACAATATGGAAAGTAGTTTTTTATATTTTTCTTTTAATTTTAAAAACAGATACTATACGAGTTGGTATGTAACCGATTAGTATGTTTAATTTTGCACTACCTTCCTTTGCACCCCAACTTCACTTCATTTCCAACACACTTCTCTACGACTATTTCCTCTCGTTTTCTTGTTCTATGAAGTCATCGCCAGTTGTGTTATTATTGTATCCATTGTTCCTTAGGGTTGTTGTCGACATCGTTATCGCCATCGTGCCTTAAGTTTGCACCTTTTGCATTGTTCACAAGGTTATTTGTGCGTTTGTCGTCTTGGTCTGCTCGTCATCGTTGCCATCGCACGGTCTTCTCATCTTTTTCATTGTTGCTATCCACCTCCTCTGCCTTTTCTCCATTTTAAATAGGTAAGCATTTGAACCCTTATCTACATTACAACACTTAGTTGTAGTTTCTTTGAAGGAGAGAATTTGCTACAACTTTTTGATTCCTTTGCAGTACTTAGTAACAATAAGAGTGGGTACAAAAACTTGGTTGAAGCAGCTATTGAGGCTAAACACAGATTTGACCCTATTCAATAGCAAGAGATATCAAAACTTTTAAAAAAGTCTTCTTTAAGCTAATACTTTGATTTGTGAGTTCATTCGTTATTCATTGTATTGAAATTTTGAATTTTGCATTGTGGAACTAAACAAAAAGGGTAACATAATAAATGGGGTTGCAACATTCTTGAGCTAGCTCTTGTGTTTTCCTTTTATTAGGATGCCTTAGTTAAAATAGAGAGAAGATTACTTAGAGGCAAGAAAAAAATATTGTTTATTTTTATTTTCAATTTTTTTAATTGGTTTATTTTTAGTTCTCATAAACAAACTTAGTTAGAAAATGTTCATTTTTATGAGACGAGATTCTTTAGTATATAATGATGACTTGAAATATATAATTGACTTACTTATTTCATGGATGTCTTATATGTATTTAAATCCTACTTGAATGAGAATCTATTATATTTTATTGCTTGAATGAATGCAATTTATCTTTGTTGAGAAGTTGTATATATTGTTAAGCTCTTTTAGAAGATGTCTTTTCTAACTCTTGTGAGAGTGATCTCATACTCAAAATATTAAGTTGGGACTGCAATTTATTGTCTTCTTCATTCCATTTTCACATGCTCTAACACTTATTGGATAAATGTGCCATAGTGTATATCATATAGGTTGAGGAAATCTAAAGTCTACGAAGATATTCATCTTTATAGAGAATATCCAGGAAGATATTAGATTCTCAACCATTGTGAAGTACCCAATAAGATATTCATCTCTTCAAGTCTTATGAGTTTTAACTTTTTAAATATCTATGTTGATAGTGAATATAATAGAACTTGTTTGACCTCAAAAGATTGTACGTGAAGTTGCCAACACTATTACCCTTACACGAGTCATATAAACGAAGGTAAATAAAACACAACACTAAATCTCACCTCACTCACTTTTGTTTCTTTCAAACTTGAGTTCTCCCTATGCATGAAAGTGAATATGGGTTTTCATTTAAATATTTTTAATTGAGATTTAAACAACCAAATACATTGATTAATTATTTGTGTTTTGGTTTTATAGTAGGGTTGAGTTCCTAATTGAAGGACTGTGTGTTTGGCTGTTTCTTTTCTCTAAGTAAAAGCAGAGGTGTTGGTTTATACACACAATAATGGATCAAAGTTGGATAAATTTTATACGCACAACAAATAAATAAGAGAGTGAAGTATAACAATTTGTTGAATTTGCAAAGATGAATGTTCCAAACAATAATGGAAGGTTCTATTTCTTATGCATTAATTGTTTGAATGAGTGAAAATTACAAAGTGAATTTATTTGGGAGCATGTTCTTTGTGATGGTATTCTAAAGAGATACACAAAGTGGACATGACATGGTGAATCCATAGACATGCCAAGTGTACATGTGTTTGAAGTAGAAGTAGAAGAAAATGATTTAAAGATGGGTAATTGGCTAAAGTAAATGATTCATGATGTTGAAGATGATTCCTTTAAACGTTCTCATGTGTATGACATTTTGTGCAGTGACACAAAAAAATCTTTGTATGCATATGCACTAAGTATACTTTATTGTCAGCAATATTAAAATTGTTCAATGTGAAGGCAAGACTTTTCCCACACGTAATTATGATGTTTGAGTTGTTGAGTGTTATGATTCCTGAAGGTAACATTTTTCCCACACGTAATTATGATGCGAAGAAGATATAGTTTTGGATGGGTATGAAGTATAAAAAATTTCATGCATACTCAAACGATTGTGTCTTGTACAAGAAGGAGTTTGCCAAGTTACATCAACGTCCACAATGTGGGGTATTTAATAATAAGAGTCATCCTGTGAAAGTATTGTGGTATCTTCCTGTAATTCCATGGTTGAAACAATTACTCAGTAATGCAAATGATGTAAAACTTATAAGATAACATATAGATGAACGTACAAAGATGGTCATTTGAGGAATCTGGCAGATGGTTTGTGATGGAAGAAAATTGATTCCATGTTTTGAAATTTCTCTAATGATTCAAGGAACATTAGGTTTGCACTTGTTATAGAAGGAATGAATCCATATGGTAACTTGAGCAGTAAACATAGTTCGTGGCTAGTCTTGTTAGTGATTTACAATTTTCCTTTGTGGTTGTCCATGAAACACAAATATGTGATGTTATCCTTGATGATCACGGGTCCAAGACAATTAGGAAATGACATTAATGTTTATTTAACCCCATTAGTTGAAGTTTTGAATATGTTATGGGAGGAAGGTGTTGATATGTTTGATGGGTACACTGGTGATTCCTTCAAGTTGCATGTCATGTTATTTTGTACAATCAACAACTTTCCAACCTATGGTAATTTAAGTGGCTACATGACTAAGGGTCACAAAGCATGTCCTATATGTGAAGAAGACACATGTAACCATCAACTACAAGATGAAAGGAAAACAGTACACCTTGGACATTGGATATTTCTTAGAACACACCATCCATATCGTAAATTAAAGAAAACATTTAATGAGTGTCAGGAAAATGAATTAACTCTAATGGATTTAAGTGGATCACAAGTATATGAGCGTGTGAAGGTCATTAGGGTTGTGCATGGAAAAATGTAAAAACTTCAAACAACATATGGAATAATAGATCAATTTTCTTTAATCTACCATAATGGAGGGTGTTTGATGTGAGACATTGTATAAATGTTATCATGTAAAGAAAAATGTGTGTGGTAGTATTATTGGAACACTCCTCGAAATTCAAGGCACGACGAAAGATGTCTCAATGCTCGTTTGGACCTGATTGAAATTGGTATATTGTTTCAGTTGGAGATATATTTTCCACTATCATTCTTTGATATTATGGTGAACCTATTTATTCATTTAGTTAGAGAAGTTATAATTTGTGGTCTAGCATTCTTACTATAGATGTACCTTATTAAGCGATACATGAATATATAAATATGTAAAGAACCAATATCATCTTGAAGCATCAACTATTGAAAGATAGATTGTTGAGGAAGCTATTTAGTTTTGTACAAGCTATTTATCAAATGTTGAAGCTATAGGGGCACATAAGTCTGGTTACCATAAAAGAGGTACTAGAAAGGATACTTGAAGTCCAAAAGTTATGACTTTAAGTAGAGATGAAGTTCTCTAAGCACATTTATAAATATAATAACACTAGAGAAGTCATCCCTTGCTTAAATGCTCACAAAGATATTAAAAAAAGAAATAATCCATGAATGCCTCAGAAGTGGGTCATTAATAGGGATGAGAACGGGTCAGGTCACACACAGATATTACCTACTCGCAAAGAAGAACTCAACCTGCAACCCACCCACTACGCGTAGGTGTACCCGTTTTAAAAAAACTCACAGGTATTTTAAAACTCGCATATACTCGCAAAAATTAAAAAATGTACATTTAATACATTTTTAAAATAAAATTACAAAAAAAAATATAAATTAATTTAAATATAAATATAAATATAAAATATAAATTAGTTTTTAATTAAATTTAACCTAATAAAATATAAATTAATTTTATTTTAAATTTAATTTAATAAAATATAAATAAAATTTTTATTTTTTATTTTTTACGAGCACCCACAGGTCGAGTAAATACCAGCACCCGACTTATTTATAAGCGAGTATTGAAATACAAATATCAAATTTATGACATTCTATGAATTTAACTTGTAGTGCTCACGTCAACTATGAATTTATGGGTGTGGATACTATGTGAAGAGGCACTTCTATAAAATCATATATGCAAACATTGTTGACTCATAGGATCTAGTAAGATGTCCAATTTTTAACTCACATCTTAAGTATTTATCACTAAAAGAATATTTACTCAAACTATTCATCATGTAGATTTTCAATGATGCATCTCCAATTAAGCGATGAGTCTTAAAAGAAGTTTGTGAGTAGTTGGCTTCATTTCTTTTGAGTGTCTATAAAAGAGGAATGCTAGGTATTTTATGAGTTTTCATATAAATACTAGAAGGTATAGTGAATATGTTATGATTATATTATATTACACATAAATATTAGATTTATTTCATAGAAATATTAGGTTAGGATTGTATTTCATGTAAATATTATATTATATTATTATAATTTTGAATGAAAAATATATATTTTCTATGCTGGTGTTGTGTGGTCGTTTTGGACATTATATGCATGTTTTGTACGTGGTAAGAAGCATAAACAAAATTATTCTTTAAAAAACAAACATAACTTTTTATACTAGTTGAAGCGTCAATTGATATAGAAAATGACACTTTTTATACTGGTTGTGGTCTTAATTAATATAAAAGATGACATTTTTATACTGAGTGGTGTCTTAATTAATATAAAAAGTTTCACATTTTTTATACCTATTGACACTTTGATTATTATAGAAATAACTTTTTATACAAAATTTCACCTTCTGAAATAAACTCTATATTGGTTTTAGATCATTATAAACTGACGTTTTATATCGATTTTTAATCCAATATAAAAAATTGAAAACTTTATATATTTCAATACTAGAATCCGTATAGAAATATTTTTAATCGGTATAAATAAATTCTTTTACATCAAGAAAATTATTTAGATTTATTAAAATGATTAAGTCATTGACGAATATGCCTTCATTATTATTATTTTTTTCTGTATTGGAGTTGATAAATTAAAACCATCATAATCATATATTGTCATTTAATCAAATTCATATGTTCTTTTTACATTTTAAAATTATTTTTTTCAATGAGCAGAAGTAAAAAAGAAAGAAAGAAAGAGAGTTAATGTCATGGGCGGTGTAAGTCGGGGTTGTCAGCTAAATTGAACTTAAAGAGTTGAATCGAACATTGGAATAATAATAATTACTTCCCAATTATTGTGTGTATCAGAAAAAGAAATCATTGAGGTTAAATAGATACAAATACAATGATTCTTGTAACAGATAATATGTCAGATTTAAACCTAATTCTCTATTTAATATAATAAGATCTACTCTCTCATATATGCATAGAAAATTTACGTTACACAATTTAAATTTAAAATCTCCTTTATTCTATCAAACCAACAACTCAATAGCAGACCACAAATATTCTTAAGAATTAATGGCTCTGCTTTTGACTTTATTAATTCTAAAAAATTGGATAACCGGATTGGACGTGCATTTGAAAAAAATAAAACAAAAGTTTTTCTATTTAGGGTTTAGATAACTATGTTCTAAAGTTAAGAAATTATTTTAGAAAAATACAGATATCATAATAAGTGAAAAAAGAAAACATTATTCATTTCTGTAAAGATAAGACAAAAATGCTATTAAATCTATATTAAAAAATAACAATCTCACATTTATTAAAAATGATATTAAATTCTCGTCGAGTTAGACTTAAATTACTTTATAATAACTAATGCGAGGGTTAATGTGGTGCCGTTTACACGACGATGTTGGAGCATATAACTATGAAATTTCATGTGGGAGGAAGAAACAAAATCTGACGTAATTTAACGAAATAGCAAAAATGCAAAGGTTGTACTTTGCATTATCATATCACATTCACATGTACAATACCACCTAACTCAAAGATTCTACCTTTAAAAAACAAGAGACATCTTCTCACATTTCCATGCTCTTGCCATTTGAACTGTACTTTTAAGTATATTAGAGACATTATTGGTCACAGCCTGATCTACAACTATACATAATAATAAAAATGAAAGAAGAAAGGATAAAAAAATTTTCTAAAAAAAAAAAAATTAGCACATGCATTAAACAATATATTATATACTATTATTATTATTATTATTACTATTATTATTATTATTATTTTCTTGTGTCAACAGCCATACTTGTCTGCCCCAATTGCAGATTTATTTATTTATTTATTCAAGTTGTGTTTAACTTCATAAAAATATATTTTTTTCTTTCTATGTTGGAATTTTGAGTTAGATTTTTGTCGAAATATTAATGAGGGTCTAATGAAAACACAGCTAAGTCCTTTGTTGTCATTATATAATTTGTGTTCCTTTTATTTTTTTTATTTCCTACTCTATCTTTAAAATATTTTAAAACCCATTAAAATTCTTCAATGATATACAGTAAGATTGGTTTAATTAAATAGAAAATGTTATAATTTGAATCCATTGATCACATATAAATAACATCAATTTAAGTCTTAACACAATAATGATGAAAATTTTGTAATGCACATAACTTTCTCTAGAGGAAATAATTACAATAATATCTACCTATACAAAGCATTGTGGATAGAGTGATTATTTATTTTGGAAGTAAAATTGAGCAAACTAAGTTATTGGTGGTAGCAACAAAAAATGAATGAGAAAGAAGGAAAAGATGTGAAGTGATTAAATGAATAATGTTAGAATTATTTTGTCGGTGTTTGCTTGAAAAGAACCATTCAAAGAATGAGAATAAAAGTTGAACAGAAAAAGCATTATTTTAGATAAAAGAATTGTAGGAGGACCAACCATAAGAAACGACAGAATGAAGGAAGAAAGAGATTTCTAAGAGAGTGGGAATATCATTTTCTCATTCTCTTCCTTTTTCATCTTTTGTTTTCCTTTTGCTTTCAGAAAAGATAGAAAATCATTTTCCCATGAATTTAAGAAGATCAATGTTCAATTCAAACATTTCATAATTGGGGTCGCTGCAGTGTGATTTTGAAGGGAAATGAAAAGGAATAATTAGATATATGTTATTGTTTGATGGATAGGATCATAAATCTCATAACATTAGCGTTAGGTTAATGTGGGTCCTTAGCATTAATTTAAACAAGAAAATATTTAAATATGAGAACAAATTATATAGTCTGTGTGTTGGAAGTTTTAGAATTGGTTAAGTGTGTTTTTAACTAGTTAATTAATTACTTTTTTTTTCTTATAAATGTTTGTATTCTATTGTTTTATTTTTTTAATTCTTGTTATCACTTTGTTTTGTTTTTTTTTTTTACTTCTTTCATATTTATTAGTATTGGTATCAATGATTTATTTTGTCTTAACTTGTTTTCTTCATTCTTGATATCATATAGCTATAATTTCAGTATGGATGTTGTCAATGTATGTTGCATGAAAGGAATTTATATAATTTTGTAATCATTATTGTTTTTTTTTTCCACTGAAAGAAAATAATTTTTATTCTTGATCAAAATTTTGGTCATGGCTCTTCGTAGAACAATCTTGAATTCGTAAATTGTGATTTTGCCAAACTTTAACACTCTGAATTTCAACCATTGAAATTTATAATATTTGAATTACGAATTCTTTTTATCTCTTAAATAGTGTTTGGATGTGACTAATTAAAATATTTTAAATTTGTTTGTTAGTTTTGATAAAATGATTTAATTTCTCTTTTAATACAAAATCTTATTTTAAAAATATGTTAATAAGTCATTTTTATTTATTTAGTATGAGTTGATTTAATTCAACTTTCAACCTGACTCATTCAGTTTGGATTTTGGTTTGAGCAATTCTTGTTGACGTTCGGTCCAAATCAACTTTACACAATTTTTGATCTTGTTGACTAGGCACGACTTTTGATTTAGGCACGACTTTTGGTTTGGATCCGACTTGGCTTGACCTTCAGCCTGTGTTCGACTTGACTTAACCTTCAGCCTAATCCACACCCACTTAACCTTCGACTCAATCTTTGGCCTGAGCAGACTCAACACGACTGTCGACTCAATAAGACCTTCGACCCGAACCAAATTAATTCAGTTTTCAGTGCAAGCCAACTTTGTTGAGTCTTCAATCCAAATTGACTCAACTGAGGTTTTAGCCTAAGTCGACTCAACTGAGTTTTTAGCCTAAGTCGACTCAACTGAGCCTTCAGCCTTAGCCTATGGTTCAACCTTCAAAAATGGAGTGAAATTTCAAATTTCTTATATTTTTAGTTATTTCTTCTATTTTATTTTATTTGAAATACATTCCAAAATTTCTTAAATTTTAATTTCTTTTTAATTACTTTATACAAACAAGTTATTTTAGTGTGAAGAATTTGAAATTATTCCAATAAATGAATTACCCTTCTAAGATATCTCATCCAAACACAACATAAAGTTATTTTCTTTTTTTCAACATTAGATCAATGTAACAACATGATTCTTTCTTGGATTCCTCGTTCAGTGAATTCCATAGCTCTTCAAAGCATAATACGGATTCAAACCGCTTTTAACATATGGTAAAATATGAAAAAACATTACTATCAAGGTGATATTTTTAGAATTTTATAATTTCAAGAATATTTGTTTTTTAATTAAATATGTTTGTTGTCTCTTAACTTTTATGTTATAGTTCATGTCATAAACTTTGAATCATTTTTATTCTCATACTTTATTAATGAATGGATGTAGTCCTTGTGACCAAATAACGTTAAAAATTTGTTAATGTTGTTGGGAATCCAAGTCTGAGTCTAAGTTCCACATTGGATAGAAATAAGAAAGTAGAGCACTATATAATAATGAAAGACCCATTAACCCATTGCCTTAAGGTTTTGGGTAGAGAGAGGTGTCAATCCTTTATATCGTTGGGCTCAGATGTTATTGGTATTTGTGTAACCCGCAGGTAACCTCTTCCTCAATAGTCCCAACAAATGTGGCAAATGGCGTTACCATGTATGTGTCCACATCAATACCCTACCCCTTCTCATTCCTTCCTTCATTTACCATAGCCTCCCTTCCACTATCATCCATCTTCTTCACCCACAACCCCATATCAACCACCACATCATCACTCTCTCTTCTATTCCACCCCAATTCCAACCACACAATGGTGGTTTTAAGGTTCAACTCGAGCTCAAGTTGCTCAATATGTTACTCGAGTGATACACATTATAGTTAGTAATAAGGAAAACACAAAACAAGGTGATGCAACATATAACATCTCAAAATTTATAAAAATATATACAATTGGACCATAATTTATACAATTCCCCAAAATTAATATATACATCATCACTTGGTTTAACTACTCCTCTATTAATATATACATCATCACTTGGTTTAACTACTCCTCTAGGCTTTCATTGACCTTTCCCAACTCTTGTGCTACTACAACCACAACCACTTGTTCATTCATCTGCTCATGTATTATCATACGATCATTTCAAAAAGATAAAACCAAACAAACACAAAACAAGAAAAGTAAGGGTAAGCTAATGCACAATAAAAACTTAAGGTATTTTAAAAGGGTATACACCTAAAAATTATTTTATACTTCTTTCTATCGAAGATATCATCAACCATTAGCTTAACTTTTGTCATCCCTCCACATAATTCAATCCAACAACTCATTCAACAAAATATTCATTACATAGATCAACCCAAAAAACAAACATTTCACATTCATCTAATCAAATACTAGGTATCAATCCACATGGTTCAACCTAATGGCTCAAACAACTACAAACCCAAAATAGCTCAAACAACAAAAATAAATCTAGGTTTTGCTCTCGAAAGACTAGTGTATTGAATAGACTTGTGAAACTCAACACCTAACACACATACTTCTAAAATATCCATATTATAATCATATCTAAAATCCCATATTATTCACCAAATCATGATAGGATTAAGTTCATTGGCTTAATGAATATGATCCTCTTTCATATCAAATCATATACTTTGTGAAACCTTCTTCGACTCTCACTACTTATATGTTCTTCTCTATGTGAATTAGATACTAGTAGAAACAGGATAGTCTCACTTACGAAATCCCCTTTGACACACAAAGTGGTATTTTCCCTTGAAAATAGGTACTTAGACTCATATCTCACACTACCAAACTAAACCAAATATAGTTCATTAATTCCAATATTCATAAGAAATCATCGTCAGAAACTACACAACGCAAAAATCCTTTGTCCAACGTAATAAAAAGCTCATTGTGTAAATTACCCCAACACCTTATTGTTACCATCCAATGCCCACACCACAACAACTACGACATCCAGCGACACCAAAGTAACACCCAACAGTAGCAAGTCAGGGGATGGTTTTTCTAAAATGTTTAAAGTGGGACCCAAAGGTCAGGTTTTTGTGCCCAGAGGTGCAAACAAAATTAAGAAAGAAAACAACTCAAAATCCTAAATTTACAAATTCCTTTAGTTACAAAATAATTTTATTTAACCATCTTAGTTTGATCCAGAGTAACATATCATTTCAATACATAGAACCATATTAAAATTCTATCCGTTAATTTTTCAAATTTTAGTATATAAAGTCATTCTAAAGCTTTTTAGCCTTTCAAACTATCTAATGATGATTTTCAAATCAATTCAAACCTCCCAAAGAAATTCAAATACATCATACTACTCAAAACCCAACCTTTATGGAGAAATAGATTCAACCATAACATAATCCTATCAATACCATTTGTATTGTACTTTGCCACGTTACTTAATAACAACCAGAACAAAAATTCTTTTCTTCTTTTCAAAGTTTCACAATTCTAACATTCGTTTTTCTTTATCAATTCAACCTCTAAACAGTTTTGCATACCTCTGATCCATAAATCTCAATCACAAAGAAATATAATATTTAACAACCATAATGCATGTATCCTAGATTTTCATTCATATAATTATCCGTGGTATCAAATGAAGGAGGATTCATATTAGGTGATTGTGAGGGAGGGTCAATTTGAACAACAGTAACAGATTGAGGAGGATATCAATGTAATGCATAACACTTGTTAAATTTGTGGCCCAACTTGCCACACTGGTCACACTTGTAACATCCTTTTTCAGGTTTGTGAAAACAATTGCGAATCATCATGTTGAGATGCCAATGCAAAGGAATCATCAAAAGAAGCAAGTGTATCATTGATGAGTTGACTTAGTACACACAAAAGAGTGGAACAAATAGAAGTCAAATTGGGTACAACAAGTGAACCCAAAATTTGATCGTAGACTTGGGAGTATTTATTATCAAGCCCGTGTAATGCCAAAACTTTGAAGAACTTTGATCATTGCTCTATTTCTTAGGCAAGAGTATAGGCATGAGGTAATAAAACATTAAATTCATGAAAAATAGAATGAATTTTACCTAAATAATCAACCATAAAGTCCTAATTCCAAGGAGCAACAACATTCAAAAGATCGTGATAAACACCATAAAGACGTTGAGTATCATTGGTTATAATAATTTGGCGTATTCCCATACTTCAGAACATTTGTTGTAGGCATGAAACATTTGTTTTAAAAAAGAACAAATGGTACCCTTAAGGACGATGCATAACTGAGTATCAATTTTCTTCCAACAAGAAACCTCAACAGAAGCAATAACAATCACTTTGAGTAGTATGATTAACATATCCCTGACTCTTAAGCCAAAGTTTAATGTTTGATGCCTAAGTTGCATAATTAGTGTTGTCTAACTTATCAACGGACAAATGCACATTGATATAGTTAGTTTAGATTAACGGTCATACACAACGGTGGCACAAGAGGAATCAGAAGAAGCCATGGAAGAGGGAAGGAACAAACCCTAAAAATCCAAAGTGGTCCAATCAACGCAACAAGGCCAGATCCAAAGAGAGGAGACAACGGTGAATCCAGCAATGGTGATCAACACCAGAGATGACGACGCATGTGTAAAACTTTGATTGGTGCGTAGGAGCATGTCTAGACTCCGATGGGGGCGATCTCGACGATGTTGGGGTCACCTGTCCAAGACGAGCAAAATCGTGTAGTCACCAGTCAAAACTGAAGCTCTGACAACAGTGACGCGTCAAACGATAATAACGACTCTAATGACGACGATGATTGTAATAGACAGGGATGACAATTTTTTCAAAAAAACCTTAGACTCTGATACTATATTGAATATAGTATGAGATTGATCTCTGTATGTATAAAAAATACACATATGATAATTTATCTATAATAAAAAAATAAAAACTAAGTAAAAATACGAATAAAAAATAATAACAAAATAACTAAAAATAAATAACTAAAAATAAATAACTAAAAATAAAAAATAAATATAAAATATTTAAAATATCTAATAATATAATATATCTATTTAATATATCTATTATTTCAGTCAAATCACGTTTAAATGTTCTTACAATTCTATCTTCACAATAAAAAAATAATTACGCTGTTAGGTTTCTCAAAAGCATTCAATGATATATAGGTTAATGTTATATCTGAAATCACATTAATGAATCTCTTACCGACTATCAATAAATAAGGTGTTTCTTTGTTAAATTCAGAAAGAAAGGTAATTTGAAGTCCAAATGCAAATTTTAAAATTATAGACAATGTTAGTGAGTGAGGCTATTTTTGGCTAAAAAAAGAGAGGAAAAAGAGGAGTAATTGTGGTTTTATTACAGGAAAAGACCTTAGAGATAAAAGATAATAAAACAAAGTTTATTCTCATTTCACAAAATCACTCATGATATATTTGTATGTATCTATCAAGTCATGTTAAGTGTGTAAGTATTATTTGTTGTTTCACACATCCAAGAGTCAAACTTGGATATTTGAAACTGAGATCATTGATCATTTATATCATAATCTAAGATTTTTCAAGCCTTAAAAAATATATCTCATGTGTTGTTAGCACAAAGAGTTTGTTTTTTAATTTATTTTCTTATATAAATATGTATACTATGTTTTTCTATTTTTTTTGTTAACTCTTTGTATCGCACTTTTCTTCTTTTTTATCCATTTCACATTTAGCATTTACACTCTCATTAAATCACAAATGCTCATATATTATAAATGTGCAGATTTTATGATGAATATATTGAAAATCATACTATTCAAGAAGATGTATGATTGAAGAACAAAATATAATGTATGTGTGTCTCTCTCTCTCTCTATATATATATATATAAACGAGAATTAAATTAGGAGGATTTCCAATTTTTTTATAACACATCATTTAACTTTTAATAAATATTAAAACATAAAATTAAATATAATAAAGAATAAAAAGGTGATAAAATGTATAAATAAGAAAGTTAATATATTTATTTACATCTTTTTTCTGATTTCTTCGTTTCATTCTCATTTTATTAGTGAAAAATATACTCATTGTTTTTTACTTATTTTTTATATGGTGTTCCATTTATGAAGAAAAAAAATATTCTTTACAATGAAGATTATCAAAGTAAAATTATATAATAGAATGAAAATGAATTTATTTCTATCAATATGGTTATTTAAATTAAAAAAGAAATAGAAAAAAATTATTTTTATTCTATTTATTGATAAATTCAAGAATTTAAAAACCAATCTTTTAATTACGTTTAATTTATTTTTATATTAAATTATGTACTATTCTTTATATATATATATATATATATATATATATATATATATATATATATATATATCAGGATTTTTGTTAAATCCATGTTGTTTTAATTAGATAGACTTAAATTATTTAAGATATACTAAATGAAGGGTTTCTTGACTTTGTTAACGTTTTCTAAGGCCCACTAAACTCTGCTTTATCTGTACACTAAACTCATATTTAAAGGATATCCTTGTTCATTCATTCAATAATGATGTTAATAAATTACCAATTATTTTTTTTGCCATGAATTCCTCTATATTTGGGTAATGATACTTTGACACCTAGAATTTGACAATTTTTTTATACTGCCACGTGCCAAATTCTGGGTGATCCACGTATTTAATGAAAAAAAAAAAAAGAATAACGTGGATTATAAAGTAGGAGAGGTCTGAAGAGGGGATTTTATTTTCAGATTTGAAATTGGCATTGAGAGATTGGAAATGAAAAACCTAGAGAGAGAAGCTCACACTGCAGCGACAACAGCTCCCATGCCGTTTCCACCGTCATGCGTCGTTCAATGGTCACCGAAGAATCTTTTTCCGCTGTGCCGCTGATTGGAAAGTGCTTAGCCCCCGAAAACGCTGATTGGAAAGTGCTCGCGTCTCATCTAGGATTTGTATTTCATAATGTGTGTTTAAGGTGCTATTTACAGGATATTATTTTTTAAAGTGATGGTGCATAAACAAAAGTGGTAGCAAAGACAATATAAGTGGGTAGTTTAGACTAACTCTTTGCATGAAGATGACATCTTTGAATCTGTCACTTATTTTGAACTCCACACTTTATTGTTAACCAATTATATTGAATAAAGTTCATTAATTTTCATTAAATAACACATTTATATCCAAGTTCATCCCCAACGAAAAGTTTTTGTTAAAAGTGATGGTGCAGAAACAAAAGTGGTAGCAAAGACAATATAAGTGGGTAGTTTAGGCTAACTTTTTGCACGCAGAGGGCATCTTTGAATCTGCCACTTATTTCCAACTCCAGACTTTATTGTTAACCAATTATATTGAATAAAATTCATTAATTATCATTTAATAACACATTTATATCCAAGTTCATCCCCAAGGAAACGTTTTTGTTTAAAGTGATGGTGCAGAAACGAAAGTGGTAGGAAAGGCAATATAAGTGGATAGTTTATGCTAACTTTTTGCACGAAGAGAGCATATTTGAATCTGTCACTTGTTTCCAACTCCACACTTAACCAATTATATTGAATAAAATTCATTAATTATCATTTAATAACACATTTATATTCAAGTTCATCCCCAAGGAAATATTTTTGTTTAAAGTGATGATGCAGAAACAAAAGTGGTAGCAAAGGTAATATAAGTGGGTAATTTAGGCTATCTGTTTGCACGAAGAGGTGCATATTTGAATCTGCCATTTATTTTGAACTGCATATTTTAAGTGAAAAAATAATATCATGTAAATAGCACCTTAGACACACATTATGAAATACAAATCTTGGACGAGACACGAGCACTTTCCAATCGTCGTTTTCGGGGGCTGAGCACTTTCCAATCGGCGGCACAGGGGAAAAAGGTCCTCCAGTGACAGTTGAATGGCGCGTGACGGTGGAAATGGCGTGGGAGTTGTTGTCGTTGGAGTGTGAGCTTCTCTCTCTAGGTTTTTCGTTCTCAATCTCTCAATACTAATTTCAAATCTGGAAATGAAATCCCCTCTTCAAACTCCTCCCATTTCATAATTCACGTCATTCTCTTTTTTTTTTTCATTAAACACGTGGACCACTCAAAATTTGACACGTGACGATGTCAAAAATTTATCAAATTCTAGTGTGGAAGTATTATTACCCCTATATTTAAATAGAACTTAGTAGGTTATCGTATAGATGTTAAAATCACATATCAATAAAATGAACATACTCCCAATCATAATGACGGTATAATCCACCTACACTTTTATTAGCATGCCACTTTAAATACTATTTTTAATGTTTTAAAATATATTAAAAGTAATTTTAATATACACTAATTTTAATGTTTTAAAATAATTTTAATATACATTAATTTTAATATTTTAAAATACATTAAAAATAATGTTAATATACTATCAACTACTCGTTATGAGAATATCCTCTGAGAAACCTAGTTTCTGGAATGTATTTTCAAGATACTTTTAGAGGTCTAAAAAATTGATTTTAAATATTATTTAATATATTCTCAAAATAATTTTTAAAATGCAGAGGGAGTATAAGAGGAAAAATATAACAAACAAAAATGTATATTCCCAATATATGGAGAAATAACTTTACCTGCTGTGAGATTAACAAACAAAAATGCGATAGTAATTTTGTTAAAGCAACTACCAAGATTACACTTTGTTGAAATTATACTTCCACACAGGTACATAAAATGCACATTACAATGTAATTCTTTAAATTAAAAGAGCGGCTCCAAAATTTAATATTGGGAATGATGAACATAATTTCCCAACTTTTTATACACCAAGTCATCGACAAAACCTATTTCAATGAAACTGTCTTTGTTTTGGCTTTAGAAAAGGCGAATCAATTTTGTATTTAAAAAATAAAACATTGTATATCAGCTAGTAAAGTGCACAGTAACTGAACCACCCCTACAACCACAGTCATTTCAGAGTATTTTCAGAAAGTATAGATATGATATACTCAGTATTTCCGAGCCAATAATTCGCAGGTTACTACATCGTCCATGGATGAGGCAGACTTCCCAGCACCTATGACAGGAACTATGTTGAAGATTGGCTCCTCGCCATTTTTAAAGTTATTGGGACTCATTTCCGAAAGTTCAAAAAGTGCATTGCAAAACATAGGTTGTAATAGCTGCACTGACATTTGAAGGCTTTCCGGGATGTAGAACCTCAAACTCTGCATAAGATGAAACGAGAATTTGAAAAGTGCAAGAGAACGATCAAGCTCATAAAAGAACACAAAGAGGGTGTGGTGTAAAGTGGAGCGCTGGCCTTTTTAATTTTTTTTCTTCAAATAATTATAATTTCTGGCAACCTTTTGTTATATCACCTACACTAGGCTCCACTGTCCCTTACTTCCAAGAGGAGACAGACCCCAAAAAATTGCGTGGATACCTTTTTAACACAAATGAACATGATGGACAAGGAGATGCATAAAATATCTGGATCTAGAAAGGGTGTTAATTAAAGGAAGGCACTTAAAATGTTGTGCTTCATCTCCATCCCCAAAGGTTTAACAAAACCAGGACAATTCAAGGTGGAAGTTATTGATTAAAATTGTAAAGAAAACAAGAAATGGGTTTCTTAAGACTGCAGAACTAAATTAAAACCCAGACAAAGGAAGAATAGAATTGATCAGGTGTAATATTTTAAGAAATATACTAACCATTATATCTTCCCAGGTGAAGTCATTATCAGTCATAACTTTGTCAAGAAGATAAATGCAGAACTTCGACATCTTCTCCATATATGCCTTAGGAAGAGAATATTGACCATTATTCACATTATCAGCAGGCTGGGAATCAAAACATATCTTCGTTGCCAGCTCACTTGTAATATTCAGTATAATGGCACATATCTTTCCAGAAACCACGCATTTCTGAATGCAAGACTCATGCCAATTTTCTGGCTTGAAACCCCAATAATGTGATGGTGTCTCTGATCTAGATCTTTCTGTTAATGCCTCAGGTACTGTATCTGTTCCATCCTCAACATAAAGAATAGGCTTTACTTCTACGCATGCTCTGGAAAGTAAAAATTGCAGATGCCCATGGATATAAATCTTGTGAGAATTTATAATAATAAATAATAATAATAATAATAATAATATAATAATAATAATAATAAGCAAGGATTCAATCAAATCCTTTCTAAATCCTAATATCCTAACCACAAAATATGAAAGACGAAAGATAATCCAAATAAAAGATAAGACAATGTTCCATGTTCAAAGGAACCAAGACTCTACTAATATGGGCAACTTTATTTGAGTTGTGGTTATGTAGAAAACAATGTTATAAAAGAGTGCATCATTTCGTAGAAAGGAGACTTCAATTCTAACTCTAACTTACAAAACCAACTAATAAGATAAGATTTGTACTCATTTATATACTATAATGTGGGACCTTTCATACACACACACATAAAGGATTAAACATCTTGGACATGGAATTAGATATTAGTGGGTGATACAATAGTGACCCAATAGATTAGGTGACACAATAAATCCAATAAACTTCACTAAGATCTTGGTGTCATCTTAGAAAGTAGACTTTAATCCCACTTTAACCTTACAAAACCGGTTTAGAAGATGAGATTTGTATTTGTTTGTGTACTATAATAGTCATATCTCTAATTGATATGAAATTTTAACATCCCTAAAACAATGAAACCTAATATAAATAGAGTATGAGAGAACTTTAAAAAAAAAGGAAAAAGAATAGCAAATTATAGGTTCTAAATATATAAATGGTTGTCCTTCTCTAGTTGCAGATCCATGAAAGCGCAAAGGTTTATTGCTTAAACAAGCACAGTTAAGAAAAAGATGACTTAATGTATACCCTGCAGTACCTTTTAGGTAGATCAGGAACAAGAACATATAGGAACAAGGGATCCAACCCTTTGTAGGTGTCTGCTTCCTGCAGATGGGAGATCTTCATCTGCCTAAGAATTGTTTCTTGTTTCTCCTGAATATTGAGTCTCTCTGATGATGAAACACGTTTAGAACAATAAATAACAAAAACAATTGCAGAAGTTGATACTGAACAATTATAGCATTTTGCCACCGCTTCACTGTTTTTTAGTGCTTGTTCCAGTTCAACATCAGGGCCTCCCTGGCAAAGATTCATTGTAGGAGGATCAAGCCCTAATTGACCAGCCATGTGAAGTATACCCTCATGCAAGGTTGCCTGAAAGAAAACATTTGAAATGTGATAATGGTATGTGTATAATAAAATGTTAAAATGTTAAACATATGGACACTTTACGAGGTAAGCAAACAAGCAGAACTAGCACTATTCAATTAGATGATTACCATCCCTTTTTAATAAGGGCACCTAGTTAATTTTGTGCTCAAAACAGCTTATAGTTATTAATCAGAGATTACAGCTAAAAAAGAAAAGTATTGGTCCAAATATTTAGGTACCAAGTAAAATTAGTTAAAAAAAATCAAGATGAAGCTATTTTTAACTTGGGAAACTTTAAGAGCAAGCTTATAGAAATTAGACAGAAGTTCTGCAAATTGTTATATATATATATATATATATATATATATATATATATATATATATATATATATATATATATATATATATATATATATATATATATATAGATATAGATATAGATATAGATATATATATATATATATAGATATATATCTATATCTATATCTATATCTATATATATATATATATATAGATATAGATATAGATATATATAAATGAATAAATGCATTTCACACTTATAAGAACAATAGCATGGAATGAAATCTTTTTCTATACGCTTAATCTTTCGAATTAAAAGTTAACTCCCTTTAGGCGGACCAAATAACTTGGTATGAAAACAGCACGATACTCTTGGGCCAATAGCATAAAGTTTGACATTAATTTTAACAAAACTAACTGCCCAATTCCTGTTTGAATTTTGTCACATTAAACATACACTAAAATCACTTTAATCTTAAATAAGCAGCATTCAGCCCCAAATTGAACTGCTTTCAGTTGTGTCCCATCCCAAGTCAACTTCCATAAACAGGATACAGATAAATGTACAAACTACTTGTTCTGACGATAAATAATTGGCTGCTGCTGAGAACAATGTGGTATACCTGGCTGTATGGCCCAATGCAACTAGGTGCCCAACAGGAAATACTCTGCACATGCAAAACCTTTTTACTTTTATTGTTTGATACCAGAACTTCTATGTAAGCACTGCTGAAACCTGATTCTATAAGCGGCATTTGAACAGTACTACGAGACGGGACGCCAAATGGACATTTCTCCTGTCTTATAAAATTTACATACGTCTCATTTGCCTCAGAGAACTTATTCATGTCATCGATATAAAGGTGAATATAGAGGACATTTTCCCATCCAAAACCAAGGCCCAATAACTGTGATTCAATTTTCCCTAAGACAATCCTCAAGTCTTCTTGCAAACCTGCACTAAGGAAATAAGACAAAGTTGGGTCAAAGAACAAAAGATTGTGAAAGTAAAAAACTAATTTAAAAATAATAGAAAAAGTAGAGAACTATGACCATTGCATGAATCTTGCAACCAGAAACTTAAAGAGAATGTGCCCTTGTTATTTGTTCTTGAGATGTTAAATTTATGTTCTATGCCATCCATTGTGTCGGCTCTATAATCTAGAGGCTTGTATGTGGCCTCACATCCTTCTAGACTGTCGTGTACTTCATACACAGATCCTAGTTTCTGTGTACAAATGTCATGTATGTTGTCTTGTGATTTTAAATGCTGAACATCAGCTTTATTTTCCAAATGAAATGCCAAGGGATGAAGGATTCCAACAGGAGCTATGGCATCGGAAGAGTGCATCACAACTTGATGTTCATCAAGCACAATGCGAGCATTCTGAAAAATGTAATGAATATAGATAACAGAAGAAAACAGCAGAAAAATATTGATAATAAATTGAAACCAGTATTTGGTAGAACCATAAAACTGACATCAAATGAATGAAGGAAAATCAAATACGCAAGATTCTCCAGAATAATATTTGGTAGAACCACAAAACTGAAACCAAAATGTACGAGTGAAAATTGAGACCAGTTTGACACATGCCAACTAAAGATCAAATGGACAATGGTCAATTCACAAGTTGGTGCACAAATTAAAGCGTGAAACCAATAAACCACAAAAAGTGGCTGTATGAACTTACAGAGAAGAGAGGACAATCAAGAGTTAATGTTTCATATTCCCCTCCTTCACCACAAACATTGATTCCATATAATCTGGAAAAAGAAGTTACAATAAAGGATAGGGTGAAATAAATACATGAAAAGACAGTAGAGTCATTTACTCTAGAAACTTTAAAAGTATTTAAACAGATAATATACAGAGAAAAAGGAGGGAGAATAACTTCTGACATACTCTTTCAATTTATGTAAATAAGCAGTTAAGAAGGCTAATTCTTTACCCAAGTGCTTTGCAGGATCCAAACCCATGGCAGCTACCTTCAAGCATAGATGAAACATTAAATTTAGAACTATCAATTATTCAAGTACATTAGAAAAACAAGTTTAACATATTTCTTGACTTGAAGAAAATGTTTTCAGATGTAAAACTTTTCATTTTTGGCAACATGTAACTCACCACAATATATTCAAACAAACCTCATTATTTTTAAGATTGCATGAAATCATTACATTAGCATCCATGCCATCAATTGATATTAGAATGACATGATGCTCAATAAAGCACAATTTGATTACTCTGCACAAATAGTAAGTAAGAAACGCAGAGGAGTAAGAGCAAAGGAATCCCCTCCCATTTTACAAATGAAAAAGAAAAACCACATACAGCAATAAGCATTAGAAACAAAGTTAAACAAGTTATACCTTCACGGTTACAGCTACAATTCCACTTGTAATCTGGCCAGGACCAAATTGGAGTTAGAATTATATGAACAATGGAGAAAATTAAAAATCCTACTACACAATCACATACATGTATGCTATCAATTATGGTGACAATAGTCCAAAACACTGTTTACCATTTCCTGGAGAAGCAATGACTGATCTTGTTTCCATAAGTATGCCAAAGAAACAAGGCCTAACCTTGAACAAACACTTTCCACCCGCAATCTCTGATAGTCAGATGCAATGGCTCCAGAAGACACTGCAGTAACTGAGGGTATCTTCCTTTTCACTTCACGTAACAAAGTGAACAGGTCTTCGACTTCATCACCTTGAGTTTCTTTGTAACCAAGCTCCTGGTGCCTATTAAGAAATTATCACATGAAGGTTTATACCAAATGTTACAAGTTAAGATGGTTTAAGAACGTTATAGGTCATAGCTTAAAAGGTTAGCCAACAAACAGTCATTAGAAAACATAACTGTTGAGGAGATTAATCAAGATAGAAACGGGTGGGAGAGTGGGGAATTATTCTAGCAGATTATCAAGAACCTACTGGGTAGAAATGCTAGTTTGAATGCTCAAAAGGTACAATGGTATAATTAATCTAAAATATATAGGATAGGATACATTTAAGATACATATATAGATATGTATATAAAATCATAAAATTAATAAATATATATTTGAAATTCTGCAAATCCAAACTAAAAAATTTAGACATTCATAAACAAAAAGGTTTATAACCTATTGTGATCATAAATTACTTCTCATTGTCTATGAATAGGAATAATACCATCAATCTCACTCCTTTCTTGAAATCATCAACAAGTTCCACTTTCAGTTCACCAAGGAACATTGTTTTTATGTTGCTCTGACTCATGTACTTGTATTAAATTTCATAAATTTTTACAATCCTGGAATACTTCACCTATACATTTAAGGAAAGTATTCAAATATCAGAGACTATTGGTATCGGATATAAATACCTAAAGCAAATTAAAGTGTGGGTGCCTCATTGTTGTCAACAATGCATTGTGGCAGCAGAGTAGCCTCGGGACATTATTCCAAACTTGTAGCAGAGCATTTGTGGCAGCTACCCAGGAAACCAGCCATTTCAGTGATATGGTGGATAGAGGGAAATCCCCTCTTTACCCCTATGCTTGTGTATATGCTGAACCGTTTCTTGGGTGGATTTTTTCAGATTTCAGTCTACATTTGAAGCATAGGATTCATCAGAGCTCTCTTTCTCAGGGGCTTAAAGTTGCTTTATTCCATGACTTCTGTTATTATTTACTTATGTTTAGCCACAAATTACGAATTTCAGTCATTAATGATTATTGTGTTTCCCCTTTTGGATACCTTTTAGTTTTGAGCATTTAAATATTTATAGTTCAAATTATTTACTATTCATCTTGAAACTTCCGAATTGCACCATCTGCCCAGTACTTGTATCACGATGTTGCAGATTTGGGGTCAGTCACTCCACAGAGCTATTTGGTATTGATAACTATAGAATGTCAATAGGAGTTTAATTACCTTTAATAAATTAAGCTAACCCAACCTACTGATTTCCCTTAAATTAAATAATTGGCTGTACCAAAAGATTTATAATTAGAAGGCTTGCCTTGAGGAGCCCTGTATTCGCCTCCTGAACAATGGCAATCCCATGCATTCAGCATACCTGACAATAATTTGATGTCCAACCTGTGGAAAACATTGAGCAGTCCATTTTCATTTCATACATGAATGGAAACAACACTTTCCAGTAAATAGCTAGATACAAGCAGAGGTCTAAGATGGTGACTCTCTAACAATTAAGTTCGCCACTTGACATTTTAAAAAAAAAAAATCATGTAATACCGAAGTGAGAAGAAATAACAAAAAATTATGAGGAAAGTAATTCCTATCCAAAAGACAGCTTGAATTACAAAGGACCAAATGAAATTTTAAATTCTAATGTTACAAGGAAAAATACAATAATTCCTAATCTCATTCGATTTGCTTAGTTTAAGAAAACCCTGATGTAACAGCAATGCTAACACTGTCTATTATCTCATTGCTTCTTCAGTTACAAAACGCGTATAAAAAAGAAGTCCGTTTTCTTTTCAATTTTAACCCACAATAAAAGTTACTAGAAAGTTAGAAAACTGAGCAATGGAAATAACAAAAAGGGAAAATGGAAAAGAAACATACAGTTTGGTACATGTAACTATCGAGCTCGTCCACAGAATCATCAAGCGGCATCAAATTGGCCAATGCAACAATCTATTGTAACACACCAATTAGAACAGATAAACACATCAAATAGATAAAAATGAAAAATGTTTCGGGAAAACAGAGAAAAAAAAAACCTCGTGGCCATAGTGAATAGCTTTCATCATGGCATAGCAACTGTCTTTGCCGCCGCTAACTAGCGCCACCACCTTCATCGTCGTCGCCGCTTACACCACTGAAGTGTGTCGTTTTAGGGCTCCACTGAACGAACAGAGCAGCACTAAAACGCTGCGTTTGCTTTTTTTTTTCTGCTTCCTCGTAGTTTATTTAAGCTTAAAAATAAATTACTTTAAAAAAATGACTATTAGTAAATAATTCTTATAAAAAACAAATTACTTAAATTTAATTATAATTATAAGGATTAAATACGCTTTCGTTGACTTTAGATGTAATAAAAAAAGATTGTGTTGGAATAAATTATAGTTCTCACAAAATCCTAAGTTTACTAAAAATAGAAAGTGTAGTGGTAAGAAATGTTTAATGTGGCTTTCATTTTTTTTATATTAAAAGAATATTGGATGGTAACATGAACAATGTCCAAGAAAAGAAAAGAAATTTTAAAGTTAAATAAAGAGAATCTTCCATGGTATCAACAGTTAAGGTGCTCCTTAAACTGCTAACTAATCGTGAATTAGTTTTCATTTTAGTGAGTGTAATTGCCACATGCTTTTGAGGAAAAGTTTATATTTACTTTTGAAGGAAAAAGTCCATATTTATTTCTCCTCTTGAAATTAAATTGATTTATTATTTTGTAAAATAATAAGTTGCTTAAATATTCTTTTAAAAATATAATTAAGAAAAAATATTATTAAAAAAATTAATGTTAAAAAATATTTTTATTTTTAATATTAAATATTAAAAAATAAATTATAATTAGATAAATTTAAAAATAAAATGCTATATAAATGAATGAATTTGTAGTAATAGTAATTTAATATGAGATGATCACGGTATATATATATATATATATATATATATATTATATATATATATATATATATATATATATACCCATTATTATTATATTTTTGTATCTGATTAAAAAAAATTAAGTACTTTTTATATGTATATCTCGTTGATTCATACATTTTCATCAATGTAGATAGATTGAGACAATATCTTCAAATGAGTTTATTTAACACTTCTAACACTTTTATCGTTAATATTATACTCACTATCTTGAAATTTAAATGAATTTTTGTGAAATGTAGATTTATGGTTTGGAGACTTAAAAAAACTTTCAAAATATTTGTTTAGTGTGTTCATCCAATCAGAATGTTTTTTTGGTAAATATGAATTCACCAATTCCATATGAAGTAATGTGTTATCATTGAAAAAAATTACTTAATTAAAAGCTTTAGTCAACCAAATATTATAGTTCTTTACTTGTAACCCAAATATGAATGTGTGAACCAAAGAATTCATTCACATAAACATGGAATAAAAGGTAAAAAATGTACTTGAATTATAAAAAGTAAGAAAAAAAAAATCATTTTGTCTTCACTTTAAATATTATAAGACATCTCATTCTTCTTCTTCTTTTTCTTTTAACAACAATTGGTGTACAATTGGTTTCTAAAGACATATCATATTAAGAAATAAATTTTAAGTCTAATTCAATTTTTATAATACAATTGGTTTCTAAAGTGAAGTTTGCACTCACTTATATATTGTAAATTGACATTATTTCTAGTTGTTGTAAAATTTCAAACAAATCTCTTTCAAGCTTAGGTATATACATCTCATTCATGACGACATTAATGGATAGTAGCCTGCAATAGCAAGTGGAACACTAGACTCAACCATACAAAATCGAGTTATAAGGCGAGGTTTGTATCCACTTATATATTATAAATTACTTATATATTATAAATTGATTTTATTTCTAGTCTATGTTGGACTTCCAACACACCTCCTTCACATTGAGGTATATACATTTTGTGCGTGAGACTAGACATTAATAGGTTGTTTGATAGCAGTCCGATAGCAGGTGGAACAATAGACCTATCAAACTAGAAATTTCGCTAGGATAAACTTTAACTATGACTCTAATACCATGTTAAGAAATGAACTTTAAGTCTAACTCAACCTTATAAAATTGACTTGTAAGGTGAATATATATATATATATATATATATATATATATATAAACACATTGTTATGAAAATCTTTTTTTACTAATAGACTTGAAACACCTCAATTTAGTAAGATTACTGTACAAATGATAGTATTATATAATTGATAAAACACATAAACAAACATAAGTATATATAAAATGTATTTACAATCTTCCTTAAGAAAATTCAAGTTAAACTTTCAATATATAATTAATCCTTCTAAGACTATGAGAATATATACAATACAAAAATTATATATTCAAGCAACAACTATTAACTATTCAACCTTCAACAATCTCACTACTGCTCATCTCTCCCACCTACATTATCATATGTTCGCATATAATACAATATCATAATAGGTGAACGAACCACAACACAACAGACAATAAGGTAAGCTAGAATAAATTTAAATCGTACTACTTATAAGTTAAACATCATTCAATAACAAAAAAAAAGCATTCTTTCTCAATTCAAACATCATAGTAAAAAAAACATATGTATAAAGATCATCATGGCTTAGTCTACTTGACTCATGTATACACAACTAGACATCTGACTCACTTGTCATCACTTGCTCACTCCTATCTCTTAAAATTTATAGTTATATCATGGTGATGCGGACATCAAATACCTAAATATTTCCATCTCTTCTATTTGGAATCATAGCACATGGGCAAGCCACATCTTGACCAAAGAGTATGACAAGGTAAATTATTATTTGCGAGGTCCAACCTCTTATCGAAGCTCTAGATAAGAACCTCTCACAACTAAGTATCTTTCTCTACATGAGTTCAATACTAGTAGAGTCAGAATAATCTCATTATGGATTTTTTTCGCCAATACACTTCTCACACCATCACGTAATATTATTCCTACCTTAAGAATCACTACATTCTCAACCCACGTAAATTCTACCAAACAACATCCTATAATACATCAATTTAAGACTGATTTTACAAGGTTGTAATACATATTTTCGTTCAACAAATGCATGTCTTACTTAGCGAGTCCACATTGGAGTGAGACTTGCTCGATGACTACATTATTCACCTAGCAAAAATATATCATTGGAGCCCTCTATTTTTAACATAAAATTCTCATTCAATGAAGTGCATGCTCGCATAACGAGGGAGCACTAAAACTAAATTTCCCAAAAAAATTGCCCAACAAAAGCTCTTCTTTCTCAACAACCAAGCACACACTTCACTCTCGGGTTTTCACTCATTTTGTTTTTGCTTAATCATTCCTTTACTTACTCAGCAAGCCCACTGCCTAACACCACTCTTGATGAGCTCGACTAATGAATTGTAGCTCACCTAATGAGTTAAGGAAACTGAAGCCCTATGGAATGCAAATTTTGCATTCTTACTCAATGAAACATATGTTTATCCAATGAGTTTGTATAATTCTACAGAGCCAGATCTCATAACCATGCTCCTAACCACTCTACCCAGGCATTTAACTCATTTTTCAGATGAAAACACACAAATTATAAATATATATTGCCTAAGATAAAACTAACCAGATCACACGACCAATTAGAATCATCATCAGTGTAAAAACAACTTAGAATACATACTAAAATAAATATATAGAAACTCAATTTAAATTAGATTTCAACACATTAAAGCATCATATTCCACCATCACATAATTCAATCTCATCACACAGCAATATTTAAATCTAAACTAGCTTCCATTACCTAGTTTAGAAAATCCCTTACTTAAGATTGATCCTAAAGATCTAGTTCTCGCATAATGCTCTAACTACCTACACATATATAAGATCATAGATCTAAGCACATCATAAAAACCACAACTAAATACAAATTAACTTTAAATTATTTTGATTTATGTGCATGAATCATCATAGAACTACTTTATGCATCAAAATGTTAAAATAACTCAAAAATAGAGTAAAATAAATGAACTTTCTATTTTAGATTTTTATCGATCAAAAGCGTAAATCTTTTTATTGTGAATTCATTAGTGGTTTTTATCATCATACAAATTGAGAAACGAACTCATAAAAGTAAATAAAAAGACAAATGAAACTTTAGAAAAAATGTAAGAAAATGTGATTTTTATAAATGAAACTCAATTAACATAAAATTTATTTACAATAAAAAATGTATGCAAGGATGAAACTTAATTAACATAAAATTCTTTAAAATAATTACTACTCTTGAACCATGAACCATTTTCTAAGTAAGATCTACAATTAAAAACATCTTACTTTCTTTTTCTTTTAGAAAACATATACATTTTAATTAGACATAAAATTATAATTATTTTAAAATTTAATTACAATAATATTATAATTAAATATATTTAGATTGCTTGTTTATAATATTAAAATTATAATTTATATTATTTATAATAGTTACATATGAAAGTTTAATGTGATATAATAATTTTATTAAAATTATTAACATCTCTAAGTTGTGTTTACATTTTAATGTGATATTATATCTTATTATTTATTATACAACTGTTTATGAAAAATAATTAATATTTTGAAGAATGCAATTTAAATTAATAAAAAAATAGATAATAATATAAACAAAATAAGTCAATAGTTTTTGTAAATTCATAATATAGTCAACTGTTTAATTATTTTAAATAATTTTAATAGTAATGTAACTTTTTTTTATATTTAATTACTATAAATAATATGAATTATAATTTCAATATTTCAGATAAACAGTACAAATATATATCCAATTACAATATTATTATAATTAAATTTTAAAATAATTCTAATATAATAATGTCTAATTAAAATGTATATATTTTTTAGAATAAAAAATTATTAATAAAATGAATTTTGTGGATCCCTCATCAAAAACTATTTTTATAATATATATTTTTGTTCATATATATATATATATATATATATATATATATATATATGTATGTATGTATGTATGTATAAAGAGAACTAAAAAGAAATATTAGAGAAACAAGACAAAAATAACCAAACAAGAATATAAGCTGAAATTGCTGACATAACTAATAGAGAGAACATGGAATATCTTGTTGACACATTTCACAAGCAATAGATATTAATGATATGGTAATCTAGGAATCATTGTTGATACATTACAAAAAAAGATAACTATAGTACTGACACATTCCACAAGACATATATTAATGATTTGCTAATTTGGATTCATATTGCTGACACATTACAATAATAATCAGTACAAAATATAGACTCATATTTCTTACACATTTCAACAATCATCAATAGAGTATCTGAATTCATATTTTTTACACTTTACAATAACATAGATCCCCAATTAATGATATGGTAAGAAAGAATTAAAAAGTGCACTATGATTAAGAAAACACCAAACTTTACTAATACATATCCTTTAACCAAATAGTTAGTGTGGTGTGAAGAAAACATTGAAATAGATTTATGCACACATGAAACAAACAAAAACCCTAAAGGCTTGTATTAAAAAAATTGTTAAAAAAAGTGTTGTTAAAAGAATTTTTTTCTTAAATTAATTTTCACAAGATCTTATAAACATGAAATATAAAACTTGCATGTAAAATGTTAGATATCATATGTACCTCAACAACTATTTAAACCGCCTTCTGACTGAAACTTTATTTTGTTAAAAGATGAAAAATTGCAGGCTCAGAAATTCCATGTCTTTCAACTAGTTAATTATTATTTATTATTATTATAAATTTAATATTGTTATTTCCACAAATGTGTCGTGAAAAGCATAAATTTGACCCAATATCATAAAAAGTCAGTCAACCTTTTATAATCACCACTTGGTCAATAAAGTTATAATTGTGTGGACACCGTACAACAACTAGAACCAACTAAGTCAAATTAATGAAACATGATTGAGAGGTAAACAACCTAAGCCCATGGTTTTCAATATATATGACAACAGGTCCTATGATGTTATAGATAGAAAAATTGTGCGTACTAAGATGCAATTTCAAAGTAAAAGAACAGAAGGTAACATTACATATTAATTCCTTGAATATTGACAAAAGGGGAAAGTGATAAGAGATTTTTGCATTGTTATGCTAATTTAAAAACAACATTGCGTTAGTAGTACACAGTGAGATGCTACTACCAAAAGGTTGAGAATACTACATATGTTGATAAAAGTAAAGCAAACTAAAAGGGTGTTGGACCCAGGTACTCTATGCCATCCATTTCTGAGTTCTCTGGCATTTCAATTTCTTCCAACCATGCGTAACTATCCTTGTCCTTTTCTTCTTTCCCCTCACCAATCCTTTCTTCTGCAGAGTAAAATCATTCATGGTCAGAGACAAGAAAATAACGTGTCATTCAACATGCTCAGACTCTGCAATGAAGTCGACAAAACCTCATACCAAGATACCCTATTGCTTTCAATGTTTAAAAAACAAGAGTTCATATAAGTTTTCATCAAATTACTCATTTTTAAGAGGACAAGTATTCAAAGCACACTGATGTCTGATTATATGTGATTAACTTGAAGTAACATCTCATTATAACTGGGTTTTCTTCTGGTTAACTTGTATTGATCTTCAATGCAAGAAGAAGTCCAATTATAATGAGAAAATAACATGAAAGAACTATGTAAGTTTTGTCATTCCCTGAAGCAATATAACTGTGTGTAGAGTAGAGAGAGATAGTTACTTGGGAAAACAGTACAAGGATGATTTTTGTAGTAGGAACAGTCACGGCCATCTTCTTTGGAATAAGGTGGGCCAATGACATCAAGAACAGCACAAGGGGTTATGGCTTTGAATTCATGGATGTTACCTCCTGTGGTTGGATACAGCACAGAAGTGTCACAAGATGATGTGAACACCTTGTCAGCTTTCAACTTTGCCATTCTCACTGAAAAAAAAAATCATAAATGTGAATAAGCTTTCATAAAAAGTGATTTGAAACTAAAGATAAAATCAATTCATGAATAATGTAAATTTTATCTTATAAATTGATTTTATAAAATTATAAAATTAAATTAGAATTAAAATACATTTCTTAACCAGACACACACACAACAGTTAATTCAAGGTTAATAAATAATTATAGTAAAGAGAAAGAACTCACATTGAGATGGTTGATGCATGAGGTTGTCATTAGAGACCTCTGGGTGAACCCAATCATAGGACTTGATGTGCATTAGTCCTAACAGAAGCTTGCTGAAAACAGTCATGCCTGGGTGGTTATGGAGAGGAATGACTCCTCCTTCAGGTATGAAAAAGATGCAGAGCTGCACAAAAGTGCAAAGTGTTACCATAATTACTTAAGCACACAAGCTAGCTAGAAGCAATTTCTGTTGTGTGAGTGTCGGTGATTAGAGAGCAATGAGAATGAAACACTTACTGAGAATTTGTCACACTTGTACACGGTTGTGTAAGTGACCCTTTGATTCTCTCTTACTGCATTTCCAGGCTTGAAGAACTGCAGATCTTTATTTAGCCCAACATCTTCTGGTTTCATATTATCTGAAACATATTAAAAAATCAGAACATATCAAAATGAATATACATTCAGGAAGAGATACCAAAAACCAATGCTCAGATTCTAAAAGAGAATAAATTGCAAATCCACAATATATATACAACACAATCTACATAAAAAACGTTGATGCATGTCATAGTTTTCTTCATCTTTAGCTATATCCTTATTTTTCGAGTTGGAATGAAACAAAAAGTTAAATAAATGACATGAATAACACAAAATAAAATACAAATCTGCATTGTTAAGAAAATGAATCTGTTAATTGAGCAAACATTGTTTGTAATTTTATTTAATATTGAAACAAAAGATCAAAGCGTCTAACATAGATATTGATAACTATGATAGACTAAACATGCAAAATTCAGACAGACTCCAGAACATGACAACATGGGAAAAAAGAATAGATCAATAGACACTAGAGACTTTGTTGTGAAACCCCAACAAGTATTATTATGAGTAACATCATACCAAGTATCTGACGCAATCTCCGAACATCTTGTGGAGAAGGAACAGTGCCAGGACCTTTGAAAGCTTCTGTGCATGAATGAAACAGCTGCTGAAGTGTGTTTGAAACAGTCATGTCGGACCTCCTAACCCTGCGAAGAAGCTGTTTCCTCTTTTTGCCAATGCCTCTTTTCACATAACCAACCTTGTTCCCACGTCCAACTCTCTCTCCACCATTATCCACCAAACTTCCTTCCATTATATAAAGAACCAACTCTCACTTATAACTCTTCTTAGATTCTCAAGAATGGTTTTTTCAGAAGCAAAACGAGAATTGAGAAAGTTGAAAAGGAAATGAAACAGTTGTCTGGTTTGACCTGAAGGAGAAGATGATTGATATGTTGATATTAGCAATAAATAAACAGTGAAAAAGTGCATGAGGAAGAGAAACTGAGGATGAAATTTAAGATATTTAGTACATGATAAAGAGAGAGAAGATCAAGGTTCGAAAACTAGGGGCATATAAAATGGTATTGTGTTACTGTTTTGTTTTTAAACGAAAAGAAAAAAAGAAAAAAATAAAAATAAAAAAAAGCAAAACCAGTGTTGTTGGTGCACTTCATTCACACCCCCATAGATTGTTTCGAAACTGGCGGTTAAGCGACCCCTGTTTTGTAGGTCACGACGGTGACTACATAAGGAAATTACCATAATCTCCATTTATTTGCTTTATCTTTTATTAAAGATAGAAACATAGATTTTAACTTTATCCTAATCTAAGTTAAGTTTTATGTTTCTTTTTCAACAATCATTATTTTGTACACACATAGGATTAATATGGTTTTATAACCTTATTTATTAAATAATTATACCATAAATGATAATTATGAATGGAAATTAAATTAGCATTTGTCTTTAGCAGATTTGTTTTCAATAAAAATATTATGATTTTTATAAAATTTAGAATAACTTTTTATAAGTTTTATAAAAATAATTTTATATGATATATTTGTTTAAGTATATATGTGTTTTATTTCAAAACATAGAAGAACATTTTTGAAATATAAAACCTGCATGGTATAAGTTGTGAAGGCTAGATGGTATGTGAATCATTGTTATGCATGACAACAAAATGCACTTGGAATATTTAAAATGAGAAAAAAAGAAGAAGTAAAAATAACTCACAAGTGTTTCAGACATAGTTTCATGAAACATAGATACTACCCGTGCACTCTTGTTTCTAAGTACACAATGACAGTAGAATAACTGTAGGACAACCTTACCTTTTTTTTTTTATTCTCATATTTATTCTTTGGATCTCTTCTTAGGGTATGTTTCATGACTTAAACTTGTTGAAAAGTATTTAAGAATACACAAATTTTTTAATTTTTTATTGATTGAAACTTATAAAATTTAAAAGAATCATGAAAGATTTTAAAATTATTTTTTATAAATTTTGATGACTAAGAAAGAAGGAATAGCAAAAAGGTTATCTTGATACATTTATTTGGCCTGTGATATTTTCGAATATCAAGACTAATGTGGCAGACGAAGAATTTGAAAGCATGATACGTGTAAACTATCTTTTGCTGCGTCTGCGTTGTAATTGTAAATTTGTAACGAGAAAAATCGAGCAAAACAAAGGTGTACAGTCAAAATCAGATGAAATACTGGCAAGTCTTATCTTTTCACAGTCGATGATCAGGACAACTTTGAAAGTTGTGATTAAACGTGAAAACGATGAAGAGAGTCAAATTCATTTATTTCCCTCTTTAAAATTATGAACGAGTTTTTCAAAATTTATAAACTAATATTTTTCTGTCTGAAAGTAATTATCATTGATCCAGATGGATTAAAAACATAAATGACCAATAGAATATCATTTTCTTCATACAAATATACAAATACTCACATTGATATATTTCTATAGACAATATGGCTTGAAGAAGATAGTGTGTAAGTAAAATTTATTAAATTTCAAACAGTGAGAAATTCAAATTATAAAATAATCTATATTTACTTGTATGGAAAATACTTTTGAATTGTATATAATGCATTTGATAATTCAATAAATTAAGAATACAAATAAAAACAATTTTTAATATCATCTCAACATTTTATGTGAACAAACTAATATAAATATTTAAAATATATATATATATATATATATATATAATTATTTTCTATTATTAGAATTTATAAGTGTTTTAAAATAATAAGATTAAGTATTTTAGTGTTAAAATAATTCAATAATATAAATAGAATTTCACAAATACATTTCATTATCTAATTGTTATTTTTTTCTAAAACTCATTTTCTAAGTTTTTTCTCCTTTCTTTTTAAGATTTCTAACTATTGAGACATTTATTTGACCATCAGAAGGTGTTTAGGAGATCACGACAGTGAGTTCTCCATTTTCTGCCTATCAATCTTCTCTATAGAGTAAGTTAGATTCTTCTCATTTTCTTTAGTTTTAGTTTAAGACACATGCATAGAGGATTTCTCGCATGTGTCACTTGATCTCTTTATCTAGTTTCTTGTCGATTAGTGGTCCTAACGGCATATTCTGGTCATGATTTTGTTTTGTGGGCACAATTAGTGTCATTTGATCTATGGGAGCTGTTTGGGATTCTTTAGAGTCATTTGGTCTAACAGGTAAGAGACGCTAATATTGTCTTTAATTTTGTGTTATGATATGAGTTTATGTTTGCTATGTTCTGAGGAGTAATGTTATGTTGATTTGGTTAAGATTGAAATGATTATTTTAGTGTTAATTGTGTTTTGATGAGTGTGCTTTGTTATTTGATGCGTGATGACACTGATGATTTCGATTTGGACTTGAATGAGCTTGTGAATGCTGCTGTTATGAAATATAATGGTATAAAATTGATGTAGCATTGGGAAGTAGAGAGTAGGCTAAGTTATAAGTTGGTTTTTGGTCTAAAAAAAGGAGGTTTTGATAGGTGAGAATTAAGGTAATGATCAAATGGGGAAAACTGTGTTTTTAGGTCTGATTTATATTCATTTGAAAATTGTTTAAGCTTCGAGTTAAATCAAATCTGATGTAGAATTGGTTAGTAGTTGTTAGGTTGAGTTTGTATGGTTTTTCATTCATTTTAGGAGTTTTGACTAGTGCAATTCTAAATTAAAGGATTTTTATCTTTAAAAAAAACTTAAAACTTAAATTTTTTGTTAGGCGTCATGTATGCAGGTTTGCTTTCTTTTGTTTTCTTATTTTCTGTTACTTATGGATAGAAATGTAATGATAATGTAAGGCTTTTTTAATAACATCGATAGAATTTTTATGAGGTTTTATGCATGAAGTTATGTATGTTTTCAAGTATGGTTTGGGAGAGAATTCCAAGGAGGAGATTCTTGATGGTGGTTCCAAGTAGAGTGATGCATTGATGTAGGGACTCAGTGTTAGAAGTTATCCTGACACTCCAATAATTACTCTATCTCAGATAAAGAAGGGGATTATGTAGTAAAGAGTATTAAAAAGTCTTAGTCTATAGGTGTTCTTTGTCCATAGGTGGTAGACGGACTGGTCTTATGTGGTAGGTGGACAAGCTATTCTACCACTACAAGTGCAAAAATTCGTCATTGTCTGACATCAATACGTATGTTGAGATCTGGATTGGTCGAGTCTAGAAATCATATGTATGTTGAGATCTGAATTGATGAGATCTAAATTGAATTGGAAATGAATTATAATGTATGATGTTTTATAATTGCATGAATGGATTTCTTTTATAATATTAGCTTACTCTTCTTCTTTTGTTGTTTGCTGATGTTTGTTTTCTCTTTTACAATGATCATCTTAAATGATTTGAACTTAGAGAATGTTTTTCTAGTTGATCCAACGCAGGTGGAGGTGAAACAACGACATAGTTAGGTTTTCAATAATCAAGTGTAAAATTTTTCCTTTAAAAATCTCTAGGTTTTTCTTTATAGTTATCTCTTTATAATATTTTATTTAGTAGTTTTACACTATTAAATGATGTTAAAGGTTTTCTTTATACGAACATAGTTTATTTTCTGATTTTATTATTTGTAAAAGAATTACCTATAATGAATAAAAAATATTTTCAAATGTTATGTAATTTTAACATTATAAAAATTAATGGAAAATATTTTATCTTATAAATTTTTAAAAAGATATTTTTTATAACTTTAATATAAATATAAATTTTAATATTACTTTTTATTTTAATAGTTATTATAATATTTATTTAATTAATGTTTGAATTTTTTTAACAGTACATTTAATAAAAACAAAAATTTTATCTCTTGCATTTATTACACTATCAAATTTAATATATTTCTTAAAATTTAAATTCAACAATTAAATAAATATTAATTTTTGCAAACTTAAAGTGTTCTTCTACTTTAGATTTTAATTGAGTAAAATAAGTTTAAAATATTGTAACAGTAAAAATTAAAACTTAAATTCATACTTCACTTATCACTTTAACCTATTAATTTAATTTGTTATATAAATTATAGAATCATTTGGAGTAGAATTATAAATAGAAAGGAGCGCACAATCCGGCAAAAGTGTATTATATTATTATCAACTAAAGGGGACTTCTATATATTTAAGAATTAATAACATCAATAAAAATTACTACATTAAAAAAATTATAAGTAATTGTATAAATATTATAACAATTTGATAACTTATTATATATATAGTTACATTTAATATTTTGTGTGAGAATAAAAAAAAATACTTAAGAACATGAGAATTTTATTGAAATTGAATATTATAATGTTTTTATAATAAAAAGTTTAAGATATAAATAAAATTTTAATAACTGAAGTTTATTTTTTTAAAAATTACTATTTTTCTAAAAACAAATTCTAGAAATTTTATTTTCTTAAATTCTAGTTCTAATATTCATCCGATTGAAGATAAAATAAGTAAAATTGTTCATGACAAAAAGTTATACGAAATTAACCAATCAAAGAGATAGCTTTGCTCCTTTTTAGACGAGTTTTAAGATAGTGCATGTGATTCATGGTTGTTCTTAATGAATTTCTACTATTTTATGATTATGATGTCATGTTTTGATTTGAATATGAGGTTTTGATCTGGTTGTTTAGGTGATCCTATTATTATAAAGCTCTAGAGAGTTGTTATGTGAGAAAAATAGTGTTTGTCTAAGGTGAAAGAAACTATTTTTTAACAAATTACTAGTTTAATTTCAATTACTTGTTATGCGATTGAGATTGAAATTTTATGACAATTTGGTATGTTTGTTTATTGGTAACTAACTAAAGGAAATGAGATAGAGGAATTCAAATGTAAGTTTTGTGTTTGTTATGAAATTGAAGGATTGGTATTTATGCATTGTAGTATATGGATTGAGTAATGAAATTGTGAAATTGATGTGTTGTCTTAATGTGATTCTTGGTGTGTTTGAGACTTGAAAGAAGAATTGAGATGAATTTTGGTATGTTGGGAACATGCAAATTTTAGGGTTTGAGTTTTTTTGTTATGGAGACTCGTTGAGCAAACCCTTCTCTTGTTGGACAAATGTCAAAATTGAGTTTGGTAGAAAGTTAGGGGAAGCCTGCCTCTGGGTGGGGAGACTCTCGTTGGAGCGAAAGTCAAACTCAAGTTTAGCAAAAAGTTAAGGGAGAGACTCACTGAGCGAATTTGACCTAGTTGAGCAAATTATCATTTAATTTGTTCTAGTGTTAGATTTGTTGAGCGAGATACCCATTCATGTAGTGATTAGACCTCTAAGGATTTCTCACTGAACGAGTATATGATCTAGTTGAGCAAGTTTGTCATATTTTAGGTAACTTATTTTTTGAGGAAATTTAGAGGAAAATTGAGAATGAGGATATTATTATTACAAAGAGGTGAATTTGAAAAATACATGAATGTATGGTTGGGATGTTATGATTGTTTGTATGGGAATGTTCTTCCTAAGAAGGAAGAGTGTGACAAGTTAGTTTAGTGTGACAAGAAAGAAAACTCACACATGATTAAACCCTTATGGCTAAGCATAAAAGATGGGGTTGGACACCAACCAAAATGTTATATAAAAGTAAGACTCTGGTTTAGACATTTAGAAATAGCTAGAATTAATCATTCTCTTCTTTGTCATTCTTATATTAGCTATAAGAGTCATAGGAAGGTTTTGCAACTCTTAGAGTTTTAATTAAAATCATCATGAGTGGCTAAATCTTCTAGTGAGAGGTTGAATATAATTAACTCAAATTCTCTATATTGTTACTCCTTAAATGTTTATTCATCTTTGATCTTATAGTTTATGGTTTGATTTATATTTATTGCTTGAATGCACCGACAATTCATTGCATATCATTGGTTTGGATTGAGTTGGAAAACTAATATCAAATTGTGATCCAATCAAATCATCACACTTTTGCTAGAGGTTTCCATAAGATATAAAGAATGTGCTTGGTGGAAAAGTCCTACACAATAAAGCAAAGATTTATTCTATCATAGCTAGAAGAAATACACTAGGATTTGAAATATGTAACAATGCAATAAAGGAAAAGGAAATGAATTCCAACCTCCTTAGTGAATATTTTAATTTTCACAATTTATATGTACAAACTCTTTACTCTTAACAACCAAACTTTTACTACTATTTTGTTAAAATCAAATCTAAAGATAAATTCTGAATATTCTTGATAAATCCTTATAAATGACACTTAAAATATTACTATACAGCAATACACTTGTTGAAATTGATTATTAGAAATTCATCATCAAAATGACGATTAATATTGCTCCATAGGTGATTGTAAGAAAAGTGTATATATATATATATATATATATATATATATATATTATGTGTGTAATAATGTAATTTTATCATCATGTTTTAGACTTTAGAGCCAGAGAATGTACTCATTTTCCATAAACTTTTGTATTAAAGTATATATCATGCACGTTTCTTTATTAGAGCTAACTTAGTTTTGTATCAATATGGAATAACTTATAAAACATTATTAGATCTATATTTTTCTGGCTATTACACTTTGATAATTTTCAAATATAATTAAAAATAAAACATAAAATATATATTCTAAATAAAAAGATCATTTTTATACATGTTTTCTATCTATAAGAGTCATTTTGTTAAATTTTAATTTAAAAAATAGTAAAATCATAATAATTGAAGGAACTAACGTTCATCTAGATGTAATGTGTAAATTTGAAACGTTTTACTTTTAAAAACGTATAGGATAAACATATTAGAAATATTTTGATAAAATTTATTTATCATTTATAATATAATAAATAAATATAAATATTTCTATACACTATCATTAATTTTATATGCATAAATTAATGTCAGTGTAAAGTCAGAAAACAAATATTTAAATTGTTTTGATATTGGGGTGATTTTATTTTATTATAACATTGTTTTCATAATTTAAATGTGGTGTTTGTTGTCAAGGTTAACTAAACAATTTGGATGTCACTAGACAACATTAAATACTTAATTCTGCAAGTAAAATTAACTACATTCAGGTACATCTCATAACCATGTAAGTGTTTTTTCCTATTCTTAACAAATAATTATGCGAGCAAATTGAGAAGCAAATCTCACGAAATATGCACCTTTAAAGCTTGCCAATGTGATAGATAATAACTATCGTCTTAATGGTCTCTGCAAAAACAAATATTCATTGCATGAAAACCATTTCCTTTTAAATGAAGATAATGCATGTGATGTTCATTTTTTTAATTCAAAAAAAAAAAAAAAAAAAAAAAAAACTTCACATAAATTTCTTTATCATCTGAAGCATAAATAAAAACTATATAATGAATGCAAGGCAAACGTACTCTGGGAGCATTGTTGACAACTTGGGGTCTTCTATCAGAAACTCTCTCAGGGTCTGGTATCAACTCTGGACTATCATGCGTATAAAATGCTTGTAAAGCTCTTCCGATAAATGGACGAACAATATTCACTTCCATTGCAGACAAATTTTTTATCTGCAGTATGCACAGAATTATGAGGTGCTCGTCAAAGACATAAATAGACATGTAATGAGACTAACGGCCTATTTTCTCCAACTATATTTTCTTTACCTTATCAAAACAGTAAAAGCTTCAAAGAGAGGAATAATGACATAGGCATCCAATTCTCAAAGCAATTATTAAAAATGAAGTGTAACAAAACCAACATCCCAAACCTTCTCCACTCCTAATCTCAATAATTGTATAATTATGAGTTTCTATAGTCGAATGCAAGTATTCGATATCAGCTATGTCCTGTGGTATAAGGGTAAAATTGTCTTCTTTGGCGACTTTTAAATTTACAAATGTCCTCAGATGAAAGAGATAAGCATAAAAAAATAGACTTCAGATTCAAACTACAAAACATATCCTGGATTCAGAAGATTTTAATTGCCGGACTGCAATTGCTAAAGAATTTGTTATATTCATATCTTTCACTTGTTTTCCCTTAAATTTAGCTATATGGAGACCCTATTTTTAACAACATTTGCAGCAGAAGCACAAATGAGATGAGAAGATCTTATAACTTGTGGGTCAACTACTTTTATACAGAGAATGGTTGTATTTCCAACAAAGACTTGTGAAAGTTTAATTTTAAATGAGAGGAAGCATATATATTACTGTATGTTAGAAAAATCCTATTTAACAGAAAATCACTGATACATCAGTAGATATAATCAAATCCTTGCTAAAAAAGCATGATCCTGCTATAAATATTACCTTAACAGCAATTGTACGACCATTAAATTCTTCCAAGTTGGTTTCAACTTTATGAAACCTTACATTTCTTATATCCTCTATTAAAGATCTCACCATATATAAATCGGGAATATTATCACGTGCACTGAAAATTTAATGAAAAAAAGGTAAGTTGGTATAGAAAAATAACAGCATCTAACAGAACCAAGATTAGTGTCCCTAAACTTACTGATCAAAAAGAAGTCTTGACATTTCCACATAATGAAATGGCAATTGATCTGACATCTCTTGAGAGTCTCGCTCTTCCTCCAAAACTTTACTCAACTTCTCTAGTCACAAATAAATGTATTGGATTGGAAAATATTACATCTATATTTCTTGCATCATTTACTGTTTAACCAGAACACAACTATAATATTCACATAATTTTTTTTTAACCTATACAAAAAAAAAAAAAGCAGTACTATGTCCTCTACATATTGATTAACCAGTATGAGAAAGGAAAAATAAAAAAGAAAGAAATCATTCTGATAGGACCTTGAGAGTTTATGTAAGGAGAAAGGAAATAAAAAACAGGACATAGTTGCTAGGAGGGTGAGGAGGGCAGTTAGGTGGTTGGTTGTTATGTGTTTCATGTAAGGGGTTGGCTATATAAGGGGGGAGGAGTGTCTTAGACAAGACGCATCTGTTTTGTATCTTTGTTTTGACAGGAGTATTACATCCTGTGTGAGAGGAGAATTACTCCCCTGGATGCTTACAGACATCATTCTTTGTTACAAGAATAATAATACAGTTTGTTCCTTTGTGAGATTAAGTGTTGTGTGTGTTGGTGTGCTAACCTGAGTGTGTCCTGGGTTTCTTGCTGCCAAGAAACCTATCACATTCACATTGATGAAATAATTAGTGACAAAACAAATGGTGGAAGATGGTATTTTCAGATAGAAGAGAAAGCAAGAAAAAAAATTAATTAATTTTGTGCGTTGTATAATATTTTATAATGTCGTGAGAATTGTTATATATAATAAATGAGAGATCAAAAAAATAAGCCATAAAATAATATCTAACCATATGAATTAGTAAGATATTTTTCTATAACATCCTATTTAATATAATCAAATCATGTCTTTCAAACAATAATTTAACACTTTCTCCAACTGAAAGGTATGTATTATGAATCAAGCATGTTAATAAAAACGGTCAAATGTCACGAAGGGATCAGGAAAATGTACTCAGGCTGTGGTGGTTGTTGGCCAGAAATAGCTCACCGAAAGAAAAAATACTTGGACAAAATGTCAGTGGTGGATAGTACTTATCCGAAAACATTAGCAAACAATAACACTGGCTTGAAAAAGAAACTCACTAGAAAAATGTGGGTACTAAACAATACTGGCCAGAGAAACATCCATGGTGAATAGTACCAACTGAAAACTTAGTTGATAGTATTAGCCAGAAAGATGTCTACAGCAAACAGTACTCAGACTCGGCAGGAAAAGCGTCAGCAAACAGTACTTGTCGAGAAATCATCGATAATAAAAAATAACACTAGCCAGAAAGAAAGCTCACCAGAAAAGTTCAGTTATATCTTTATCATAATCAAATAACATCTCTAACATTATAAAGTGAATATCAAGAGTTAAAAGGGCCCAAAATAGCATGACAAACAAACTTTCCGTTTTGATGAATACAGAGTGAAACATAAAAAAAAAAAAAAAAAAAACCTAGCATGAAATTCTTGAAACAAAAACACAAATTATGAAAACATTCTTCAAATTTCTTTCGCAACAGCACCTCTAACCTATGAATATGTTCACAGTTAATGCATTATCGTTGTTATTATTAGATTGTTGGGAGGAGTCTAGGGAGGAGAGAAGAGAAGGAGGAATAATAGAGAAAGGAAGCTCACCTAAAGACATCCACTGGGGAGGCCGAATGGAGCACTTGCCTCTCTTCTTGAGAGCAATGGCCAACCACAGCGGTACTTGAGTAACAATCTGAGGCGTAAATGGGCCAAAATCTCCCTGTCATTGAATAAATAAGAAATGTATAGTGTATAGATCTGCAAAAATAGAACCAGTTTTGGGTGTTTGAATTCTTGCTTACACAAATGAAATTGAGAGGTCCCATTTTTAGATTGGGCACAATGTCCACGATCTCATCCTCAGCAATGAACTCAAGCTGAGTGCCAGACAAAATTATCATATATATTATGATTTTAAACAATGTAAACTAAAAAGATTTTCCAACACAAATAGCATACCTCCTCTGCTGAAAACAGTGAAAGCTCATGGTTTGATTGGCCAGCCATCTTGTCTCTTTCAATTTGAACACCACCTAATGGATCTAATATATTTTTTTTACTTGTATCCAGATGAAAATCTACAGACAAAAGACCCCTGTTAACAATCCACCGTACTGCAAAATCAACAACTTCAGTAGTATATCATTATCTACTGCAAAATTGAGTTAAAATAAACAGATGAACAAATGGGGCAGAATTTTAAGTACAGATGCACGCCCTTTACCTCATTATCTAAGTCTTTTTACCACAGAATTTGAGGCAGTGTTACCAAGTTGAGTTATGATCTGACTCCTTTTTTTATAATCTTAATCTAAGGGTGAGAATTGCATTCTTTGGTTTTGTTTCCCAAATTCAAGCTTTTTTTCTTGTTTTGCTTCTTTTTCTCCATCTCTTGTACTAGAAAGCTAAGAAACAAAACTTGAATTTGGGAAACAAAGCCAAAGAATACAATTCTCAACCTTAGATTAAGATTGTAAAAGCAGAGTTAGAACAAAACTCAACTAAAACTAAATCAAATAACCTCTTTTGTCCATCCTCCTATCATGTTTTCACACACTATCATATAGGTCTTAAAGCAAGACCAAAAACAAGATCAGGAAAACCTAACAAAATTATAATACATTGTGTTATAATATCCATAACTGTATATGAGAATGACTAAAATGGCCAAATAGTATGAGAATATAATCATGGATGAATGGGAAGAATGCATATGAAATTGCGAAAGAATTAAATCGCTTATTCAAAATAATAAAAGCATCAGATGAGAAAATGGTGAATTATAATATCCAAGTAGAGTACAGTTTTGTAAGAATGAGTTAAACATAAACCTAATTAGTAAGATGATTTGAGAGTTTATCCTACTCTAGTTCTTTAGAATTAGTTTCGAAAGATGTGCAAGGCAAAAATCTAAGAACAAAAATTTCACTCTAGGATCAGTTTGACAAATTGAATAGAAAGGTAAGTTTAAAATTCATATGTTACTTCTATAATTACCCCTCACAATATACAAATCATGTCTTAGCAATTAAATAAAAAACACAAATGATTGATCAATTGAATCGACATTACATGAGTACAACAATGACTGCAGAGCCTCAACTGTACAATTAAAATATGAGAGGCCGTACCATGTATTACAAATCCAAAACATTAATTCACGAACAATTCAATCTCAAATCTCTGAAAACAAAAAATCATTCTACTTGTTATCATTAACAAACAGTGACAGTCTGTAGAGTTACAGAAGAAGCAAAGAATCAACCAACCTCTGGCCTCTGGTTAGCCACCACACAACGAGATAACGACGATAACGGTGCTGAAGGGATCCCTGATTTGAGTGTATGGATGAGTTAGGGTTGAACACAAACTAAACGGGGAATAGAGAAAATAGGATTGAGAAGAAATTACTGAAATGTTGTCACTCTATTTTGGAGGGAAAACAAAACATAATTCAGAGAAAGGAGGGAAAAGATTTATAGGTTTCACCAATTTTAGTTCCAGCTTCTTATTTTCCTTTCATTGTTTTGGTTTATATAAATTATATTTAACTGACTGACTGATGTATCAACACTTTTATCTTAATTATTTTGGTTTCAATAAATTTATAAATCGTAACCAAAACATAAATATGAGTGTGATTTTTTATTTATACTATTGAAAACATACTACGTGTGTTATTTATTTTATGATAATAAAAAATAAATATTTAATTTAAAAATTAATTACTAAAATATAAAAAAAAATATTACAAATATATTTTAAAATTATAAAAAATTGTAAATTAATATAAGTTTATTATTTTTATTAATTTATGTAAAATTATCAATTCTAATAAATAAAGAAAATACCAATTCCTATAATACGGCCATTTGGGTACGTATTTTATTGTATAATTTTTTGTTCCTATTATTTATGTAACTATTTTATGTATAATTGATATTAATATACTTCAATAATATTTGTATGTAATAGTATATAAAGATTATTTATATTTTATATTAGGAATAATGTAAAATTTAGAAAATAATATTTTTAATGTGATATTGATTTAAAATAGTGGGATTTGATTATTTTAATATTAAAGAGTTTTAATATAAATAGTTATATTATAAACCAATTTTATAATTTTAAAATACTGTCACTTTTAGAAATCTGTTTTAGAGTTTTTTAATTTTTCTAGGATTTATTATCCTTTGTTTGTTTGATTAAATAACAGAGATTATATGATTGATCATGTGAACTTTTCGATTTGAACTAATCAATTCTTTAGATAAAGTAAGTTTTTTTTTTCTCATCTTTTTGGTCTATTTGTCTTCTTTTGCATGCAGTTTATTAATGATGCATATGAAGTTTGAGTCTTCTATAAGACTCTCTACTGATAAATGGTTTTAACAATATATTATGATTGTAATTTTGTTTTTTGTAGGAGTAGATAGAACTTCTTTTGTATTTGGTACTATTTTAAGCCTTTTAGAGCGATTTGGTAATCTAGAAGGTAAAGGAAGCTAAATACCTTGTTTGTAAATTTTTAATAGTTGAATAACTTGAATTTGTATGTAGTAATTGTATGAAATAATTTTCTAAAATATGTTTTTAATTATATGATAATAGAGTCTATGATATGTTGATGTGAGTGGTTTGGTATGGTGAAATTCTTGTTATAGACCGCTTGTTAAATTGTATTGGTGTTTGGATGAATTGTGAATGATAGAATATATGTATTGATTGGTCTTTTCGTTGTTGAACTTTTGTTTAATAATAGGTTGGAGAGCTTATTGGAAATTAGTCTATAATTAGTGGTTCAACATGTGAAATTTTGTAGGAATGGTTTATTAACTGATTTTGGGGTTTTTACAAGTGAAATTTTAGAGAGTTTATTCTTTGAGTAAGTCTGACATTGTGGAGCATGTAATTGTGTCAATGAGGACTTGGTTAGTAATGAGTTTACTAAAATCTGATATACATTATGTGAAATTAGTGGTTTGTGCTTTTAGGAAGTTAGTTTGATCTAATGGACAAAATTCTTAACCAATTAAGCAAATTGGTATTCAATTTGAGTTATAAACATGTTTTTGAAATCAATTTCTTTGCCAAGAATATTAATTTAATCATTTGAAGTCTTGAGTGCATCTAGATAAAATTTATAAGTTTTGTCCTCTAGTATAGTCTTGAGTTACCTTGTGAGGCGTTGTGCGCTCTCAAGCTTGAGAGTCACTGGATTCTAGGACGCTAAGCGTCACTATGGGCGTTAAGCACCACAAAGCTCTTTCACTTATAGGCATTGAAAGATGGTTAAGGGTGTTGAACGCTACTTTTTCCTATAAGTTTGAATATTATTTTCTCATTATTTCACTGAGTGAGTAGTATTGCTCGTTGAGCAATCCCAATTCTGACAAACTTGTGATTATTTTCCCTAATTTTTTATTCATTGTGAATTTTGATGTACTAACCCATGAAATAAAGCATGTAAATCATCTAATAAAATGGTTATTCTAGGAATGGATGTATGTAACTAAACCATACTAAATTATACTAAATTATAGTTAACTATATTTATAACAAACTAAAAGAAACTGAACTATATATAACTGTATTGTTCAACAGCTAAGTTATAAAAAACTGTACTTACACCAATTAACTCCTGACCAATCCTTTCAAGATTATAACTGTAAGTCGCTTTTACGAAAAATATTTTGTTTTGATTTTTAAATATTGTTCTTTTGTTTTTGTCTTTAAGATAAATTATATATTTTTAGTCCTTATGCAAATCATATAAAATATTATTTCTATCATATGTTATAATTTTTACATGTTATTTTTATATGTTATAATCTATAATTTTTACATGTTATTTATTAAAAAAATTCATATTTAACAGAAATCATTTATAATTTCAATAATAGATTATTTGAAGTTTGTTTTATTTAAAAATTTTACTCTTAAACCTCCGAAAAATACTTTAGATTTATTTCAAACCTTATTATATTAATAAAATTAAATAACTTTATAATATTTTCTATAAAAAAATAATTAAAATTAACATATATAATTCTAATAAATTTTATTTATTTTTGTTTTTCCTTTATGCTTTTGTTCTTTTCCCTAATTTTCCTTCTTCAAAACTTACCCCTAACTCCTAGAGAAAAATATATTTAGTTTAAATATATTTAGTTTAATGATAAATTATTCTTACAAAATATAAAATATATTTAATCTTTTAAATTATATTTCTCTCACAATCTTTCATTTTCTTTTATATCATAAATTATAAAAACAAATTAGATATATAATTTAGTTTAACCATAAAACTAATTTTTTAAATAATTTGAATATATATTAAAATTATTTAAAAAATTAGTTTTATGATTACACTAAATTATATATCTAATTTGTCTTTATAATTTATGATATAAAAAAAATAAAGATTATTTTTAACTATGATACCATATAATACAAGATATTCAAAATATTTCTGATCAAATAATTTCATGTCAATTTTTAATTTTTAATAAAATAAAAATAATAATTATGAGATTAAATAATAAATAATATTTCTGATCAAGAATAATTTCATGTTAAAATTATAATTATATGATTAAATAAAATATGTATAATAATAAAATACTATATCTCTTTATACATTTGTATATATAAAATGTATAAATAATAATTGAAGGTAGTTATTACATAAAAAAAATGTCAACCTCTTATAGAATCAATTACAACAAAAAAAAAATACATCCGGTAATACGGTCTTTAATAATAAATATTCACGGTTCAATTTATAAAATTAACTGAACTACAAATACAAAAGTTCGGTTCCTGAAAACTGAACTAAAAAATGGTATAACTTAGTTTTTAGTACAAGTAGTTTAGTTTTTATAATATAAAAAAAATATAAATAAACTAAATTTCAGTGCACTTACATTAACTATGTCCAACTTTAGTTATTGCATCACGACGTAGCTAGACAATCAATTTGGTACATTTTGGAATAAATAACAAAGTTAGAGATAAATTAGAGATAAATAACACGAAGATTCTATGTCTACCAAATTGATTATCCTATGGATGTTAGAGAAGAACTAACTTTCTTATGATGTCTATTTTGGTTTAGTGATAAATAAGACTTTATGATTTTGGCAAACAAAGAACTCATTTTGATAGGATTTAATTCTTTTTGTTATAAATGCTTAATTAGGTCCTGTATCTTTTTATTCATACAAAATTAATGATTTCATGGTATTCATAACAAAACTTTTAGTATTACATATTTTAATTTCATATAAAGCATGTGGACTTGGACAAATAATTATATTTTAATTGGCATGTTTAAGTGAAAATAACAAGTTTATTATCTTCAATTATTGTTAAAAACAAGGAGGATATGAGAGGTGTATTTCTATAAATTCCTTGTTTATGTTGTTAAACTTGTTAGTAACAAAAAAATAAATTACTCCTTTATTTTCATTTTAAGAAAAAAAGTCAATATGCATTTAGAAAATAGGTATCAACATTTTGAGAGGCTATACTATGAGACAATTGATGTAACTACAATAGATTGTTAAAACCCAAATGTTTTAGTCTGGTCTAATCCCTAGTATAAGAATACTAGACCACTTATATAATATAAATAGGGTTGGACATAACTAAAAATAACTGATCCACTTTTACTAAAAGTTCAGTATATTATTTTATGGTTCAGTTTTTAAAAACTGAACTTATAACCGTTACAGTTCAGTTAAACATGAGAACTATATCTATTCTTACATCTTCTGTAGTTCCCGTTCATTTGTTTCGTCTTGTCAAAAAATGTTATTTAATAATAAAATATTAATAAAAGAAACCATTCACATAAAAAAATAATAATTAATTTTTTAAGACAAATTTTTTTTATCACAAATTTTTATATTTTTTTTATCAATAAACATGTATTACTTTTTAAATAATATTATTTTAAGTAATAAAAGTAAAATATATTTTTTTAAAATTTAATTTTATTAAATGATTAAGTAATAGAAATCATAAAAGAAAAAAAGACTATATAAAAAAATACTTTAAATATATTATATGTGTGTCAATAAATTTAAGAAAATTACTTTTGAGCCCAGTATTCATGACAACAAATTTAACAATGTTCGTTTTATGTCTATAATTGTTTTGCATAGCGTAATTGATGTGTGAAAACTTGAAAAAAAATAGATTTTATTATAAAAAATTATCATTTAAGTAACTTATTGTCTTTTTTTAGAATTAAGAAAAATTTTACTCATGAAATTTTGATCAACATGTTACTATTTATGGAATTAAAAAATAAAATAATTTTCATACACATATAATAATGAAAAAATATAAATAAAATAGAAAATAATAATATCAAATAATTAAAAAATTAATTTGTAAGACACTTATGAATAAAATAAAATAAATATTAAAATAAATTTCAATTAAAAAGAACACGTATTGTTATACTATTCAGTTTAAAAACTAGTACAATTCAGTTTAAAATTAGTATAATTAGTAGTTCAGTTCAGTTTATATTGTAGTTCAGTACAATTTAGTATAGTTCAGTTCAGTGCAGTTTGATAAAACAAAAAACAGTTCAGTTTGTCTGTTTAGACAAATTAGTTTTTAGTTCAGTAAAGATTTTAGTAATACAGTGCAGTTCAATTCTATTTTTCCACCCATAAATATAAAAGTCTAGGTGATAACAAATACGACTAAACATGAAATTGATTATTCATTATTAGATATTACATATTCATGCTTACATATACATATATGTTAATGAATACTAATTAGTAAATAACTTAAAATAGAATTGTTTGTGCATGAATACAACCAAACAGTTTAATGGTTACAACAAGTTGCAAAATGATTAATCTTATTTCTAATATAAAACTAACTTTTAAGGGTAATCACATTCCAAAGCACATTGTTCTATAAATAAACTAATTATATTTGAATAAATATTTGTAATGTTAATACATTGTGGAATGTATACTTAAATAATAGTTACTAGTGTAGTTAGGAGAAATGACAACAATTATTTTTGTCCATAGGCAGCGATTCCTGAACCGAGGCATATCCAGGCGAGACAAAAAGTGGTAGACTTTTTGTTTCGGTTCAGAACTGAGGCATAAAAAGGTAAGATTTTGTTTCGGTTTAAAGTTAACCGAAGCAGTAGGGTTATGAACGAACCGAAGCCATAGGCTCTGCGCAGACTTCAAATTTCAGACCTGTCAGGTGGAAATGTGGGCTTTTAAGAATCAATTGTGGTATTAACTGAGGTAATATGTCTTATATATTTCGATTCTCCTTGAACCGAGACGTATAAGTTTGCCTAAACTACAAAAATGCTACCACATTTTGATAGGCTTCAGTTTCTCCTGAACCAAAGCCTATAGGGCGAGTTAAAAAACAATTTTTTTAGTAGTGAGTAGGTAATTAATCGGAAACATATTATATATGATATTATGTATTGCATTATGTTTCTATTTTTACATTCAACTTAGTGTAGAAAAAGAAACAATACCTTTCGTAAGAAGGTATAAGTAAAAACACTCAAGATAAATGCACTAATTTATAATAGAAAGATGGATAGAAAATCATATAAGAATTATTTTTTCATATAAGATGAACATATTAAGCAATACACGAGTTAAGACACAATAATACAAAAGTTTTCATCTAAAGTCATTCTTATAACAGCTATATTTTGATAATAACAAATAAGATAGTTTTCGTACGTCTAACAAAGTTATCCAGTATAAAAATATTAAACATTGAACAAAAATTCAAAAGGATCAATTTGTTGATAAAAATGTTCATATTTACTAGGTACATATACATACTCAATAGATTGATATTGAATATAATATTCATTTTTGTCAACAAATGTTGTTTTGACGGTGTTTGAATATGCTAATGAATATTCAAGTTTAGTAATAAGTTTCTTTGTTTGTTTTTTTTATTTAAATCTTTAACACAAGGTAAACACTAGAACACAAAACAACATTTAAAATTTGTTTATATGAGTTAAGGATATTCTAAAAATTTAAAAATTATGAAAAATGATTTTTAGCATATTTTCTCGAAGTTCTTTTAAAGCTTTTATTCTTCCAATTATATAATTGATTAATAATCTATTATATTGACATTTAATGAGGAGTGTGCTTAATTCAGGAGCATGCTTAATGTGACATCCCAAAATATACGGTAGACATATAATAATAAAACGTCATCACATATATAATACTAAAAAACAGTTAGAAGAAGTACTTAGAATATTAAGATTACAGTTATTCTGGAAATAACTGAAAATTTTAAACTTAAAGCGCTAAAGTATATCAAAATAACTTGAACAAAAAATGTTTTAAAAGGACATAAAGAACTAAGAAAGTCCTAGAGTGTCTAGGCAGTTGCATCTTCATTTCCTTCCAAGACACGCTCCAGGGAAACCTCTTCTTCCTCTGCTCACATCCAAGTAGATGATCATTACAACAGGAAAGCACACACAATATGGCACAAACACAAGCAAGCAAGGATGAGCTAATTATATAAAAAGCATGCATAATGTCAAGCATAGAATCTACAAGAGTTATTCTCAAATCAATACAGATTAAGATAGGTATCCTAACATGTTGAACACTAGACTTGACTCGTCCGGACTTTAGAATGAGAGTCGAGCTATGGCGATCATGCACCCGTGGTGGCTTATGAAACTTGGGTTCCTCACCCTGCCACACTCACGAGGTTAGTCCGTTCCGTGCCTTGGAACATATTGGAAGCCTCCGAGACTAAGACCTCTTGTTACTCCTCACCACATGGTCCATTCCTCTCTATGGGAGAAGAAAGGCCATTGGAACGTTAGGAAAACCCCAAGACTGAACTCCTACTTTCATTCTAAAACACTAAGAATCTCACCGAGAGATTCTACACAGATGAAACTTAGTTTACCACTTGGATCGTACTTTCATCACTTTGTAATCATATACTTTTGCCAAAATAAACATATACATAATCTAAATGATAAAATTCTCAATAACATGTATTAGAGATCGATCATAGATTTAAACACAATCTCCATACTTTTCACCCATACAAAATCTTAAAATTATTCATTACCGAAACAATCATAAATCCCATAAAATATATATATATATATATATATATATATATATATATATATATTTTTTTTTTATACCATCACTTTCTCTCTCCCGAGGACCAGACAAGTCTATCAACATTTTTTTTATATACATTTTACCTCATTATCCATGTTTTCTCTCTTTCCTAGTTACCAACATCACACTTTCTATTTCACACACACTATTACATCTAATATAATATTCACACCTTCTCTCTTCCTTTTATTTTACCAATTAATGCATGCGGGACCACCCACTAAAGATTTAAAACTTTTATTCTTTTCTTACTATATTTAATACCCATGTCCCCACCTTTTCCTATTTCACTTACGTAACTTTTATGCAACATATTTTAAAAACACTATAACATCACACTACCCCAAGTCATGGCCCACCCTTCTTTCCCATATCTACACTTTCCTCTAAGACATGAACTAAACTTCATTTCATATAATCTCTCTCTTCCATTCCAACAACACTGAAACCCAATTCTTTCTCTACAATCACAAATCACAGCACCCACATACAAACATATTTGCTGCAGCTCACAAATCCTAGAAACCTTGCTATTCAACCGTGCAATTTTCCTTTCCCTTACTCTCAATATCATTCTTTATCCTCCCTCCGTCAACACTAGGACTACCACTTCATCATTCACTTTTTTTCGCCACATTATAGCAGCTACTTCTACTTTTCTTCAACATCAAACTCCACTAACTCTTCCTTTCACTAAACTTTTTATTTAATCTTCTTCCTTTCTTCTCTTAGTTTTGTTTCTACCCCTTTCCACTCATCACTCACAGACCATCCACATCTACGCACCCCATCCATCACGGTAATATCCACCTAGCTAGTGTCCATGCATCTAGCCTAATCTAGTTTTCAACCTTAATATCCTCCCCTCTATCACTCTATCTTCCTTCTTTTTTCCTCTCTAAAAGGGACCCTCCCCCAACATATATATATATATAAATAAAGAGACCATTCATTTGCGACAACCCTCGAGGTGTTCCTACTCCATTTCTCTTCACTGGAATCCTACTCCTTTCCCACGCATCAACGAGAATTAAAACTCCACTGCATGAAACCCAACCCAACTCTATCACTCCTCCTAAAGCATACGTCATGGTGGAACCCAAGCACAAACCTTCTTCTCCTTTCAATTTTCAACTCACGGTCAATAAATTCATCCAAATGTTTCACAAGCAATCCAACGCAAATTCATCAGTTCATACCAAACAGAATGTGTAAAATCAAAAATACATTCTAAATCCGCACAGGAGTTCAAATTACAACATGCATACATTTATCAAACGAATTCAAGCAATAAATTCAAAGAAAGATAACTACCCCCCCTTACCTTATTTTCTCAAAGAGCAACTAATTGAAAACGCCCTAATATGAACCCACTCAGCGTTGAACTTACAGAACCTACAAATCACCGAATTGGTGATAGAACACAACTCTTAGAGCTAGAACATACTAGAAATCAGAAAAAGGAAGGTTCTAACTGCATAAAATCACTAGAATCCCAAGCCCTAAGTTTCGAAAATAGCAGAAAAAAAGAAAAAACACACTTACTGGTCGGAATGGAAAAACGTTCGGTTCAAATCGAAGCCCTTGATGCAATGAGCACAGAAACACCTTCAAATCAAAATTTGATCGGTTCAGTGATTTGGGACTTTAGAGAGAAGACAGAGAAATTTGGAGAAAGAGTTTTCTAGAGAGAGGGTTTGAGCAAAGTGAATCAGACTTTTCTGAAAGGTCTCTCCCAAGACCATGTTGTCCTAAATTAAATGGGCCTGATTACCTTCACTTAAGGTCCAATAGCCCTACACATTTTGTAGGCCTTTACACTTAATATCAAATATACATATAATTAATTATGTCTAAGAGTATTGCAAGTGTTTTTCAGTTGGATATCTTACATAATCAATTATATACGTGAACATTTGTTTTACGAATTGTGTTTTAAATTTTTTTTATAAAAGGAGTATCAATGTTATTGTTAATAGAACATTTTGGAAATTAATCGAAATGACATACAATTGTTTTTTGAGATAAAAAACACAATTCTAAAGTGCTCAAAATAGTTGAAAGATTTTAAAAGTGTTTTGTTTTGTTGTGGTTAAGTTTTAAAGTGCTTATGTTCTGGTAATTTATTTCCGTTGTCTTTTTTGGATTGTTTTTAGGATTCTTTTTGTTTTTTAATCTAATGAGTGTTTTCATAATGTGTTTTGTAAGTTGTTCTGAATAGAGTTGATAAGGATAAATATCTTTTTGGATAGTCATGGATAAGACCAACATCTTTTTTAAGGGAGTTAAGGATGGATACGAAAAATATCCTCTTTGATATTCAGTGCAAGATTGAGGTTGATGTTCTCTAGAATGCTTAGATTATTTGTTGTTTGCATTGTACAAACGTTATTTAGTGGAACCTATTTTTCATGAAGAAAAAATTGAGACTAGATGTAGAATAAATGGTGATTTGAACTGATATAAATTTGTGTGTGTGTGTTTTTTTTTTTCTATCTTTATCATATTTTATTGTTATTCTAAATCTTGTATTCATAAGTTTCAAGAAAAGTGCATTCAGAGTTTTTAAATCCGGAAAAAGTTTTAAAACAAATTCACACTCTTTTGGTTTAAACAAAGCCTACCTCTTTTTCTAACATAATATTTCAAATACATGTTGTTTATGATTATAATATCTTAAGTGTTCTTGTTAGGCCGAGATGTATCTAGAAGTACAAAAGTCTTCATGCTAGATCAAGACGTACTAGAAAGCTTACATGTCCACTCTACTTCTAACTCTTCAAGTTGATTCGTTCTCTATTGCAGATGTCGCGATGTGTTCTCTTCCAATAAGGGTGAGATGACATCAACAGGAGAACCTACAAAGATACTTCGACACTTAAATCAGTGACTAGTAGTAAAAGAATAAGGTTGTAATAAATGATTATAGTGACATGCCTCATGATTAATGGCTATAAATAGTACCTAGAGGGTCTTGTTCATTGGATCTAGGCTTCCTAGGACTACCTTCTTTTAGGGTTTCCTAACTTAATTATCCTTAATATTTCTATGATCTCTCATATTGTTTATGTGGATTCGTACTTCAGGTTATAATATGAATTTGTGATCCGTACTAAGCCTTTGGTGTAGGCTTTGGCTTCTTCAACCTTCCTTAAGCTGAGGTGTAAGACCTGAAAAAATTGTGGTATTAGAAAATAACGTGATTGTGAGACTTGAGGATTATTGGTTGGTAATTGATGTTTAATGTTTAAGTGTTTCTTTTTAGAATTATAATTGCTATGTTAATTAATTAATGTTATAGTTGATTAAGTGAATCACATGATTGATATGTTGTTATTTTGATGATTTTGTGTGTGATATTACTAATATGATGTGTTCACTTTTTGATAGAAAGGTGGTTTAGGATTTAATAAGTGTGTGTTCAATTCTAAAAAGAAAAGGAGTTAAGGGAAATTTTTGTTTTATTTCTATTTTTGGACCCAAGGGCAAAATGGTCTTTTTACCTTCATTAAGTGGTGCATAAATTAAGTTAGGGGGTTTAGAAAGTAAATAATAAAAATAAAATCATAAGAAAATAGAAAGCAAGATGGGTTTTAGAAAGATTTTGTGGTTAGTGATATTTTAAAATGAAGTTAAGATGAAATAAGAGAAAAAATCTCGGTGGTTTTATAGATTAAGTGAAAGATATTATTTTAACCAAAAAGATAAAGATAGAATAAAAGAAGGTAAAAAGTAAAAGAGAGAAATGGGTGTTGAGTGCTACTTTGCCGAAGCGTTCCATGAATGCTCACAATGACCCTCCTTTTTCGTAGTCTATGTTAACAAGAGCTATGGATGGGAGATGGTGTGGTTTGCTTGTGGCAAACTAGGTCCTAAAGTAGGAGGCTAAAATGTCGTAGCAATCTATAAAGAATAGGGGGAACTTGATAAAGTAAGTGAGGGTTGTGCCTTTAAGGGAAGCGGGGAATACTTTGCACAAAACTACGTCTTCAGTGGAATACAAGCCAACCTGTGTCTTCAGTAGTGTCATCATATTTGTCCATGTGGAATGCCTTCCATCTTGGGGGGAGAGGTGTCTCCATAATGCCATCTATAACATGATGTCTTCTTGTGCTTAGGACCATTATGGATGTGTTAGTTGTGTCAATTGTACATTCGTTTGTTCCTTGCTCGATTGTTTTAGAGTGAGTGCGAGGTTGTCATCCTCCCACTTCTTCCTCATCCTCCAATATCCTCTTCAATGCTCTTATTGCCTCAGTGTCTTTGAAACTTCGTTTCCCCAGCTCATCGCCATAGTGTTTGGTCCTTTTTTCACATCATTATTACGTCCATTGCTTGCCATGTTTCTTGTGGACACCATGCTTGAAGATACAACCCAGTCCTATGGTGGGCGCCAAAAATGTTCTTATTAGGTCAAGATGTACCTAGAAGTACACAATTCTTCTTGTTAGGCTAAAACATACCAAGAAGCCCATGTGTCCACTCTACTTCTCACTTTTCAAGTTGTTGTGTTCTCTTCCAATAAGGGTGAGATGACCTCAGCAGGGGAGTCTGCAAAGATACTTCGACGCTTAAGTCAGTTGCTAATTATAAAATAATTAGGTTGTAAAAAATGATTCTACCTGAATGAGCCTTGTTCATTGGCTTAGGATTCATAAGATTACCTTTTTTAGGATTCTCTAACTTATCTCCAATCTTTCCATGATCTGTCCTATTGCTTATGTTGATCCATATTGCAGGGTTATAGTACGAATTTGTGATCTGTACTAAGCCTTTGGTGTAAGATGAGACTTCTTCAGCCTTCTTTAGACTGTCATCGACCTCTTTATGTACATGTCAAGGTGTCTTTGACCTCTTCCAGCATACTAGTCGTTTAGGCTTACAACATTTAGGCCGAGGTGTCCTCGACCTCTTATTGTACATTAAGCTTAGAATAAGTCACAACAAAAAAAGTTAGACAATGTTTTCTCAAAATTTGAACATGTATCCAATCATCAAACACAACCTTATATGGACAAAATGCACTCTAAAATAACATATGCATATAGTATACGACACGAGTATTACTAAACACAATAAAATACTTTGTGCTTACAAAAACAACAAGCGTAGAAGAGAAAAATGAGTACAAGTGTTGTTAAATGTAGTTGAAGTTTAGACACATATAGCCATAAGTGTTAACACAAGTAAAATTATAATGAGAACAAGGAGGCAACTGAGTCTCTCATAAAAAAGAGATGCATGTTTCAACGGTCAATGAACAAAAGAACAACTTAGTTTTACACAAGTGATGATCGAAGATAAATTTTCAAACGCAAGTCAACTAAGTTAGACACAATTCACAAGTGTCTAGCATAAGGTGCACCTCTATGATGTAACACTGTCTAATGTATGTGATATTTGACCAATGACATTATCCAAGAAAATACTAACACAAAGAGCGCATGTTCAATTTGGTGTTGTTAGTTGAAGGAGAAGCACAATAGAGTAAGAAAAATGAGCAACAAATCTCCTCACACTTTATAGTAGAAGATGTCTGCATAAGATCATGACCTTCTAAAATGCTTTGTTACAAGATCTCCCTAAGCACACAACCCACAAGAGCCTCTCGGGACAGCTATAAAAGGATGTTATCTTATACATAAGAGGCTTAGGTTCCAAAATACAAAAACTGTCTTATATGCATGAGAGTAGCTTGAAAAGGTTTCGAGGACTCAAACTACAGTTCACCTATTAGACAACTCAGTTTTAGTTATTTTGTTTAAATAGTAATATAAAATCATGTGCTATTCGATAATTTTTTGTGATAATAAACTTTTCTGTTGTTATATTGGTCGGTCTAAATTAAATAACAGTGACAAATTACTTAAGCCATATTAATATTAAATTAAGTTCATTTTCTACGTACCAGATATATATGTACGAAATATAGTAACACAATTTACATATATCGATGATTGATCTGGTTGTTATATAGATTGTACCGATCACTAGGGAATATTTTTCCACATATTTAATTGCAAATCAAGATTGACAGAATTGTGCATAGCAATTTGTGTTTGGTGACATCATCTTGCTAAGACTGATATCAACATTTAATAATATGAAAACCATTCTTGTATATCAACGTCAATGCAGGTTTGCATTGGTGTTAATCTGGCTGCCTCAAATCACAATAAAGCTGGTTTTGATGAATCTTTAGCATCTCAAGACAATGTAGCGAGCTGCTTTTCGAATTCTTAATCAAGACAGCTGCTACTGAAAAGGTGTCTCTCCACCTTTGGACATGCTGCAGGATCAATCATCGGTGCCAAAGTAGCGATCACCAAATTCACCTAATCCTGGGATAACACGGTACTCTTCATTCAGTTCAACATCAATCTCAGATGTGACAATCTTCAATGATGGAAACCTTTTACACACGCAATGGATTCCCTCAGGAGCCTGAATGCAAAAAAGGCCCATAAGATCCGTGTATGTAAACAGTGTGAAATGATAATCAAATAACTGATTATATCAGCAATAAAGAAGGCATCGGAATTAACTCACAGAAATGAGGTTCAGGAATATAATGTGGTTTTCTGGTACTCCTTTCTGAATGAGTAATTCAATTGCTTGGTTGGCAGAGTTACCTAAAAATGGAAGTTATTGATGATCTATTTATCAACAACGAACACAGAAGATATTAACAGTACAAGAGAAGGTTTTAAGAAAATCAACAGTGGACTGCTAGACTAGTACAAGTGGGCCATCCCAAAATAGTAGTTAAGAAGCAATTTAGTAGGTCAGAACTTTCACGGGTTCCTCATGCAGTATCTAGCAAAATACAATTACGTCTCTTCTACAATAAAGTCAATTATATTTATTTATATCATCATTACCATATCCCTGATTCCCAACAAAATAGTATTACCATATTAACAGATACCATTCATACCGTAACATAATGTACAACTTAACTATTCTATCAACACATTAACACGATTTCTTCCCAACAATTCAAAGAATGCAAATAAAATCCTGAGCATTAACTGCTGCCCCTACGAATTTCAAGAAAAATGGCTTTTGAAATATAAAATGGAAAAACAAATGGCGGGAGAAGATTCCAAGTCTTAACCTGTGGCCAGGACCGGGTCAAGAAGCAAAACATGCCGTTCTGAAATATCCTTGGGAAGCTTTTCATATATAAGCTGCTCAGAGAAGCAAAGGGTTTACCATTGAAAACCAACAACATCAGTAAAGAACGTATACATCTATGTCTAATTCCAAATAATTCATTTACCTGTTTTCCGTTGTCTCCATCCCGGTGAATCAGAATTTTACCAATTTTAATGCCTTTACAACATGCACGAAGTGCATTTTCCATGCTCTCACCACTATGATCCAAAAACAATGTAGAACAATAAGTCCAAGGAACAGAGTCTTGAAGTGAATAACTCCAGTTTTAGTACTACTAGAGTCTCAATGTTTGCTGAACTATATAGACAACCATATGAAAATTGAGACCATTAATCTAATCAAACAAGGGAACTGTACTTAGTTCCACCATTGCATTTCTAAAAATACTATCATTTACACTTCACTCGCCAAAATTAATACCTGATTCAATGCTCACCTTCGTACAATTGAAACACCACACAACTTTTTGCAGAAATCAACACCAGTATAGACAGATCCTGCAATACGAACCTCACTTCAGTTAATTATGGTTGTCAAGAAACCTCCATTAGTGAACTACAGCTGATCTGCTACTTCTTTACCATATATGTCGCAATTCACAAAGCATAAATCTTATTCCCCAAAAAACAAGAGTTATACTGAACATAAAAACTGAAAAACTGAAAAACTGAGAACAATGACATGATGATTACCTGTGGGAGTAACCACTTGCTTTTCGGTGAAAGGCAGATGACCTAGACCATGCTCAACAACCTGATAACCAAATCTCACGAACTAAGTACTGAAAACCCATGCAGGAAAGAAATTCAGCAGAGCTATAAATCATACAGTACCAGGCGTATAAGACGATCTGAATAAAACACGAAATCATGCTTTGATATGTCTCGGTCCCTAATCAATGTATGCATCCCTCTTATCTGAAATGTATAACCATAGCCAACAAAGTACCAAGTAAAATATTGAATTTTCAGTTAAGGACTTTATCATATTTAAAGAAACCCATAATCAAAGATATGCAACATATAATTATTGAATAAAAAGCAAGATACAAAAATAAGCAAATCTGGTAAAAAGAAAATATTGATCTCTAGTCTTACACAAACAGTCTCAAAGGCAATCAGACATATATGTCCAATATACCCATAGATCTAGGGTGGCCACCCATCATGCTTTTGTGGTACAAGAGGTTTCATAAGTGTTTCCATATCATTTTCAAGTCTTGGTACTCATCATGTCTTTGCATCTGTTTAATCAAGGAGAAATTCCCGATCTTTCTTGTCTCCCCTCATTTTTTCTAAGATGAAGCTGCATTTATTTCTCCACTCTAATAACCAAGAAGATGGTCTACATCCTCAAAAATGGGCTCCTTTCTAAAGCCTACAAGTATCCAATGATTCCTCTATCGAACCAACACTTCTTACTACCTTCTACCTTCTAGTTTCCCCCCATTTCTTGGTTGTATCTGGTTTGAAAATGTGTAACTTCCTAACTAAATGAAATTCCAGCCTCTTTAGTGTGTGTGTGTGTATATATATATATATATATCCCAATTTGAATTTGAATACAACAAGAGTCGCATCCTACTAGGTGAGGTCAACTAGCTCCATGGATCAAATTTGGCATGTATCCAAATTCAAATAAAAGCAAGAATATCTTCATGCTATATCTTGTCAAAATAATTCTTATTTCTCTCTTGGACATTCATAATGAAACAAAGTACTTTGGTTTCATTGAAATAATAATTCCTATGATCCGCAAAATGTAAAACTGGATAATTTTGCATTTTAATTTCACCAACAATAAAAACCTGATACCAAGGGTTTGTTATGGTTCATTAAGGTAACTAATCTATTTGTGTGAGAAGTATGAATGTGTCACTGAATGTTTCCCCAGATTTAACATCATTAGAAGTAGAGAAAGAAAAACAAAAATGACAAGCTATGTTTAAGGATACCTGGAATGTAGACTGAATAACATAGACATTTGGATATATTTTGCATAGATCATGTTGACCAAGCTTTGTCCGAATATGTTGCACGATCAAATCAATGGCTACATGATTATCACCTCCACGAGGAATGATCACATCAGCATACTTTTTTGATGGTAGAACAAAATCATCAAATGCAGGCTTAACAAATTTTGCATACTGCAAAAACAGCATTACAAGCAGTTACGGGTAAATATCTAATGTTAGTGATAACACATCATGGGGATTACGAAATTCTCTCTGTTCACACATGAAACTTTCTCAAAAAGATAAAATTGATAGAAGTGCTGTCATTATAAGGCAGCTGCTGTAAAGCCATGCTTGCCAATTAAACTGTTGGTCATACCTGTTCAAGAACAGAGTTTATATCCCTGCCCCTCTCAACTGTGTCACGTCTAATTCTACGAGCAAGCCTCACATCAGCATCTGTAAGTAGTTAATAACAAATGATGAAATTAGACACAACCTGGAACTTCCATTATCATATGTGTTAGATATATTATCTTTATTTTATATTTATCTTTTATCTTTATCTTTTATCTTTAGTTAGTTTGTTATTATTTCTTATTTGTATGTAAGGCTTAGCCCATATTTCTTCTATTATAAATAGAGAACCCTATATGTGTATTTAACACAAGAGAAATTAATCCCAAATATAGTTTTTCATCATATTCAACATGGTATCAGAGCCAGGTTCTTTTGAGGAAAAAGTTTATGGTGCCTCTACCACGACATCCACCGTTGCCGACGGCGGCGCCATCTACCGCTGCCGACAGCGCCATCGTCTACCGCATCCAATACCGGAGTTCTAGTTTCGACCGACGATCACATGGTTTTGATCGTCTTTGTCAGGCAACCACCATGTCATCAACGACGCCTTCATTGGAGCTCCTACATGCTCTCAGCGCCTTTCGAAATTATGGATTTGCTCCCTTTTCCATCGTGCATGGTGGCATGTCGAGGTCGCATTCATCGTGTGTTGTTGCACGTCCCGTCTCCTCTCAGGCAGTTATTTAGAGCATCGAGGTTGCTCTTTTTCTTTTTTCAGGTGCCTTGATTGAAGATTTTGTTTTCTTTTTATAACTTCCCTCAGGTTCATTCATGGCTTCTTCCGCTACTATCTCTTCTGACCTCTCTTTTGTGACCATTGCGTTTGACCCGTCCATATATGCTTTTTTTCCCTTGGAAAAGATGGTTTGTTGTTAGTTTATTTATAGTCGTGGTGACTCTTCAACAATTACCTCTTTATCCACTGGTGGCATTCCTCAAGGGCGATTTGCAAGAAGAGATTTACATGGAGCAACCCCACAAATTTATTGCTCAGGGGGAGTCTTTTGGGTTGGTATTTCGTCTTCTATGTTATCTTGCAAATCATTAGCAATTTGTTGTTACTCGAGTGCAGAAGCATATATTTTCACTAAGTCTTGATGGATTATATTAGTAACAAGCTTGATACATATGTATGTACCAGCTTGAGGGGGAGTGTTAGATATATTATATTTATTTTATATTTATCTTTTATCTTTAGTTAGTTTGTTATTATTTTTTATTTATATTTTAGGCTTAGCCCATATTTCTTCTATTATAAATAGAGAACCCTATATGTGTATTTAACACAAGGGAAATTAATCCCAAATATAGTTTTTCATCATATTTAACAATATAAAATACTAATCTAATAGTGTGCTTCAATATTTGCAATTTTATTCCAGGAAATGCGAACATCGAAATATCGCATCCGATTCTAAGGTATTGTTCGTGCCAAAGAAAAGCAGTTATACCTTGATTTTACTTAAATTTTATTCCTTTGAAGAGGAGAGGGAAAGTTATATTTCAATAGGAATATATGAAGAATGCAATGCAGTCTACTCTCCCACTCTACATATTGTCCAAGAAACCATCTATATAGACCATCCAATTAAAAACAAAAAACACCATGCTTTGCTGTAATAATCAAACAATAAAACTCATCTATTGACCATTTCTACAGTCTCAGCAACTATGCTGTGCATTAGTTGTTTTTAGAAGTTTCTTTCTTTCATATTCTTAAAAAGTGCCTCCCAGTATTTATTTCACCAAGCATCCACAGAAGCACAACACAATTAATTAGTAACTATAGCTCCACATTGTTTTTCATAAACTTGTAAACTCCCATGTCAACTATGTTTTGAAAAATTGTCTACAACCGCAATTTTGAGATTAAAATGAAGGTTTTCGGACTCTCCACAACCACATTACATCCACAATGGCAGGCAATTTATCCACAATGTTCCACAACATCAAAGATTGCATCACTGCAACACAACTGCATTTTAAAACCTTTCATATGACTAATGTTGTTGAATGATTAAGATACAAACCTGTGTCTACAAAGATCTTCATGTTCATCAGATCCCGCACATGCTGATCGTGGAATACAAGAATCCCCTCCAATATAATCACATCAGAGGCATTAACCTAAGCAAAGAGCACCACATCAGCTAAAAAGAAATCCTAACAAACCAAAAACAAAATGACATCATTCTTTTGGGCTGAAACCTGGCGAAAACTATCAGAAGAACGCTGATGTTTCTTGAAGTCATAGATGGGAACATGCACGCCCTGGCCACTGATGAGTTTCCCCATGCACTCTAACAACTGCTCGGTGTCAAAAGCATCTATAAAGAAACTGAACCCACTGAGTGAACTAAACTAAACTCGTTCAAGTCAACCAGTGAGTTTAAACGTAAATGAAAATTACCAGGGTGATCGAAATTGTACTCATGAACACGTACCAACTCTTCGGGTCTAAGCCCACGATAAAACGAGTCCTATACATACAAACAAAAAAAAGTAAATTATTTTAGTGCCCAAAATTGGAAAGCGTCCAGTACTAGTCTCTGAAATTAAAAAAAAATGTCAAATAAATTCCTGAAATCCAAAATGCAGTATTTACCACTAAAATATAATGACAGTTCAGGAACTACTCATTCTATTACAAAACTATAGATATTTTTGCTTAGAATAATCAGGAAAACCTTAACTATTACATAAAATACCCCTATTTAATATAGCATTTTTGTAAAATTTAATGTTTTAATAAGGGTATAACTGGAAAAACATTACAAATGTTACCTTAGATTTGCAAAACAACTATAGTTTAGGAACAGAACTAAATTGCTGAAATAGCTATTGTACAACACTGTTTTGGAACGGAGGAAGTATAACGAAAGTAAGCTGTATATCTTGAGAACTAAAATGACAGTAATACTGATCGCAAGGATATTAGGACAGTCTCTCACAGTTTCAGAAACAAAAATAACAGTCCCTCTATTTCTTCACTTGATTTTTACATAAAGATTATTTAAAATTCTTGATAATAGTGAAGTTTCCCCCATCTTACATTTTATCATTTCAACATCATGACAAAATCAAAAGAAAGGTTTGGCACATCTCTTCATCATTTGTCAACAAACATAATTTGTTATTTAATTGGAACACTATTGTTTACTCTACGGTTTTAAACAAAAGCATCAATTAAATAATAATAATAAATTTAAATTAAAAAAAAAGGAAAGAGAATGAAAGCGTGCCTGATTGACTAGGAGGACGCGGTGATCGTGAAGCTGCTGAATGATCATGTCGCAGACAGTGGTTTTCCCGGAGGCAGTACCGCCGGAAACTCCTACACAGACGTGAATCGCATTCGCTTAATTTTGGAATTGAAACACTGAAAGAAGGAAAAGTGCGGAGAAAAGGAAGAATAATAACCAATAACGAAAGGGCGATTAGGGTGGGAATCCGGGGCTAGGGTTGAATCAGAAGCGGCGGAGGCGGTGGCGGAGGAAGGTAGCAGGCCGTCGAGTCTAAGGCCGGAGAAGTGGGCCCCAGATGCGGCCTCCATGACGTAATTAATCGACGTGGTTTCTTCAGGCATCGTGGGTTTTTGAGTGTAAGGTCCTTTTTGTTGGTTGGTCACAGCTTCTGTTCCCTTTTTACGTTGCAGCCTTTGCCTGAAAGAGACTCTTAATTTTTTTTTATCACTTCATCTTATCGAGAATCGAGAACTGTTACGAATGCATAACTTTAATATACTTATAATTTACTGAAATTTATCTCTCACATTTTTTATTCGTTTTAAATATTTTTTGTTTTTTTTTATATTATTTTATTTTAATTCTAATATTTTTAGTTTACGTATTTGTTCTTATTTTCAAATGTTAATTAAAACTTGGTGGATTATGTTTAGAACTTTGTTAATTTACAAAAACTTGTAAAAGTATAAAAATGAATATAAAATGTGTTTGTTTTGTGTGTACACTATTATATAGCTTATGTTGGACGCAAAGATAATTATCTAACAGTTTAAAGGTGTTCATTCCTATGAGAGTATAAAAATTGAGGAAGATTGAAGAAAAGGATGGTGATATGTAAATGGAGATAAGGCTATAGCGGAAAGAGACGTTCATGAGATAAAATCAAAAGGACATTGAGTCATGATACAATGTGGACAATTTTTAGATTATTATTTCAAATTATGTAATTTTATTTTATTTTATTTTGGTTTAATTGTTAGAAAAGGGGTGGAAAAATATAAATAGGTGGTTTATGTTTAAAAAAACATGCTAAATTGTATTTATAACCCTCCCGAACAAGATAACTACAAAACCAATTATGATGCTTGTAGCAATTTGGTTCTCGTAAATTTATTTTATCAGTTTTTGTTCTATCTTTATAATTTATTTTTCTACATTTACAATTCTTCAGCTTTCTCAAACATTTTCACTTTAATCCATCTTCATCTTCTCTATTTTTATTCACAACATTTCATCTTCATTCCTATCATTCCATTTCAATCTAAAATTTCTATATATTTAGCAGTCACTAGACTGTATATATATTCATGTGTTTTCTTTTTCTGATCAAACTCTAATATGGTATGAAAAGGGACTTTCTGATCCACAATGGCTAATTCAAATTCCCTCCTAATTCTTTTTCCCAATTCAATAAGCTCTACGGTCTCATCTACAAATTCTGCACATCTACTATACAATACTTTCCTCTTCACTATAGAATGTAAAAGTAGGTTGCACAACAACCATAATTAGATGTAAAAATGGACAGCTCAAATGCATCCTCATAGATATTAGGATAATGATACTTAGACAACATTTTTTTGACAACATTTAAACATTATCTATGTGTTATTCTGTTACTTTTTCATGGTAGTGTTTATGATTATTATTATTGATTGTGAAATAATTTTGAACCAATCACAGAATGACACGTAGATGGTGTTCAAATGTTATCAAAAAAATGTTGTCTAAGTATCATTATCCTAGATCTTAATAGCACTAATTCATATATTCAACATCTCAGGGGTGGATCCAGTTCCAGGAAGACACCCTACTCTCGACCTTCTTCATCTTCCTTTAGTTCTGGTGGATCTTCTCAGTCATCAGTTCAGCAGAGTCAGTCCACTTCATCTGGTGGGCTGAGATGTTATGGCTGTGGAGGTCCTCACTTCTTATCTGCATGCCCTCAGAGAACTAGTTATCGGAGATGCAATAGATGCCGCAGGGAAGGCCATTATGAGCGTGATTGTCCCTTGGGCAGGAAAGCTAGTTCTCAGCCACAACATGCAGGGAGATTTCCGCAGAGAAGAGGTATCAAACCTCAGGCTACCGGCAGGGTTTATGCATTAACGGGGGCAGAAGCTGCTAGTTCAGGTAACTTGGTCATCGATAGTTGTTTGTTGAATGGTAGCAGTTGTGTGGTATTGTTTGACTTTGGAGCGCCACACTCCTTTGTGTCTGAGACTCGTGCTGAGGAGTTGGGTTTGTCAGTGAGAGAGCTACAATGTGATTTGACTGTATCTACTCCCACTTCGGGGTTAGTAAAGACATTTGCAGTGTATGCTAGATGTTCAATGATAGTTGAGGGGCTCCAATTCAAGGTAAACTTGATATGTTTTCCTTTGCAGGGTTTGGATGTTATCTTAGGGATGTATTGGTTATCTGCCAATCACATTCTTATTGACTATGGTGAGAAGAAGTTGGTGTTTCCCAGTGAACTGGAGGATATGTCTCTGTATATTGGAGTGTTGAGACAAGACATAATGGAGGGTGCCTGTTGCTTCTTGGTGTTGTCTCACGTGGAAGTAAGTCAAGGTTCAGATCGTTTGATGCAGGAAAACTCAAGTGCAAATATCTCTGTTGTCTGTGACTTTTTAGATGTTTTTCCTGAAGAAGTTCCTGGTTTACCTCCTCCAAGAGAAGTGGAGCTTTCCGTTGACCTTGTATCCGGCGCAGGACCGGTATCTATAGTTCCATATCGGATGGCACTAGAAGAATTAGCAGAGTTGAAAAAGAAAATTGAAGAGTTGCTTGAGAAGCAGTTCATCTGACCCAGTGTCTCACCATGGGGAGCTCTAGTGTTACTTGTAAAGAAGAAGGATGAAAGTTCTAGACTCTGCGTAGATTAACGGCAGTTGAAGAAGTTAACTATAAAAAATAAATACCCTTTGCCCCTGATTGATGACTTGATGGATCACATATATGGAGCCTCGGTATTTTCAAAGATTGACCTGCGATCAGGTTATCATCAGATTCTAGTCAAGGCAGAAGATGTGCAGAAGACTGCCTTTAGGTCCAGATATGGTCATTATGAGTATGTGGTCATGCCTTTTGGTGTGACTAATGCTCCAGCCCTATTCATGGACTACATGAACAAAATCTTTAGGCCTTTCTTAGATAAATTCGTTGTCGTCTTCATAGATGATATATAATTTATTCTAATAATAAAGAAGAACATGCGGATCACCTTAGAATAGTGCTTGGGGTGTTGAGAGATAGGAAATTGTATGCCAAGCTGTCTAAGTGTGAGTTTTGGATGGAGGAAGTGCAGTTTCTTGGTCATATTATATATGCTGGTGGAATTGTTGTGGATCCAGCCAAAGTTCAGGCTGTGCTTCAATGGGAAAGACCAAAGTCAGCCACTGAGATTAGAAGCTTTGTCGGGTTAGCTGGCTACTATCGTCGTTTCATTGAAGATTTCTCTAGAATTGTAGCCCCTTTGACTCAGCTGACTAGAAAGGATCATCCATTTGCCTGGATGGACCGTTGTGAAGCTAGTTTTCAAGAGCTGAAGAAGAGACTAACTAGTGCACCAGTATTGGCCATTCCTAACACAGGTAAACCTTTTGAGGTTTTCAGTGACGCCTCTTATCAGGGACTGGGATGTGTACTTATGCAGGAGAAGAAAGTGGTTGCCTATGCTTCAAGGCAACTCAAAGTTCATGAGAAGAATTATCCCACTCATGACTTAGAGTTAGCTGCTGTGGTGTTTGCCTGGAAGATCTGGCGGCATTATCTGTATGATGCTCAATTTCAGGTGTTTAGTGATCACAAGAGTCTGAAGTACCTCTTTGATAGAAGGAACTCAATATGAGGCAGAGAAGGTGGATGAAGTTCTTAAAGGATTATGACTTTGATCTTCTCTACCATCCAGGGAAAGAAAATGTAGTTGCTGATGCTTTGAGCAGAAAATCAGTACATGTCTCAACTTTGATGGTTAAAGAGTTGGAGCTAATTGAAAATTTTAGAGACTTAAAGTTGCATGTAGAACTTGAGCCTGACAGCATCAGATGCAATAAATTGGGGTATAGTGGCTTACTAGAGTTTATTAAAGAAGGACAACTATTGGACCCAGAGCTTCAAAAGTCAATAGCTTTAATTGGTACTGAGCAAGGAAAAGATTTCAACACCGGAACAGACGATCTCTTGCGGTTCAGAGGTAGAACATGTGTTCCGAATTACGGAGAACTAAAAAGATTGATACTTGAGGAGGGACACCACATTCATTATAGCATGCATCCAGGCATGAGTAAGATGTACCGGGATCTCAAGTAGTCTTTCTGGTGGTCAGGTGTGAAAGGTGATGTAGCTCAGTTTGTTTCATCTTGCCTGACATGTCAGAAGGTTAAGATTGAGCATCAGAGGCCTGGTGGTATGCTTCAACAGCTGGATGTTCCTGAGTGGAAATGGGATAACCTCGCTTTGGATTTTGTTACCCATTTGCCACGCACAGTCAGAGGTCATGATGCAATCTGGGTAATTGTTGATATATTGACCAAGAGTACTTATTTCTTGGCAATCAGTTTGAAGATGTCAATGGCGAAGCTTGCTCAATTGTACATCAAGGAGATTGTGAGACTGCATGGAGTGCCTTCCAGCATTATATATGATAGAGACTCGCGTTTCACATCTCGCTTTTGGCAGACTCTACATAGTGAGATGGGCAGTAGACAACAGATGAGCTCGGCATATCATCCCCAAACTGACGGTCAGTCAGAGAGGACGATCCAATCACTGGAAGTCTTGCTAAGGACGTGTGTATTGGATCATTTGGGAGTTTGGGATGAAGTGTTGTCGTTGGTGGAGTTCACATACAACAACAGCCATCAGGCCAACATTGGTATGACACTGTTTGAAGCATTGTATGGCAGACGTTGCAGGACACCTTTATGTTGGTTTCAGGATGGAGAGTCAGTGTTGACTGGGCCAAAGATAGTGCAACATACCACTAAGAAGGTGAAATTGATTCAAGAGAGGATGCGGGCTTCTCAGAGTAGACAAAAATCCTATGCTGACCAGAGACGCCGACCATTGGAGTTTGTAGCAGGAGATCATGTATTCCTCCAGGTGACTCCTACTACTGGTGTAGGAAGGGCCATCTGTGCTAGGAAGCTGTCTCTTAGGTATATTGGCCCTTACCAAATCTCGAGACGTATCAGACCAGTTGCTTATGAGATAGCCATATGCCCCAACTAGCTAATCTCCATCCAGTATTTCACGTATCTCAACTGAGGAAGTACACACTTGACCCTTCTCATGTACTAGAAGTTGAAAATGTGCAAGTCAAGGAGGATCTTTCTATAGAAATGTAGCCAATCAAGATTGAGGAGAGCCGAAACAAACAACTTAGAGACAAAACTATCAGTCTAGTCAAAGTGGTCTAGGATAGTAGAACGGGTGATTCCACTTGGGAGTTAAAGGGAGAGATGAGAGAGTCCTACCCTCACATGTTCTCTGGTAAGTCTTGATTTTCGAGGACAAAAATTTTATTGTTGGGGAGAATGTAATAACCTAGAAATAGGATTTAAGAGTTGATAAGGGTATTAAGCTAATGGACCCATGTTTTATAGTTAAAACATATCAGCAACATAAATAAAAGCATTTTAAAACGTATTGGTTCATTTGCTTAAGTAGTTTATCTCTCTAAAGTTCTGTTCGTCAACCTTCTCTACCATCTCTCTAGATTTCTTCACCACTGAACCAATCAGGAGCTACCTAGACGATCTTGACACTGTGAGCTCCGAAATCAACCGATCAATTTGGTGCTCTTCATGCTTCTTAAAACTGTGAACATGCATCAAGTTCTGATTGCATGTAAATGGTGTTTCTACATTCCTTTTCTAGTTTCATTTAGGTTCTAAGAATTTGTTCTCCATCATCAAATGGTAACCTGTAAGTGGGTCTATCATTTTCTTGAGTTACAATTGAGCTATCAGGGTTTGCGTGGTACTGTGCTGTTTGATTCAGAGGTAAGGGAAGCTGAGATTTTGTGTCTGATCTGTAAAATGTTTGTATGAGTTAATTTAGGTGCTATTGGAATTGCTAAATGTTGTATGTGTGGATTGTGTGATGAAAGATGGTGTAGATTGAGTTGAATGTATGGTTTTATATGTTAGAACATATACTATTTGGATGTGTGAACTATGAATCTGTGATGGGATGCAATTGAACTATTTTGATTGAGGTATAATACTGAATCTTAGTTGCTGGAGTTATGAGAGATTTCTTTGCAAGTTATTAGATAGAAGAGTTAGATGGAATCTAGTGTTTTAGGTCATTTAAAGAGGAAGTGAGTAAGTGATTTCTTGATTTAGGGGTTTGTGACTGTGTTAGATTATTCAGGTAGTTTAGGTAAGTCATTTGTGACTTATTAGAAGTATCAAAATGGCCAAAAACAGTTTTCAAGTAGTAAATTTAGATTTAAGTCTCTAGGTTGATGAAATTGAAGATATAAAGTATAAATCAATGCATGACCACTAGATAATGAGGTTAAAAAGTGTTGTAATCAATTAGGCAAGTTTGATTCAGCGTATACTTCGATTTAGGGGTGTTAGAAGTTCATTAAAATGCCTAGAACGAGTTTGGGGTGGTTGAGTTGTGCAAATATGCAGAATTTCATTCTGCAGATTATGCAGACTCGCGGTGCGGGAGGATTCGCACAGCGAGTCACCTTAGCGAGGTGCTCTCTGCCAAGGCATTCGCATAGCGCATGGTGTGTGCTTTGCGAATCACTGATGGGAGTTGCCTCTGTTTGGTGAGTTGCATAGCGAATTTCATTCGCTTTGCAACTGGTGCTAGGGTTGGGAAAATACCAATTAATTGGAAGGGCGAACCTGGATCGCCTTGCGAGAGTGGTACAACTTGAACCACTATCTTGGGTGCTCTCGTGTAGCTAATTGGGACGCTATGCGGGGGTGTGAGGTTTGGAACAAATGGGTGTTAATTCACACAGCGAGCTTGGTCGCTGTGCGGATGTTTGGGGAGAGGTGTTCTTTGTTTAGGTGATTCACATAGCGAGTTGGAGTCGCTATGCGAGAACCTTCTGTCTCGCCTTGCGACTTGGTGCGCGGAGCAATCAACATCGTTTGATTGACTCCTTTATTCTTCTTTGCTTGATTGATTGATGATGTGTGATGCTTATATGACTTGGTATGATTATGAATAGGATTATACAAATAGAAGATGGTACGTTGATGATTCAAAGAGGAATATAATGTGATTAAATTGGTGAAATGGAGTATGAAAGTAAGATCTCTTGTTGAGATCATCGTATTGTCTAGAATGAATATAGGAGCTCAGTCTTGGGGGTTATTCTAACACTCTAATGATCTTTCATTCTCACTTAGAGAAGATTGACGCATGTGGTGAGAGTAGTAGGAGGTCCTAGTAACAGACTTACCTTGTGCATGGTAGGGTGAAACCCATTGGCAATGACTTTTCAAAGTAGTAGAGGCCACCACAAGTGCACAACCCGCCATAGTTCGATATTCATAATAAGTCCGGACGAGTCTAGTTGAGTTATAACATGATATGATGTTGTGTTTATTTAATTGTATAATTATGCTTTTACATTTCAAATGCTATAAGACGACATGTATACTTTTCAACCAAGTTTACCCTTACTGTTTGTTTGTGTGTTTTGTATGTCTGTGTTCTTCCTTTTGCAATGATCATCCATTTGGATGTGAGCAGATGAAGATGATGTGTCTCTGGAGCAAGCTTTGGAGGGAGATGACGTAACTCGTAGTTCTTAGGATTCTTCTTAGTTATCTCTTTTATTTTGAAATACTTTTATGTATGTAAAGTTTTAAATTTATGATCAATTTTGAATGACTGTAAACTTATAATTATATGTACATCCTTAAACTGTTCTAACGTATGATAATGTTTAATCATTCGATATTTATACTTCATATCATTTTTGGGATGTTATATTTTTAAGTTTTAATACATTTTTTTTGTTAGAAACAAAATACAAGCGTCTGTATTTTAATAACTTGTTTTCTGTACAAGATAATGTCATATCTATCTAGATTTGATCTGCAAAACGAAATATAGCTGTTTTTCATATTTTTCATTACTATTCAAAGACACTGACAATGGCAACACTAGTTTTTCTCTGTAAATGGAAGATAATGATGCAACCTAATTTCAGTTAATCACCCAAATGCTGCCTTTGCATCCCAGAAGCTGAAAAGACGCAACATCTACCTCGCAGCAATTACTTTGTCAAAAAATCACTGCTTCTTCCCCACGTTTAGGGTTGAAGTTTTGATTTTGCTACTGAGTCACGTTGGCTCTGGCAAAATGCATTTTCTATGTCCTTTCCAAAGGGAGACATGTCTCCTTTTCCACTTCAACATCAAAAGAAAGCTGCTAAAAAGCCGCTGGATTCTTCTTCGGTTGTCTCCAGCTCCTCTCTATTTAAGTTGTTTCTGAAACAGTCACAAGATTTGATTACAATTCAGACTGAGACCTTGGCTCATATTTTATCTTCTTTTCCTGGGCACAAGAGAATTTTTTCCTGGGTGGTTGTTGGAGTTCTTTAGCTGCAGCGTATCCTCCGAGTCTGAATCAGACATTACCGTTACAACCCCAACAGGGGAGGAGGTAGAAACTGAACCTGAAACAGGTTTCTTCTGTGGGTCTGATTTTTTAGATGCTAGTTTTAACTTCTCACTATTGTCCAAAACAAAAAGGGATGGAAGATTGTCCGATGGTTCAATCTGTTCTAGCTTGATGTCCTGCTTGACCTAAGAACCAACACAGAAAGCAGAGTTGATAATAGTTGCACAGAAAGTGGTCGAAATATAAATTAAGAAGGTACAGTAATCATGCATGCATCATTAAATAATTGTGTATAAGGCTCACCAAAAGACACTGTACACGTTTAAATTAGCTTATTTAGCAGTAAAAAAAAATCGTGGCTTGCTATTTGTTGTTTGTCGAAAATAGTAGTAGTAATAATAGTCATTTCTAAAACATACGTAATTTCAAGAATGCTAAAATTGAAAATTACAGCCAAAAAGGAAAAGCAGCACAACCTTATCGCAACAGACATCCTTTGAAATATTTGTGACAAGCTCACCTTTTTGTTGGGACGAGGCTTCCATTCTGACATTGGATAGCCCAGAAGTGGCGCATCAATAGTTCCAGTAGGCAGTTTTAGCACCTCTCCATTGCCCTATCGATCAATTAGCGAGGATTATATTGATTGGAAAGACATTGAAATAGCTCTTTTTCACTTTAGTTTTGTTTTATCCATGTTAGAATAGCATTGAAAGAGGTTGGATATTTTTTTTCTTTACAACCTTCGCTGTAGAGAGTGCAATAACGTTTGCAGCATCTTGAGGCTTCTCTGAAATAGTGAGACTGGCACTTGGAAAATCTAAAGTGAGACAATTCGATATAACTTTTCCTTGTCCATCTTTATCTTCATGTTGAAAACATTCCTCATCCAGGTCAGGAGAAAAACAATTCTCCGAGATATCAATACAGGAGTAATTTTCAACTCCAATGCTTTCTGTTGCTGCGCATCCAATCTTCAAGTTTTGCGTCTGAGGTACTTCAGTTCCATCCTTAATGGGTGCTACATTTGACAACTGTATCATGATCATATACAATTTATCAACATGTAAAAAACCAGTAACTAAAACCAAATGAAAACAGTCATACAATACTACTTTGGAAGCTGGTAAGGCACTACACAGTAGGGTGGCTTGTAGGTTGAGAGGATGGTGAAGATGGATAAAGAAATAGTTAATAATGGTTTAAGGTAGAGAAGAGAAAGGAGAGATAACTTAAAAAAAATTAGTGAGGGACCCGTAATACTATTTCTCATCTAATAATAGTAATATCTATATCTCTCTCCCCATCTCTTCTCTAGTTCTCTTCACCTAAACAACTTTATTTTTCACTTTATTTCTCATCTATTTCTAGTCATCTCAGCATCTTTCTCCTCTTCTCTTCCCTAGTTCTATTTAAATAAACAAGTTTACTTTTCCCTTTATTTCTCATTTATTTTCCCTCTACCTATTTAGTTTCATCTTATTTCTTTCCTCTGCCAAATACACAGGAGAAAAAGTAATTGGAAGAAATTACAGGACAGACAACTATAAAATATTCTAAAAGATGTAAATCAGATAGCTGTGTGGATTTGCTCAATTCAAACCTTTCCCTTTTCACAAACTATCTCATTATTCTTTTTGTTATAAATTATTGTGAACGCAAAATGAGAAAAGATAAAGAGCTTAATCCAACTACACCAACTAAAACCCAACCAAGTTCAATTGGAAGTATGTTCATAATTCTATTGATATCAAATCACCAGATCCAGTCAACTTAATGTTAAAAGTACCAATGATTAACTTCATCCATTTTAGAACCAAAAAATATGAAGCAGTTACAGAAGGCGGCTACAATATATGTACGAGGCAATTCTGCTTTCATATGTGACAATAGATAGTTATTTCTTCATGAAGCAATTATTATTTAATGTCAGAAGAGTGTCGTTACTGCTTAAATTATGAGGCAGTTATTGATATCTTTATGCCTGACAGTTATGAGGCAGGTTGTTTATGAATTTTAAAGTGTGCTTAAGAGAACTCAGTTAGGGCTTAGGCCTATATTTATGGATTTGTCCTTTAGTTCTGGTTTTGCTCAGAATTATTATTTGTGTATGCAATCTCCTGAGTCTAACAATTTTTATTTTCTTATTGGTACTATTTTTGTGCTACAGTAAGATAACAGTCAGCAGCATACAGCTTGATGTGGCAAGTCACATTATTCCAGTTCATCTTGATCCCTTAATAATTAAGAATAAGTGCAAAGGATAAATTACCGAGAATATTTATTCAAAACAATGCAAATCACTATTAATTACCAAGCAGAGATGCTACAGAAAAATAATGCACCATTGAGCAAGGTTTCAACCGATCAACATACTACTTACACTTGCTGCATGTTCTTCCTTCAAACGTAGTGCAGCCTCTTCAAAGGCAGCAGCATTTTGCATAGAATGTCTGACAATGTTAACAATGACATCAAGGCTGCGCTCAACATATGGGAGCTTTGACCTTCCTACTATTCTCCGTAAATTGCTTATAATGACAGGCATCTGCTTAGCTTTGAAATGGGAAAACAAAAACTGAATTGTTGTTTGCTGTGAAAAAGTACTGCGTATTAAACAGAAGACAATAGGGAAGAAGTCTACATAAATTTCATTTACCAATTTCAAGAATAATTTTATTTGGCAATACATAACCAGGCCCCTCATCATCTGCACGTGCAAGACCATCACGCCATTCCCAGAGCCCCTGTGAGACATGCAGTTCATATGAAATATAATGGTTGTGAATCATACAGAAATCTGACGCAGAAGCAGCTATATGTCTTAGAATCTGGACTATAGACCTAACTTCACCCTCATAAAAATTAACTCACAAGGCAAAGACTGCTCAAGAAATATATGCTCCATCTAAACCATATTACTACACAAAGTACTTGAGAAAAATAAAAAGAGAATATATTTCAGAGTTTGTACAAGACTCTCTTAGGTTCTTACATTTATATATAGAATCTGTTAGATCAATCTGAAGAGATAGACAAAAGAATAGAAAAAATAAAGGCACCTCTAGACCCTAGGTATAGATAGGTACAACCAAAAACAGTTTATCAAATAATGCCTATTCATAAACTTCCCCTTAAACTGGAGTATACAAATTGTATGTGCTAAGTTTGGAACTAGAGTTTTGATGATCCTCATATCATTTGAGAAATTCATTGAAAATAGCATATTTGCCTGCAATAGAAGATGAAGTAGGATTCACAATAGATGATTGTGAGGGAGGATCAGTTTGGACAATTGTAACAGATCAAGGAGAATGACCATGTAATGCATAACACCTGTCAATCTTGTAGACTAGCTTGTGACATTGGTCACACTTGTGATGACCCTTTCCTGGCTTGCGATTGTGATCATCAAGTTGAGATGCCAAAGCAAAGGAATCATTGGAGGAAGCAGGTATATCAATGATGTGTTTACTGGGCACACACAAAAGGATGGAACAAGTAGAAGTAAAATTGGACACAACAGGGGAACCTAAAATCTGATCATAGACATAGGAATATTCATCAACAAGTCTATGTAATGCCAACAAACTGAAGAACTTTGACCATTCCTCTAGTTCTTGGGTGGGAGTAGAGGCAGGAGGTAATACCTCATTAAAGTCATGAAGAAGAACATGAATTTTACCCAAATATTTAGCCATTGGGCCATGACTTCGAGGAACAACAATATTGAGAAGATCGTGACAAACATCATAAAGACATTGAATGCCACTAGTGTAAGCACAAGACATTTGTTTTAAAGAAGAGTGAATGGTAGAACGGTGATCTCAACAGCGCGGTGGTCGCCTGGTCGAGATGAACAGTTTGATGTGGTTGTCAGTCTGAACTGTAACTAGCGACAGTGACTCTGGCGGTGGTTGCGGTTCAATGGCAGTTGTGATAAAAAAAAAACAGAGAACCTAAGCTCTAGATACCATGTTGAATATAGTGAAAACTAGGTATAGTGTTAATCTCCCTTGTAGGGTAATATATTTTATAATGAAGAATCATACAGGGAAAATATGGCAAGTACACATAAATATAGTAAATATAAGATATTGTTAGATATTATGACTAATAATATCTAACATTTCATTGAGACAGCCAAAAGTTCACATTATTCTTTCATTGACAACTTGGTTAATTGACTTAAGGAAATAAGATTGAAGGGATATACACTAACAAGGAGAACAAATTCTATGTTTGTGGAAGGAGAAAAGAAAGCTCGACTAATTCACAATGCACATATTTTGCATATCTATTGACCAAGGTTATGAGATAAGAATTTTTAGGAAAAGAAAGGAAAGAGGACAAAGAGGTATTACTAGAAATATCATTGAAAGCACGAGGCAATTATCCATGAACTTTGACTTTCCACAAATTGTGAAATCCAAGTTTTTGACAAACTGAGATTTGTAGATGGTTGTGGTAGGCTGTTGGATTTTAATCTTAAATATTCTTGATATTCCTTGTCAATAAACTTTCCAAGAACCACAAATTTTGAGATATTGGTTGTTTAGTTAGGAAGATCATGGAGAAGAAATTTTCTGGACATGACCCATTCTTATGTGCATTGAGAATGTTCCCTACCACCAAGTCATCTTCTACTCCCACAACCTTCTTTTTAATTACTTTAAGGGTATTAGCTTCAATTAACATCTTCAATTCTTCAGAAGCATATTGACCTTCAACAATAAAAGTCATCATTTTGCGATTTGTTTGTTTAAGAGATGTTAGCTTGTGGGAAAAATCATACAGCCACTGTATATCACTTGCATAAAAACTCTGGGCTTTCTTCTAAAAGGTTGTGCATGATTTGAAAGTTATGAGGATTCCCAGTTATTGGGTTCCAAAGTTTGTCACAACAGAGCACAAAGTTGCAAGTCTAACTTTTACTATTGTGCAGTACTTTTTTTGACGAGATCTCATTGACATCTTTTTCCAAGTGATCATGAAACCCTTGACCAATGCTCAACAAATGCTTCCCAAGACAATTTCTCCCATTAAGCTTTTCTAACGTAATGATGCGAGAAACTGAAAATACAGTTTGATGGAACCAGCAGCCATTTCTGACCAGAAAAGAATGGTAAAATGAGAACTCTATAAGGAAAAAAAGGGAGCCAAACAACCAACCCTCACAAAAGGGACAAATAGGGGTTGAAATGGAACATAGAGAGGACAATGAACCCAAGCACAGCAACATAATGGCACTCTAGTGGTTGAAAAGCAGTGCACAGACAACAGTTGTTTGAGACGCATGATAAAGAAGCTGCATGTGGGTGTACGTGAGACAGATTCTACCTTCAAGACCAATAGGGTTGGCGGTTGCATGGAGAGAAGCTCCAAATATCAGGGAGATCGTGAGATTACATGGCGTGCCTTCTAGCATCATATCTGACAGAGACCCACGCTTCACATCCCGATTTTGGCAGACGCTTCAGAGTGAGATGGGCAGTAAGTTGCAGATGAGCTCAGCTTACCATTTCCAGACAGATGACCAGTCAAAGAGGACGATCCAGTCACTAGAAGACTTGCTAAGGACGTTTGTCTTGGATCATTTGGGAGTTTGGGATAAGGTGTTGTCGTTGGTGGAATTCACCTACAACAACAGTTATCAGGCCAGTATAGGTATGGCACCATTCGAAGCACTGTATGGAAGACGCAGCAGAACGCCGTTGTGTTGGTTTCAAGATGGAGAAGCAGTGTTGACTGGGCCAAAGCTAATGCAGTAGACTACGAATAAAGTGAAGCTCATTCAAGAAAGGATGCAGGCATCTCTGAGTAGGCAGAAGTCCTATGCTGATCAGAGGCGTAGACCCTTGGAGTTTGCAATTGGGGATCATGTGTTCCTCCGAGTGACTCCTACTACTGGTGTAGGAAGAGCCATTCGTGCTAGGAAACTATCTCCTAGGTATCTCGGTCTTACCAGATTCTACGACGGATAGGACCGGTAGCTTATGAGATAGCCATGCCACCCCAGCTTGATAATCTTCATCCGATATTCCACATTTCCCAGCTTAGAAAGTACGTGCCGAATCCTTCTCATGTGTTAGAAGCTGAAGACGTTCATGTCCGAGAAGACCTATCAGTAGAGGTACAACCGGTTAGAATTGAGGGGAGCCAGAACAAGCAGCTTAGAGGCAAAATCATCAGTCAGGTTAAAGTCATATGGGACAGTAGAACATGTGAGTCCACTTGGGAGTTAGAGGGAAAGATGTGGGAGTCTTATCCTCACCTGTTTTCTGGTAAGTCTTATTTTCGAGGTCGAAAATTTTTGTTGTTGGAGAGAATGTAAAGACTAAGAAAAGAGTAGCCTTGAGGGTGGACACGTGTCGTCAGATAATAGGACTGAGCTTCCATAATAAAATAATTTATATAAAACATTCAATTCAAGTTTCAGCTATTATCTGAACACTAACTTCATCTTTCTTTCAAGTTCTACCCTTTTCTCCTCTGCCCTCTCTCTTCAATCTCTCCTCACTGAACCGTTTGATTTTCAATTAGGTGGTGTCTAGACGTTCGCAACGAAGAGGGTTTCGTTTCTCACCGATTACATTTTCGATTCGAGCTGGTAAGTAGTTTCTCCCAAATTCTCCACATGTTATAAAGTCTGGTTCGTGCGATTCTACTAGTTGCATGTGTAGCGTGTTGTTCCTCTTAAATTCCTTGTCTCATTCCAGCCCTAAAAAGCTGTTCATCGTCACCAAATGGTGGTCTGTAGGTTCTGTTAAGTCTCGTGCTGAGTAAGGTGCTGTAAGGTGACTCCGTGAGCTAGGCAGTTTGTCCTAAAAGGTAAGGGGAGCTAATTATTTTCTTTAACTTGTTATGTTGTTTGGGTTGCATGATAGGTTTTCAGTGTGTTGTGATGTATGTGTTGAGCCGTGGAACTGATAAATTGTAATATGATGTGTGAAATGATTTGTGTGGAGTCGGTTGCTGTAATTAGGCCTTAGGAATAAATTGGGGGTTGGAAATTCTGTGGTAATCTGATTTAGATGGAAATTAAGTACTGGTTAGTGCTTTAGGTTAGTTTAAGGGAAGTGGAGTCATGATTTTGGGCGAATGGGGTCTAGGTTGTTTCTGGAGGGTTTGGACAGTCTAGATAGGTCCAACGTGACCTGTTAAGAACATAAAAGTGGTCTAAGACATGTTAAAATTGGTAGACTGGATTTTGGGTCCTTAGGTTGTTAAGTTAGGTGTTCTAGGGGGTAAATGGAGTTCCACTCTTTGAAATCATTCTAAGAAGGTTAGAAATCGTCTAGATAGGTTTAATCAAATCTAAATCACGAATTAGAGATCTTAGAACTTGAGGAAAATAACTCTAATTGGTAAAAAGGGGTTAGTGAGTGCATAATCTGCAGATTTGGCGTTCTGCAGATTATGCAGACTTGCTATGTGAATGGTCTCGCATAGCAAGTCATGGCAAGGGGATGCTCTCTGTTTGGGGTCTCTCGCTAGGTGAGCTGGTGTGCTGTGCGAGAGCCCTGAAGTCTGGAGCCTCTGCCAAGTTAATTCGCAAGGCAAATTACTGTGTGCGCTATGCGAATCACTTTGGTTTCGCTGTGCGAATGCGCTGCGCTATGCGAGAGGGTCAGAGTCTAGTTGCTTTGTTTGTCCTTCGTTTTGTGTTTGATTCAGTGATAGTTGCTTTGTTTGTGGAGTATGCTTTAATGTATATGGCCTTATCCTTAGAACTTTAACATGTATGTTGAGCTTAATTAAAAGTATATGAGTTGGAAAGCAAAGTGGTATGATCTCAAGGTTGGAAATATGTTTCAAAGTGTAGAATAGTTGTTTAGAATGAAAGTAGGAGCTCAGTCTTTGGGGTCATCCTGAAACTCCAATGGTCTTTCTTCTCACGTAGAGAGGATTGAACCATGTGGTGAAGAGTAGTAGGAGGTCTTAGTCTTGGGGGCTTCCAGCATGCCTCAAGGCCCGGAACAGGCTAACATCGTGAGTGTGGTAGGGTGGGGAACCCAAGTATCATAAGCCACCACGAGTGCAAGACCCGCCATAGCTCGACTATTATTCTAAAGTCCGGACGAGTCAAGTCTAGTATACAACATGTTAGGATGTGTGACTTAGGTTGTTGATTGAAGTTTACTCTTGTATCTTATATGCTGTTATTGTATGCTTTTTGTATAATTAGCTCACCCTTGCTTTGTGTTCGTGTTTTGCTTGTGTGGTGTTTTCCTTTTGCAATGATCATCCACTTGGATGTGGGCAGAAGTAGAGGAGGTGTCCCTGGAGCAGGTCTTGGAGGAAGACGATGCTGCCGCCTAGTTTCTTTAGGATTTCTAGCTGTTTTATGTATTTTGAAATACTCTAGTGTTGTAAAAGTTTAAATTCTTAACCATTTTGGATGACTGTAAGCTTAATGTTTAACTTATAGGCCCTTAACTACTTTACAATATTATATTTGATGACGCCATATTATATATATGTATTTGCTATATAATTGGGATGTCACAATATCCTTGTAGATAAAATAAGAAAATTAGCTTAAAGATAATTCTCATGCACTCTATAATCTTTTAAAATTATTCTCGAATCATCAAAGATTTTATCGCTTAAGAAATATAAAAATATCCATATTATATATTAGTATGCACCTTATTTCCTACTTAGTCTTTCTTTAACTACCAAATCTTTCCTATAATAACAATTTCCATGATAAATACATTCCCAATATTCTCCTTAATAATTCTCTAATGATAACCTCTTTATAACATATTTCATGTACAAATCCATCACCAATGAAATCTGTTATGCCTCGCCTAATGATTTAGTTGTCTTCACCCAATGAAATCGAATCATCTAATCCATCTAGTCCTTCTATTGTTATGGTTGTCTAATACTTATATAGTCTATTCCCCAGTTACCAAGGTTGTCTACTCCATTCATAGAAGTCATCTAGTGCTCACATTTTCATCAGTAGTCGTCTACTCTAGCTTACGCCTAACATTTACTACCCACAACATTTATTGTGTTCTATATTTATATTTATATAACATACATTTCAAGGGTCTTACAATATCAACAAAATAATGGTATTGAAGAGAAAAACATGCTAACATTCCTAGTTTGTGTAATGCCAGAAGAATAGGGGGCATATTGTGCCGAAACAGTGTATTTGAATGACAACACGAAGTTTATGTACATAGGCTAATTACATTAATTACACAAAAATAAAAGATACTCAATTTCCTCTAGATCAAATACTATATATCCCTATAGAATGTTTATAAAATAAATGTTGAGTATTTATTTAACAAAGTCAAAGGGAAACTTACTGAAACAACAGCAAGCTGCTGAGCATTAAAACCAGCCCTTCGCAACCTTCATAGAAAACAGTAATAAATTCAACAAAAATACTTCAAAACTCATTTTACATAGAAGTGGCAGAATTGTAGTTTGAAAAAGTTGCTACTAATAAAGAATGCTGAAGTAATTAAAGATTGACAATAGAGAAAAAGCAACAAACCCATATAAATGAAGGAACGAGTTTTCTGTCAGCAGGTCCTTCTCATATAACTGCATGCAGATATCATAACTGTGCTTGTAAACCTGTAAGTGAATGGAATTCTGGTTAAAAGGCTGAAAGATAAGATTCATTAAGCCAGCCATTCTTTAGTGTTGTTCTGCGTTTTGATTAAAGTTCTATGTTGTTAATAAGTTATTAAATTTGGAAAGAATACTACTATAATTAGCACTAATTAGGGGACAGATTGATTGCAAAATCAGTTATTGGTACAGAAATTGAGATATTTGACAGAGACTCAACGAGAGCTAGCATTTGTTAGTGTTGTAATTAGAGGAAATATCTTCTTAATTAAAAAATATATCTATAGAATCTTCCTAATTAGAGAAAGTAGATGTGTAATCTTTTAGATTATTTTATTTCCCTATTTTCCTATTTTAGCAGATTAGATTGTTACAAATAGAGCAAAGGAGAATGTAATTGATATGACTGAGAATAATAAAATCATTCTTATTTTCAACTGTAAGCCAACTCATCATGAACCATAGGGCAAAGCTAGTGGGCAAGCTGTTGATAAAACTCTCCTGTATTTGAAATTCACACTATGGAGAGACCTCTTATTCAAAAGAGGTGGGAATTTGACCATGAAAGCCTTACACAGATGTTGACTATGCAGTCATCATCAACTTCAGGCTATTGCATGTTTTTGGGAGAGACTCTTGTCACATGGAAAAGCAAGAAAGCAAGATGCAAAGGACTGTCCAAATTTTCAGATGATGAGTGCCAAGTGTATTTGAGACTTAGATATGAAAAAATTCAACCATCAAGTAGAATCTTCTTCGGCACTAACTGTTTTTCAACAATGGATACTTGACTTAGGTGTCCCTGGTCATATTTCTGGTAATAGATCTTCATTCTCATTTATCTATTTTCCAAAAATTCTCATGGATTCAATCTTAATTTGCTTTACATTCCAATTGTCGTTACAATTTAGTCTCTTTTAAAAAAATTGCTCTTTAAATTGTTTTGTAACATTTGATGCTAATTCCTTTGTCATTGAAGAACATGTCACGGGTCGTCTAAATAGCAAAGGAACATAAAGAAAGACGAAAGACAAAGACAAAGACAAAGACAAAGACAAAGACAGACAAAGACAAAGACAGAGACAAAAATGGGAACCAAATCATTAAGAATCGATGATAACATGTTAGGATAGCATTCCCCCAAAAGCATCAAGTAATTTCAATAAGATGTTTCATTTTATGTTTGGGTACTCCATTTTGTTCAGTAGTATGAGGACACAAAGTTTGATGAAGAATGGTGAGAAAAAAATTAACAAGCATTGTAACTATGTAAAATATGAATGAATATATCAACTTGAGTTTTTTATTTCATTAGAAAAAGTGTCAATTATAGAAAACAATTTTGATCAATTCTTCATTAACCAAATCCAACTGCACCCAAAGTAGTCATCTATTAGGAACCCCATATTCAAAAGAGAAAGAAAAGTAATATTTTTCATTGAAAAGACTGCAAAGAACACAAAATAGGAGAACACTCTCTCCTCCAAGGGTTTCCCCTTCACAAAGAGCTAAAGTTCAATCTACAAAATTATCATCCTCTCCTCCAGGGAACTGATTGGTCTAGTTATATAGACCAACTCCCAATTGACAGCACTGCCTCCACTTATTTTTCCATCCCACACAGGGCCCCAATTGATAGTCTACATCTCCAAGAAAATGGTGAATCTCCTACTTCAGATTCTTCTCCCTCGTCACCTCCTCCCACGCCTCCTGGTACAAATGATTCAGCATGGCCTATTGTCCTCAGTAAAGGTACTCGTTCCACTCGAAACCCTCATCCCATTTATAATTTTCTTAGCTATCATCGATTGTCACCTTCCTATTTTTCACTTTTATCCTCAATGTCTTCTATAGTCATACCCAAGAATGTGAAAGAAACACTTGATCATCTTGGACGACGACAAGCTATGATTGCAGAAATGCACGCTCTTAACCACAGTAATACTTGGAGCTGGTGCCCCTTCCCCTGAGCAAAAAGGTGGTTGGTTGTCGATGGGTGTATGCAATTAAAGTCAATCCTGATGGTGAAATTGATCGGCTCAAAGCTCGGCTTGTTGCAAAAGGTTACACTCAGGTTTATGGTCTTGATTATTGTGACACTTTCTCTTTTGTAGTCAAGATGACTATTATTCGCCTCTTCTTTGTCATGCAGCCATTCGTTATTGGCCACTTCATCAATTGGATATCAAGAATGCCTTCTTACATGGTGATCTTGAGAAAATATTTTATATGGACCAACCTCTTAGGTTTGTTGCTTAGGGAGAGTCTGGTATGGTATGCAAATTGCATCGATCTCTATATGGTCTCAAACAATCACCACGTGCTTGGTTTGGAAAGTGTAGCTCCATTGTTAAAAAATTTGGGCTAAAATGCAATGAAGCAGACTATTTGATTTTTTACTATCATTCTTCTCTTTGGAAATGTGTTTACTTAATAGTATATGTTGATGATATTGTCATTATAGGAAATGATGTTGTTGGAATATCTCAACTAAAAGAGACTTGTGTAGATATTTTCAGTTTGAGTGGTTAGTCAGTTCATGCAGGCTCAATGTGTTGACCATTGGAATGCTCTCATTCGGATTCTAAGGTATGTCAAAAAGGCTCCCGGACAAGGATTGTTATATGAAGATAAAGAAAGCATTCGGTCTCTAGGTATTGTGATGTAGATGGGACAAATTCGCCTATTGATAAACGGTCTACTACATGATATTGTGTTTTTCTTGGAGGAAACATTATTTCATAGAAAAGTAACAAACAGAATGTAGTAGCTCGATCAACAGCTGAAGCCAAGTATAGGACAATGACATCACTAACATGTGAACTTATATGGGTGAAACAATTCCTTCAAGAGCTTAACTTCTATGACATCCATACTATGAAGATGTATTGCGATAATCAAGCTGCTGTCCACATTGCATCAACTCTAGTGTTTCATGAAAGGACTAAACATATAGAAATTGATTGTCATTTTGTTCGTGAAAAGTTGTTGACTAAAGAAATTTGTATTGAGTTTGTTGGGTAAAACGATCAACTCGCAGATGTGTTGACCAAGTCATTAAGGGGTCCTTGGATTGAGTTTATTTGTTCCAAGCTTGGTACATACAATTTGTATGCTCCAGCTTGAGAGGGAGTGTTAGGATATTTACCCTATTTATCATGATTATATTGTGTCAAGGGTTACTCTATTTATCATGATTATATTGTGTCTTGGGTTACCCTATTTATCATGTACTCTTGTATTAATTTATTCTTATAAATAAAAGATTATGAGAGGGATCAATCAAGCACTCTAGAATTATTTTATAGTTTAATTCTCAAGTGAAACCTTTCCTCATCTCTTTCCTAAGTCCTCTCCATGCTGCCATCCTTTTATCCAATTTGTTGGTCCCCCTCTCCAAAGTATTGTAGCTTCCTTCCATGCTTTCCCTCTTTGATCCAGCAGGTCGGACCAATTATTAGAAACCCATAATTAAAAAAGAAAGAAGAGTAATATTTTTTATTGAGAAGCCTGAAAATAACACAAAATAGGAGAACACTCTCTCCTCCAAGGGTTTCCCCTTCACAAAGAGCTAAAGCTCAATCTACAAAATTATCATCCTCTCCTCCAAGTAACTAATTGGTCTAATTACATAGACCAACTCCCAACTGACAACACTGCCTCCATTAAGTGAGTTAGTGAGTCAACCCGTTAACCCACTAACCCGTGGTAGATCAGCCCGGGTTTGAATTTTTTTCGACTTACTATAAGACCATCCATTAATGTTTAGTTCCACGCTTGAGATTGTATATACCTCAACGTGAGGGGTGAGTTGAAAATCCCACATCAACTAGGGATAAAACAACTTCATAATATATAAGTAGGTGCAAACCTCACCTTATAAGTCGATTTTGTAGGATTATGTTAGACTTAAAATCTATATCTTAACACGACCGGATATTTGTCTACCAATTAGCACTAATTTAGAATAGAGATTGGGTGTCTTTATTATTCAGAGTTTTATTATTGGGTATCAACAACCTTACATAAGTAGAATCATGATTGTATTCCTAACCAAGCAATAATATTCAGATTATTCCTTTTTAATGCTCCCTTTCCGACTATCTAAGATTGAAATATATTAACTAGTTTAGCTTGGATAATTTCCCTTTAATGCTTGTTTTTCAACTATCTATGATTGAAATAATGACTAGTTAGTTTAAGTAAGCTTGAAAGTTAAAATATTTCGGACCAAATAAACCAAGGGAAAAAGGAGCATCCAATAATCATATAAACTAATTGATAGATTTCATGGTCAATTAGTTGGTCGGTATCAACTTACCTCCAGTAGAGGATTATCACAACCTTCAGACTCCTTAGAAAATGTAAACAATTTGATCCTCATTAAATCATATATATAGAGCAGATAGTGTGTATCCTCTCTGCCATATCTATAATCAGAAAAATAGTTCATTAGATTGTAGTTATAAAAATCACAAGCTTAATATACAAGTCAATATCACATAAGATGGACTGTGATTAGCAGAAAAACTACAGATAATGTTTTAAGTAGGGAATTATTAGGATAAAAATACCCTACTATCTCCCCAGTAAGTAGGAAAATGTCTCTAGAATCTACATATTCATTCATATCTCACTTCTTTTTTTATATTTCTTTTTTAAAGAGAATATGATTTTCACAAATAGAGGTTGAGAATGTAATTAGCATGATTATAATTACTAAAATATATTTCTGTATTCCCTCTCACTATTCAAGTTGGTATCAAAGTTCAAGATCTTAGGCTCTCTATTATTCCCGCAGCCACCATCCTTGAAGACAGTGGTAGGATAAAAAGGTGCGTCTCACACGAGAGATCACAATGTTTGTAGTCGTGTCACCTTAAACAACACCACATGCCACATTAGTGTCAGCAGATGTAGCCCAAGCACCCTATTCCAACCACACCCACCCATCACCACGGCTGCCACCTATAGGCTTGCAGAAACCCCCTATGTCCATCCCCAAGGGATGGTGTCATCTTGTTCAACTCCATTTTTCACTAGATTTGAGTCTTTTACTCCCTTGCAAACATTTCCTTTTTCCCTTTGCAGTTTGCTTTTTTATTTTCTCAATGGTTAAGGCTAAATTTACTCCTATGGATCCAAATGATCTTCCAAATGTAGTGGACCCTACCAATTTGACGCCAAAATTATTTGCGATAGAGCCGGAACATTCAGAGGATTCTAAAAGGATGGTCAAGATCATACCACATTGATGGTGGAGGACTGAGGTTAAATGAACCTAATTTTGAGATTTGTGCTAGCTAAAGAAGATTCACTTATCACGACCTGAATGTGGCATTCAAGGGTTCCCAAGATAATTCAAAATTATATGTTTTATTCTTCTGCTAAACAAATTTGGGGTGACTTAAATAACACCTTTTGGAAAAGGATTTTGCTGTTTGATATGACATTTAAAGCAAGCTGTTTCTGATAGGATATGGAGAGTCTACGAGAGAAAGAGAAGAGGGAATGAGAAGGTAAGGAGAGTTAATGAAGCCTAACTGCTTTAACAGTTAGGGGGTGGGAAAAGAGCTCTTATAAAGAGCTGGGGTATTCTTTGTAAAGCGGAGTTTTTGAACATTCATTGTATAGACAGGACTCTTTTATCCTATGGAGGGGGAATTAAGCTCCCTTGGAGGTTTTGGGTTGTACAGACTGAAGAGATTAGTACAGAATACTTTGTTTTGCTATCTTTCTTGATTGTTTGGTGTGCGTTAGTGTTGTGTTTAGATAGGTTTCATACTCAGAAACCTATCAATTGGTCTGACCTGCCTTTTAGAAGAAGAAGAGGAGGTATCACTGGGTATTATAGGCGATTTGTGAAGGATTATGGGAAGATGGTGTGGCCTTTGACAGATTTGCTGAAGAAGGGGTAGTTTATTTGGTAGACCCAAGCAAGTGCAGCTAGGGCAAGATTGAAGGAAGCTATAACTATAGTGTCAGTGTTAGCTCTGCCAGATTTCAATCAACAATTTCACATTGAATGCGACGCATCAGGGTGGGAGTGGGAGTCGTCCTCACCCAGAATAAAAGAACTATTACGTTCTTCAGTAAAGCACTATCGGAGGGATCATTGAGCAAGTCCATTTATGAAAAAGAACTCATGGCTTTGGTAATGGCCATCCAACACCGGACACCCTATCTCCTTAGTCAAAAATTCATAGTACACACTGACCAAAGGAGACTCCGATAGCAAAGAATCACTACCCAAAACTAGCAAAACTGGATAGCGAGGCTTCTGGGGTATGATTTTGACATTGTGTACAAATCTGGGGTGACCAACAAGGTGGTTGATGCTCTATCGCAAAAGGGGAAAGACGGGGGAGACGAGGAAAAGGAGATGAGGGTGATAGCGAGGCCTTACTGGCAGGATTTCCAAGAGATTTTGAGGGAAGTTGATGAGGATGTGGCTCTCAAAAAGGTGATGGAGGACATAAAAACAAATCCTAATTCACACCCTGTGTTTACTATGGAGAATGACAGGCTACACTACAAGGAGAGGCTGGTGCTGTCAGCCAAATCAACATGGATCCCCAAGCTCATAGTAGAGTTTCATACAACAAACACTGGGGGACATTCATGAGTATACAAGACATATCGCAAGGTGGCTCAGTCCTTGTACTGGGTATGGATGAAGAAATTTGTCACTGATTTCATGACAAATTGTTTGGTTTGCCACCAACACAAGTATTTGGCATCTTCTCCTCAAGGCTTTGCCCATACCGCAAGCCATTTGGGAAGAGTTGAGTATGGATTTCATAGTCAAGCTGCTTAAATCGCAGGGTCACGATGCAATATTGGTGGTAGTCAATCGTCTGAGCAAATATGGACACTTTATTCCCCTCAAACACCCTTACACAACTTGAACAATAGCATAGGTTTTTGCTAAGGAGTGGTTAGGTTGCATGGGTGCCAGTGTCGATAGTCAGTGATCGCGATCCACTCTGAGTTTATTCTGGAAGGAGTTGTTTAGGTTGCAGGGGAGGCAGCTGCAAATGAGCACCTCGAACCACCCTAAGTAGAACGGCCAGACAGAGGTTTTGAACAGGGTTTTGAAGGGTTATTTGCAGTGTTTCTATTCAGAGCAACCTAGGAGCTGGAGTTCCATCCTTCCTTGGGGTAAGTGCTGGTATAATACCTGTTACCAGGGGGCGGCTAAGTGTAGCCCATTTGAGATAGTGTATGGAAGAGCTCCTCCTACCCTCACACGTTTCATACTAGGAGAAACCGCAGTAGAAGTTGTAGCCCATGAACTTCAAACAAGAGATGGGGCACTCAAGTAGCTCAAGTTCCATCTAGCAAGGGCACAAGATTTGATGACTAAGTACGCAAATCGTAAACGGAAACCAACAACGATTAAGGTCGATGATTGGGTGTATCTAAAGATTAGGCCCCATAGACAGACCTCCATGTCAACAAGGTTGCATCCCAAACTATCTGCTAGACATTTTGGGCCTTTTAGAGTGTTACAGCAGGTAAGGAAGGTGGCTTTTATGTTGCAGCTGCCAGACATAGCAAGAATACATCCAGTATTCCACGTGTGTCAATTGAAAGTGGCAGTGGGAACTAAGCAGGTGGAGAAAGAATTGCCGACAAAATTGCAAGCGGAGAGACCAACATTTTGGCCTCTTGCAAAAACAGCAAGGTGAGGAGACAACATAGCAAGTTTTGATTGAATGGCAGGAAGGGGGGAAGGAAGGAGCAACTTGGGAAGATGTCTTGACTATCCAAGAACAATTTCTAGACTTCAAAGCCTAACTGTTTTAACATTTAGGGGGCAGGAAAAGAGCTCTTATAAAGGGCTGGGGTATTCTTTGTAAAGGGGAGTTTTTGAACATTCCTTATATAGACCGGACTCTTTTATCCTGTGGAGGGGGAATTAGGCTCCCTTGAAGGTTTTGGGTTGTACAGACTGAAGAGATCAATACAGAATACTTTGTTTTGCTATCTTTCTAGATTGTTTGGTGTGTGTTAGTGTTGTGTTTAGATAGGTTTCATATCAGTTTCACACTAAACAATGTTCTCTCTCTATGAAAATATCACGAAACTTTGAATGGGCTGTAAACTAGATCAGTACCAACATATGAAGATTAAAAAAATAAATGCTGCCCCACATGTTAAAGTTGTTGAAAGAGGAAGAATCTTTAAATTTTTTCATGGTCTGAACCATGAATGTGACCTAACCAAGATAGAAATCTTAGGGAGAGAAAACATCTCTATTGGAAGTGTCAAAAGATAAGAGACTCGGAGGGTTGTCATGCTTAATGGAGGAACCTCCAACACAATGTGGTCTAAACACATGAAATTCATCATATGCCTTCTTGATTTGTCTCTTTTCAATGGTCACAAATAACCTTGGATGCCTTTCTCCATTTTAAACACTCAGCCTTTATCCTGTGTTTGATTTCATTAAATTTCCCATCATTCTTAATCTCCAAGATTTACATCCCATGCTATTTTCCTCTTATTTCTTGCTATATTTGCAATGCATGTACTCTGTCTTATTCTTAACCACTCGAGTAAAAGCCTTTGATTCCAATATGTCTCCAAAATTCAAGCCTAAACCTAACCCTTTCCCTTGAATCCTCAATCAAATTCAGAGCTATATAATCAGCAGAAGTGATGCATTTAGGGATAATCTTTTATATATATCATTGTTACGCACATCCAAAACATTGAAGTAAAAACTCAAGGTAGTTACCACATCTATACAAGTATTGTACACGAAGTCACAAACAAGTTCCCTTTCCAAAGACTTCCACAACACTTCTCTTAACAACTAACACTTAATATGAGTTTTTTAAAAGCAGACCAGTTATTAAATCAGACAAGATACTGGTTTAAAACCAGTGAGTTAATAGTATAGTCACATGAGCAGGTTTATATTAAATTACAAAAAGTAAACATCAATAAAATATATCTGCTTTAGTGGTGGATTGATATATTTCCAATAGCCAAGTTTCAGTTACCGGCTTGAGTTTCCAAAATCCAGTTTGAATTTTCCTCTAACATTCATTTTGTGACACTCTACTCTAGATGGAACGGTCAAGGCCGCAGCGTGGAAATTGGACTTAGGGTTGCTACAGATTAGACAAGCAAGCAGACTTCAGGACATGTGCTGCAGGACACTTCACAGTATTGGAGTGCACCTCCCAAGAAGGGATAGCTAGACATTTGTGCAGGTTGAACCTAGATGAGTCACCGACTTTGTCCAGGTTGATTCCCTATAATCAAAGTCCTTTCTATTGATCTATGTTGAATTGCCTTTCCCATAATTTCATAGTATGGAAAATGAGTTTTATCCCTTTATGATTACATAATTCTAAATATCTCCTCGTCCATTGAAAATATTTATAATCCTAATGCATGTTCTCCACATCCCATTATTCCCTTGTTACTAAGCACCCAGGTACTTCGAAGGAAAATTCATAGGGAAAATTTCTAGGAAGTGATTCCCATGTGCATGACACTTCTAGTCACATCTTTTAAAAAAAGAAAGATCAACAGTTAGCTCATTGGTGCTCTTGTCTGAGTCACTAAGCTCACTGAATCCTTGAGTTTTGTGGTAGTAACTAATGACTAAAAGCTTCATTATGAAACTTATGTCAACGTGATCATATAAATTCCAAACTCTCGGTCTAACATCAACTACAGATAATCCCCAACTGAGTACAGAGAACAAGATAACTTATTAGATCTGTGTCCCCCAAAACCTGGATCACATACCCTTTGTTTATTATTGGATAATAAATTAAACTAATACACATCCAAAAGCAGGTCAAAACCTAAACCATGGGAAGAATCAACAATGTGATAAGTTTAAAACAGTTGCACCTCAGCATCACATCAGGAAGAGGGCGTAATCTCCAATCTGCATTCTGGTATCTGCAAGGAGTTGACTAGTCAACCTTCCAGAGTGTTGGTAAGAATAAAATGAATAGTTATTCCACAGGAAATTATAAAACTTGTGTTAAGAGTTAAATAAGACACTTAAAAAGAAGGGGTTAATTCCAAAAAGTAAAGACAACATACTCCTTGTTTGCAGTAATCCCACAGAAGTGTTGCAAAAGATGTTGCAAACTGTATCTCTCCATTTTTAACACTCTAGAAGCCTGAGTAACAAAATTAAAATATACATTAGTCCCGTCTGACAAAAAGATCAGAACATCATAGAATGAATTCCCACCATGTGACCAATGAACTTGGGTTATGACAGGGATGATCAGAAGTAATAAAACTCAAAAGTTTGTTCTGTCATTTCATGATGTCAAAGAGTAGATCAGCACATATAGATGCATGAAAAGCATAGCACTGAAATGTTTAGAGGGTTATGGCAAATTTAAATCTTGCAAACATACAAGGGTAGCATGAGTATAATATAAATCCTAGAAACATGTCTCAGAACTAGACATGTCAAAGTGAGCCAGAACCCGTGAACCGACCTAACTCATCATGGATTCTGTTGTGGAAGTCCCACATCGACTAGAGATAAGGCCAATTCAGTGTATATAAGTGGGTGCAAACCTCACCTTACAAACTGGTTTTGTGGGGTTGAGTTAGGCTTAAAGTCCACTTCTAACATGATATCAGAGCCAGGTTAGAGCCTATCCTAGCGATAGTCTAATCCCACGCTCGAGATGTATATATCTCAGCGTGAGGGGAGTGTGTTGTGGAAGTCCCACGTCGACTAGGGATAAGGCCTATTCGGTGTATATAAGTGGGTGCAAATCTCATCTTACAAGCCGGTTTTGTGGAGTTGAGTTAGGCTTAAAGTCGAATTCTAACAGATTCAAGCCGAGCCAGGTTGGGAAATTTTTTTTTTTCGATTATGAGTCAAAATGGATTCAGCTCACTTAACCCACATGTTACGCAGGTTCGAGCCGGGTTATAGTGAGCTGACCCACAACCCACTTATATTAAAAAAACAAAAACTTAAAATTAAATAGGTAAACTAACTAACATAATTAATTTAATTTCCCTCTCTCTGTTTGAAGACAAGAAGAACCCAGGGTCGCAGACTGCTTCAAAGTGAGCCCTAACTTGCCTTGCCTCTGATTCATTTCATACACACCACACAGATCAAACATTTCAGCAGTTTCGAACAATTTGTGTGCTTCATACACACCACACTTCGCATCTGCAGTGTCATGTCGGTGCTCCTCCACGTCTGCAGCATCATGTCATGCTCCTCTGCATTAGTGCTTGTCAGCGTTGCTGCTCCTCCCTTATTCATCTCCTTCTTCTTGCCAGCCTCTCCATCTTTTTTTCTTCATCACAACCTTCCTCTCCCATCCAGGTACCTTTCTCTTTTTCAGGTTCGTTCATATGACTTGTGTAGTGGAGTTCAGGTTGCAAACTTTTGAAGATAACATTATTTACCCATTGCGTCTATTGTAATAATAGAAACATATTTTAGGACTATTGTAATAATAGAAACATATTTTAGGATAAGTGCTTGGTTCGCAGGAAGAGCTATTCACATTCAATCAACAATTTGCAAAAAACTGTGAAGGTGAAAAGTGTGGAACTGCGGGAATTAATTGGCAAAACGTGAATGTGTTAGAAAATTTGGAGTGTGGCAGAGGAGAAAAAAAAAGAGTCTATGTTTGTTTGTGATTGATAAAATATTTTAAGAAACAATAACGTGTTTTTAGAAGTTCTCTCTAAATGTATTTTTCTTTTCCAGAAACAAGTTAAGTTCACACAATAATGTCTTTGGTAATTTGCATTAGCATTAGCATATTGATTAAAATCAGCACAACAACCCTTTTGATTGGGAAGGGAAAAAAAATGGTAACTAGAAGAAATAGAGAAACATTATTCTATATTTTTTTATAAATTATTCAAGAAACTCATTGAAATAAATTGAAACCTACTTTTACAGAATAACTTACAAATATGAATATTTAAAAATAAAAATAAAAAATTAATTTTTTATTTTTTACATGGGTTAATGAGCCAACCTACTTAATCTACCAACCTGTGATGAGTTGAACCAAGTTGTAAAATTTCTGGCTCACCATAAAGTGAACTAGGTTAGGCTCATTCATTTTTAACCAGATATGTAGTGAGTCAATCCGTGTGAACCGGGTTGGCTCACTTTGACATGTCTACTCAGTACATTCATTAAACTGCCATTTCAAAAGAAACTCTATAATAAGGCTCAGAAACTCAGCCATTAGATCATACAAGCAAGAAAAAGGCTAAATAAAAGCAAAGCTGACATAGATCTCAAGGAAGGGCTTATTTCCAGTTTCTTTCTCCGAGGCCACAGCAAAACAATCACCTTATTACTCTAAGGAAACAAACTCATCCAACATTTGACACAATTTGCCAGTATTATTTATGAAGCTAACCTTGCTTGGATGAGAATTTCAAGATATAAAAAAACAATTCAAGTGCTTTCACTTAACAACTTACGCTTTTAGGATGGTTTGCAAAACAATAGTTTACATGCCAAATTCACCAGGTAAAACAGAAATTACTTCTGCAAATATTTATTAAATGCCCCATACATGCAGAGCCAGTATCAAATAGCTAGAGAAACTATTTAATATAAGAAAAAATGCGGCAACAATTATATAACTCAACATACAATTTCATTTCCTTCACTAAACAAGAAAAATAATTTCAATACTGAACATCCTTAGAACAAACAAACCTGGCCAGTATCAAACATATTACAAACATAAATGCCAAAATCCCGTTGCAGCCACAAAATATCACGATCTGCTCCATGCATGACCTATTTTAGCCATAAATAAAGTCAACAAAAAGAAGCAAGTTGCATGAATTAAAGAAACAGCAGTCACGTGAATTTGACCTTCTTCTTGGTAGGGTCCTTGAAGACTTCCCTCAGGTATGGTCCAACATGATTACGAACCTTCAAAGTGTCTATAACAAAATCTTCAGTCCTGGTTGAGATTTGCATTAAGCAAGTCAAACCTTGGAATGACCGATAATGATTATGTTCCAAATCCACCTTAACATTCCAAGTCAAGATAAAAAAAAAATCAAAAGAATATAATGAACAAACGAACAAGAGAAGTATCATAGAGGAAGAATACAGACTATAATTAAATTGAATGCATTAAAAACAGTGTTCAGAACGCAATAACAAATTGCAATATAGATAAAAAAAGATCAAAACATACCAAAAAAACAGCTTAACCAAAACAAATAAATCACAAGGAGGGAAACATAAATGAAAGTAGAAAAATTAGTCATATAGGTTATACAACTTGAGCACAAACTAACTTAACCTTAACAACCCAACATCTGCCATAAGCTAAACTTCAGAAAAAAAGAAAAGGTATATTATATTTTCCACATATGGCATATGTTAGTAAGCTTGAAAGACTTGCTTTGAAGGTTTGTACACATTCCAAAACAAAATAAGCAACTGATTCATTGTGTAAACAGTAGCTTATTGCAATAAAAATATTCTCAATATCTCTGCAGTGATTAAGAAAAAATCTTAGAATCTTAGTCTTCCTTTCAACATAAATTTATTTCCTTATTTTAAAGGATTTAATTATTACAAATAGAGATGATGAGAATGCAATTGGAGTGATTGTTATCAACAAAAATAATATTTTATTTCCTTACAAAGTCCAAGCATCAGAGTTCACGATCTTGGGAGCCCCCTGTTGTTGTTTGCCACCTTCGTAGAGTTTAGTAGTATACCAAAAAGGTGTCCCACTCCAACTATCACAATGTCGAAAGTTGCATTATCAAGAGAATTGTCACACCCTGCCACATGCCAACACCAATGACGTGTGTAGACTGTCACAGAGGGGGTCGGCAGGACCTCTTGAGCCCATTCCAAGGGATTTTGACATCTCATTTGGCTCCTATTTGAGTCGATCTAGAATTTATTTTTGTTCTTTTGCCAAACGGGTTCTCTTACTTATGTCTTCATTTGGTGATTTCTTTTTCAAAGTTTAGTATGAAAGCTTTAGAAATTTTCTATTCATTTAAACATTTCTTGTCTCCTTCTTTTAAAGGATTTGATTATTACAAATAGAGATGATGAGAATGTAATTGAAGTGATTACTATCAATAAAATAATTTATTTCCTTACATAGTTCAAGTGATACAACTAATATATGCAATTTATTGAGCATCACCACAACAATGACTACTTACTCAACGCAATATCAAAAACAACTTCAATAGCAGTTAGAGGAAAGGACAATTGACTTTGAAATACTACTGTAGTTAAGTAGCCTATACTATGCCCAAACAACATCCGTGAAAAAGAAGGGAAGGTACACAAAGTAAATAATAATCACACTAGTGATACTGCACTTGGAAGAGCACAACTATTAGTACAATTTACATATAGATTTCTAACGCATGTCAAGGGTGTTGAGTTTGTTCTTGCAAGTAAAGAACTGTTCGATACACAACATAATTGAAATTGGAACAGAAACAAAAACAAAGGAATAAATATCCATATATCAAGACATGTATTAAGATTTGTGTAGCTAAATAACAAGATTTAAATCAATGCACAAACTATAAATTATGAACCATTGCAGCTGCACATATTGTAGACAATAATTTGTTGTTATAACATGGTTAGGCTAATAAATAATAAACAGGCTTTAAAAGAAATGTATAGTGAAGCCACAAAAAGAAAGAACCTAGTAGTACAAATGAAGGAAGCTTTATAGTAAAATATAATGAACAGCATTTATGGTATACCGCAAATTCATTAACTGTAGACAGCGTAGCAGCCAACTCCTTCAATCCTTTGACATCCTCTACAAGCTTGAAAGGGGTGCATTCTATTGACAGAGGCTTTATTGGAAAAATATCCTCAATATTTTCTTTATCAACAAAATCCAAAACATAGAATTTCTCCTGAAACATAATTTAATTATTACAGAACATAATTAAGAAATAATAGATTAATAAGAATTTTATACATTATTAAGATTGTCATTGTCACACAAATTGGGTACAAATCTAATTGACCTAATAAAAGTAAAGAGAAAAAACATCGGTGGCTCTATAGCAGAAGATTTGGAAATGTAATAACATGGTTGAATGAGAAGCTTTCTACACGATTTATGAGAAAAAGAGCATTTGTCCAGAATTAAGAAAGTCAAAATATATTTTGGGAAACTTCAGATATTATTCCCATGTATTTAATTTGTTATATTTTCTGTATCTGGTTATTATTATCTTGCTATTATTACTAGAATAACAATCCCACAATTTTAGGGATTTGTTCCATAGAATAGGCTGCTCATTAAATGAGCTCTTGTATATATATATCCTATGAATGTAAGGAGACATATTATAATAAAATATACATTCTCTCTCCTAAATTTAAGATGGTATCAGAGCTCCCGATCTTTGGGAGCCTCTGACTGTGTATTTTCATTGCAGCCTTCATTGCTGCCTAACCCTAGAGTTCCATCACAGCCTTCATTGCTGCCCAACCCTAGAGTTCCATCACAGTCTTTGTTTTTGTGCCTTAATTGCACATTTTTGTAATGGCTGAAATGGAAAATGTAGACAAGTTCCAGAATAATGGAGAATTGCAGAATTTTCACCCGGCTTATCAATTGAATGGAAAAAATTATCTTAAATGGTCTCAACTCATTAAGACCATTCTAAAAGGGAAAGGAAAGGTCAGTCATCTCACTTATGATGCTCCTGCGAAAGAAGATGCCAGATTCAAGTCATGGGATGAAGAAGACTCCATGATCATGGCATGGCTATGGGACTCAATGGTTCCAGAAATTAGCGATACATGCATGTTCCTCACCTCTGCAAAGGCCATATGGATTGCACTAGAGCAAACCTACTCTAAGGCAAAGGACGCTGCCCAGATTTATGAGGTGAAAGTAAAAACAATGGCAGCCAAACAGGGCACTAAATCTGTCACAGAGTATGCAAATCAACTAAAATCTTTATGGATGGAATTAGATCATTACAGGGTCATAAAGGCCATGTGTTCTGAGGATTCAGCAATTCTAAGAGAATACATTGAACAAGATCGAGTGTATGATTTCTTGGTAGGCCTAAACCAAGAATATGATCAAGTCAGAATCTAAATATTAGGCAAGGAGAATGTTCTTGGACTCAATGAAGTAACGACAATTATTCGGAGTGAAGAAAGCAGAAGGTGTCTAATGCTTGAGACCCCAATTGTGGATAATTCAGCTATGATTGTTGAAGGAGTAACAACCATGGTTGCAGAACAAAAAAAGGTAGGCCCTTTTCCAAGAACAGAGAAGAAAAATGAAGGAGTTTGGTGCACCTATTACAACAAGCCACGTCACACAAGGGACAAATGCTGGAAGTTACATGGAAAACCTCAAAGCAAAGATTGGGGACACAAAGGAGGCCTACCAAGGAGAGGGGGGCAAGCTCATGTTGTTGTTGGTCCTGAAAGTCAAGAAGAAGGATCTATACAACTCAACCACGAGGAGTTAGAAAGAGTAAGGTCCTTTCTTAGTAAATTGGAAAAACCCATAGGTACGTGTTCATTGACATACTCTGGTAAGTTCCCATTTTCTTGTGGATTTAATGTCTCAAATACCCCATTTACCCACTATTGGATACTAGACTCTGGAGCCACAGACCATATGACACCATTCGCTAAACAGTTCTCCACATATTCCCTATGTCCCAACAGCAAGAAAATTTCTACTGCTGATGGAACCCTCATCACTGCAGCTGGACAAGGAGATGTCCAAATAACCCCAAACATGATACTAAAAAATGTTCTTCATGTCCCAGGACAAGAAGTCAGGGAGATTGTTACGTGACTGAGTAGTCGACGTAACGAAATCAACCTCTCACACACTCAAAATAAGAAAAAGAATAATGAAAGAATGGAATTAAACGAACTGATCTCTTTTATTGATGGTAATATCTGAATAAGCAATAATTGGGAGCATAACCTCCGTCATTTGTAATAACTGGGAGCAGGATCTCCGTCGGTTACCTGAGAGCATAACCTCTCTTACAAAACTCACAAATCAAAAGCATACCTTAACCCTAGACTCTAACTTTATTTATACTAATTATTTCCAGCCCATCTCTTACTAAATATTTCCCTAGAATATATTTGCATTTAATATAAATATTCCTATATATAAATATCTCCCCATATATTATCCTAGCATATATCCTTAATTATAAATATCTTATATTGAATATTTCCCTAGAATATATATTTATTTACTCTAATTAATTTATACTGTATTTATTTACTCTAATTAACTTATACTGAATATTTTCCTGGAATATATATTTATTTACTCTAATTAACTTATAATATATTCATTTACTCTAATTAACCTATCCTGAATATCCTCCCACCTTATACCCTAACAGAGGATGATTGGACATGCTAGAGAATGGAATGGCCTTTACTATATGGAAGATTTGAGTCTGCCCATTGAAAGTCAATCTCTAATATCTGAATCCTCCATGGCCAACAAAGAAAAAATCCAATTGTTTCATTGTCGTTTGGGACATCCTTCATTTCGGGTCATAAAGTTAATATTTCCTTCCATGTTTAAAAACATAAATCTATAAGATCTTCATTGTGAGGTGTGTGAGCTTGCCAAACACAAGCGTGTACCTTTTCCTATCATCAATAAAGTAAGCAATTCTCCATTTTATCTCGTTCATACGGATGTGTATTCCTAGTACTTTCAAGGGCTAAATGGTTTATAACCTTTATAGATGATTGTACAAGGGTAACATGGCTTTTCCTTAAACACAAATCTAAGGTCCAATCTGTTTTTCTACAGTTTGTTTCAATGATTAAAAATCAATTTGGTGTTAATATAAAAATAATTAGGTCTGATAATGCCAAAGATTACTTCAATCATACTCTAAATTCTTTTTGTCAATAGGAAGGAATAATCCATGAATCCTCATGTGTACACACACCTCAACAAAATGGGATTGCAGAAAGGAAAAATGGGCACTTATTAGATCAAACTAGAGCACTTCTTTTTCAAAATAATGTTCCAAAAAGATTTTGGGGGGAAGCTATTCTCACTGCTACTTACTTGATTAATAGATTATCTTCTACCGTGTTATCCTCAAAAAGCCCCATGGAAGTCTTAAACTCATTCTACCCACATATAATTCATGCAAATAACCTTCAACCTAGAGTATTTGGGTGTGTCTCCTTTGTACATGTTCATAGTAATGGAAGAGGAAAACTTGACCCAAGGGCAATAAAATGTATTTTCTTGGGGTACTCAGCCACACAAAAAGGGTATAAGTGTTTTCATCCCCCATCCAAAAAATTCTTTGTGTCAAGAGATGATACTTTCTATAAACGAGTAAGCTACTTTGACCAATCTCATCTTCAGGGGGAGTCTTTAAGATTGGAAGATGAACCTTTTATATTGCCAAATCTGTCTTTTGGACCAGAAACAAAAATTCAAAAGAATACTACCACTATATATGAAGCTGAAACTGAAGAGGAACAAGTAGAGGTGAATCAAATACCTCAATCTGCAGGACCAGCAAGTAAACCACATGATAATACAAAGTTTGGGAAAAATTTGGTGTACACACGAAGAGGAAAGGCCATTCCAAGATCTACTCATGTTCAAGAATCCAATCCTACAACATTACCTGAGGTAATTCCTTTTGATCCTATAAATTCTAACTCTATTGGTTGTGATGAAATTCCTTCTGAAAAACCAGTTGAACAGATAGATCATAATTTAGACCTCCCAATTGCTCTTAGAAAAGGAACCAAAACATGCACCAAACAACAACCTTACCCCTTGACAAATTATTTATCCTTTGAAAAATTCTCACCTACTCATAAAACCTTTCTCACAAGCCTAAACACCACAACTACACCTTCTTCTGTATCTGAGGCATTAATTGACAAAAAATGGAAACAAGCCATGGATTTGGAGATGGAGGCGTTGGAGAAAAACAATACTTGGCAGCTAGTCTCCCTACCACCTGGAAAAAGGGTTGTTGGGTGCAAATGGGTTTATATAGTGAAGTACAAGGCTCATGGGACTATTGAAACGTATAAGGCAAGGTTAGTGGCCAAGGGATTCACCCAAACATATGGAGTGGATTACTTAGAGACTTTTGCACCACTTGCCAAAATGAACACGGTTAGAGTAATTTTGTCATTGGCAGCAAACTACAATTGGGAGCTGCAACAATTTGATGTAAAAAATGCATTCCTACATGGGGATCTTAAAGAAGAAATATACATGGAGATACCACCTGGGTATACAAGACTGATTGAGGCCAACACAGTTTGCAAATTAAAAAAGGCACTATATGGGTTGAAACAATCACCTAGAGCATGGTTTGGGAGATTCACCAAAGTTATGACAAGTCTTAAATATAAACAGAGCCAAGGGGACCACACTTTTTTCATCAAACATTCTAATTCAAGGGGAGTAACAATACTATTGGTCTATGTGGATGATATAATTATTACTGGGAATGATAAAGGGGAATAACAAAGGTTGAGCCAATGCCTTGCCAAGGAATTCGAAATCAAGACTTTAGGGAAGCTAAAATATTTTTTGGGGATTGAAGTAGCCCATTCCAGGAAAGTAATCTTCATATCCCAACAAAAATATATCATTGATTTGCTACAGGAAACAGGTAAAACAACTTGCAAACATCAAGTACACCTGTAGATCCAAATATAAAGTTGGGAAGTGCAGAGGAGGATGCATCTGTGGATAAAGAAATGTACCAAAGACTTGTGGGAAGACTCATTTACCTATCTCACACTAGGCCAGATATTGCATTTGCCGTGAGCTTAGTTAGCCAATTTATGCACCAACCAAAGGAAGCACATTTACAAGCTGCACTTAGAATTGTCCAATACTTAAAAGGGACTCCAGGAAGAGGAATTTTGTTCAAAAGAAATAAGAATGTCAGTCTTAAGGCATATACAGATGCTGTATATGCAGGTTCAGCTGTGGATAGGAGGTCAACTACTGGATATTGTACCTTTCTTGGTGGAAACCTAGTAACTTGGAAGAGCAAAAAACAAAGTGTGGTAGCTAGATCTAGTGCTGAAGCAGAATTTCGAGCAATGGCCCAAGGAATATGTGAACTTCTACTGAAGATTATATTGGAAGACTTAAGGATAAAGTGGGATGAACCAATGAGGTTATATTGTGATAATAAATCTGCAATTAGTATAGCACAAAATCTAGTACAGCATGATAGAACCAAACATATTGAAGTGGACAGACATTTTATCAAAGAAAAGTTTGACAGTGGCTTGATTTGCACCCCATATGTGTCCACTCAAGGTCAACTTGCAGACATACTCACCAAAGAACTGCGCAGCAGTAATTTTGAAAGAATTATATCCAAGCTGGGAATGGAAAACACTTATTCACCAACTTGAGGGGGAGTGTCAAAATATATTTTGGGAAACTTCAGATATTATTCCCACGTATTTAATTTGTTATATTTTTTGTATCTGGTTATTATTATCTTGCTATTATTACTAGAATAACAATCCCACAATTTTAGGGATTTGTTCCATAGAATAGGCTGCTCATTAAATGAGCTCTTGTATATATATTCTATGAATGTAAGGAGACATATAATAAAATATACATTCTCTCTCCTAAATTTAAGAAGAAATGTGGGGCATAGACATGCTGTAATATCCATGTATCCACCATAGTACCTACCCTTGGCAGCTTACATCTAGGTGACTGCGGTCTCTGACACTTCACTAGCCTTCTTGGTCAACTGTTTTGTAGGTTATCGTTTTCAAATCATAGGCAACTAGCTCTGATCCCAAATGATATACAAGAAAATTGTGTTGCTCCGTACCTCCAATTTAAAATTTTCCAAACTCCACTACCTCTGCATATCCATTCTTTTGGAGATTCCACATTGACTAAAAATAATAATTAACTACACTCCTCACCTTACATGTCAATTTTGTGAGATTAATTTAAGTTTAAAGTTCATTTTCTAAAATGATATTAGAGCCTACCTTAGCATGGTTTGTTAGGCATATTTTGTCACTCGCTATCAAATCACCAACAAATATCTAGTCCTACACTCAAGATGTTCAATTCTTTAATTGAGAAGGTGTGTTGACGATCTCATATTGACTAGAGACATGGCCAAAGTATAGTATATAAGTGAGTTCAAACCTCCACTTACAAGCTAGTCTTGTGAGATTGAATTTGGATTCAAGTCTATTTTCTAAGGAATTTATTGTATCTCTTGTTCCATCATAGTTGCTAACAATCACAATGCCTCTTTGTTATCTCGATTCTAACTCAAAGATTCCAATGTCTTACACATACTTTCCAGTCTTCCCTCCATGTTCAACCAACCATTTCATTTCCATTCCTCAACTCGATTTGCATAATTATAGGTACCTACAACTCCAAGATTGATCCCCTAGTACAAATTGATTAGCACCATCTTAGAATTTGGGTCTAGATCTAATTCAATCCCACAAAACTTCCCTTTATAGTAAGGTTTGCACATCACTTATATACTATATTCTAGTTATATCACTAGTTGATGTAAAACTAAACCACCACTCTTGAGGTTGCAATTATGGCAATCCCCAAAATAGAAGTAAATACACTCTGATACTATCTTAGAATTTGGTTTTTGATCTAACTTAACCCACACAAAAATAATTTGACCAATGGGATTGTTGTTAGAATTGTCAAGGTAGAACCAATGAGCTTCTAAAGTCGGGTTTTGTGACCAAAATGTGAGAAAAGACATTTTTGTGGAACTTAAGCCACCAAAAAGCTTTATTCCCTTCAAAGACTTTAGTGACCCTTCTCTCTGGATAGATTTGACATCAAACAATACACGAGCGATAATTTAGAACTTGTAATTCCTAAATTCATCTCTCTATCCATAAGAATTTCTCAACCACCGCTTTTCAATTTTCTTTAAGTCTTTTAAGCCACAAGTTAAGTTGCTTTAGGGACTCCATCTAAATTTGGACATTATTAATCATGTGCGATAACACCACATTCACATTGACCCTACCACTCCTCCAACGGAACTCAAATCACACCTAGGTATTGAGGGCAAAGCAACACACTTCACAACCAATAATAGCTAGAGAGGACACTACAACAAGAAAATATCAAGGGTCCGGTTTAATAAATCCTATGAATTTTGTATTCATTCTTAGTCACTCTCTGATGTGTTTATTTTAGCCTAGAAACTATGGCCTCTTCCTCTATAATGCAACTTATGCTCCTCACTACTCCTTTGTTTAACTTGACCATGCCTTTGCCTAGTTCTAGATGTCGTCCATTGACTCCTCACCAACAAGTTCAAAACTCATCTCTTTGTTATATATTTGATTCTTCACTATGAATATTATTTAATTTTAGGTATTATTCTTTATTTTTCAGTATATATACATAGTATAATATAAATTTATTTAGGGTTCAAATTGCAGACAACCCACTATTCATGTTATGTTCCCTGTTACCTTTTTTTCTCACTCCATAATCAATATCAAACTAATGTCATTCTCAAATGTGAAGCCCCATGTTCTAGCTATAACAAGAGCTTCTTCTGTCATTGGTTATTTTACTACATGGTGTACGCAGAACTAAATAAAATAACCAAATCATTACCAAGAAACAGAAACACTTAACGTCGTACTATAGCAGCACTACAGAGATGGCGTATTGTAGACTGGTGGACTGCTACAGAAGAAGATTTACAAGGTTCTTACAGCCATAATTGTGGTGGAAATAACTGTCATTGCCACACAATAGTTACACAACCCGAAAAAGGAATAAAAAAAAATTTGGGGCTGATTTTTTCGGGGAGCAATTTTGGTTCAGAAACTTGTTCTGAGATATCCACCCTTCACAGTGGTTGATGAAAAAAAGAAAAGCTTTCTTTTGCATCATCGTGTGATGCTGAGTCAAGACAACCACAATTGATCCCATGCTCCAGCAGTATTTCCAGTGTATGCCAGCCAATTTCGTTAATTCCAGCAAGCCTGTTGATCTCAACAACCCTCCTTGGGTGCTCTGATCTCTGTTTTGTCTCAGTGTGCCTAGGCTGTTCCTTTCTTTTTAATACCAAATCCACTGAGTACAGGTGTTTCAACATTATGTGTTGTGCCTTTAGCTTCAATTTTTTACCTACGATCATTTATTAGGTATAAGTCCTCACTTTTAGGCTTTTTTTATTTGTCAGCACTTATAGGCATGTGATATGAAGTACTTATCACAAGCTTCAAACCGCGTTTACAACCAAAAAGAAAATGCTTTCATTCGTAAGCTAATGACATTGTAACTTTCACACCACGGTTCTTAACATGGGCGAGCTAGATTCATCAGATATTCAGGCACTAATAGCATATCGGGAAATAACATCACAGATAAACATAACAACCTGCGCACCCTTTGAATCCATTCTTTTAACCATCAAATACGAGAGAAACCATTTCAATAATAATTCATAACCCCATACCCGATTTTAACCAGACCCATATTTCCATTTTCAATTTAAACATTAATTAAGCTCAAATCCATAATTATTTTCGAATTGCAAAACAGCAAAAGTACTAAAACCATGACAGAGGCAGAATAATTTAAATTCGATGCAATGAACGAACCAGTGGATGAATAAACCGCTGACCATCTTCACTCTTCTCCAACAAAACATGCTCAAAAGGCTGGTTTGAATTATCAACAACAATATTATACGCATACTGAGGCTTCTTGATGGTCGGTATATGAAACGGCACTTTTGTCTTCTCCTCCAACTCGTTTTCAAATTCCACTCCCTCCTCCTTCATAATCCTCCGCAACTCGTCCACCAACTCATCAACCAGCTCAAAAACATCGTCGTTCGCATTCACAAGCCACTCGTACGCGTCGTCCACGTCAGCGGGAAATGCCGAGCCTCTGCCCCAAATATTCTCCGCGGAACCAATTCTGTTGAGCATCGACTGTGTCCTCCGCGCGATTTCTTCTATCGGGCGTCGGAACTCCGTGAATTTGTAGTAGAAATGGAAGTCCTCGCCAGAGGGAATGCATGGCGAAGAAGCGGAAAGCTCCGTTAGGTGGTGATCGAAGTCCATGGTTAGTGAAGAAGCCGGTGGAAACTTTGTTGGAAGGGGTTTTATGATTAGGGTTTCAGGGTTTTCACCCTTGACGTCGGAAACTCACTGAACGCTGACGTTTGCGTCGGTGTCAGTTTCGAAACAGTGCGTGTGAGAAGAGTTTCGACAGCAATGCAGGCGTCATATGTTTGTACTTGTGAAATTCAACTTTGACTTGCTTTGAATGAAAAAAGGTTGTTAGAAAATCTTTGTCCATGTTATTTCCGTTGTGTTTCAAATCTGCATATGTAAATGGAAAAAAGTGTGGTGGGTTTTAATTTGATGACCACACAGAATTCGTAAGTTGCGACATTGATAAAGAAAAAACGTAAAACACATGATATACAAATTAATTATTTTAATTCATAATCTTTAGTTCAATTATTAGTTATAAAATTGCATTAATATTATGAGAAGAGGATGTATGTGATCTTCTTAAGAAAAATTATTATTCACGGTTACACAAATAATAATAAAAATATTATGTAATTTTATAAAATAGATGTATAAGAAAGTAAAATAGACATACCACGGTTATCTCATTAATCACATTTTTGGTCATTTTAGATAATGAAATATCTTATTCCTTTTATTTTCTCATAAACTCCTTCATTTTTTATCTCTAAAAATTTTTTAGTCTATATTTTCTTCATAATTTAGTCATGTTCGATCACACAAATATATTATCTTAAGTTTTACTAGATTACAAAATATGATAGAAATGTTTTTCTTCTTCTCTTAACTTTTTTTTTCTGCAAATATTATTTTCAATGAGTCTTTATGTTATTTTGACGATTATTCTTCTTCTTATATGTTTTCCTCTAATATAATTAATATTTCTAATATAGTCAATATTCTTGTTATTTGTGTTTCTACAATTATGCCTAATCAACTGAGTGTTTTTTAACAATCACCAAGTGACTTAATTCAAGTACTAACTATTTTGTGTCCTTCAGCTCTAACAATCGAGTATGTCCTTCCAATTGTCCTTCGACAAGGTTTACATTCTACCTGTAATCCCCCTTTCCACATTATATTGTTTTAATCTATAATTGATTGTCTTCACCTTTTTATACCTGCATTTCATTTATTTCTTCTATGACCACTCCAAAATTTGTCAGTGATGTCTTGGCCCATCCTAGTCGGTGTCAAGCCAAACTAGATGAACTAAGTGTTGTTTAGAAAGTGAAACTTGGGAATGTGTCCCATTTAATTACAAGTTTTTTTTCAAATCCAAAAAAAATTACAAAGTTTTTGTAATTCAAATCTAAATAAGTTTCACTCTAAAATGATGTTAAACTCCAAAGATAATTCAAAATAAATGAAAAGTACCATACAATCCAAATGTAATCCAAAAGCAAGCACAAAAAAAGAACAAATAAGTTTCTAATATTGATCATTTTTGTGTCACTTATCCATGGATAAATCCATAGTATTTTTCTCTCTTGAAACATTATTTTTTCTTTATCTCATCTACAATACAATAAAACAAAGTGTTAACTAATAATATTGAAATACAAAGTAATAAATAATTAAATTAAATTAGGTCAGTTGGTGAGCAAACTCGGCTTACCACGGGTTCAACCTGACCCGAATTAAGTGGGCTTGGTTTAAAACACTCGTATAAAAAAATACATGTTTTTCAAACTCAACCCGACCTGAATTCGCGATTGGGTGGGTTGGCCCACGGGTTCTAACCCATTTTGACAATACTACAAGATGTCATCTCTTTGTTTATTTATAGCCATGATTGTTCTTCAACAATGGTCACTTTATCAACTGGATGTCAAAAATGTGTTCTAAACCAAGTTTTGCAAGAAGAGATTTATATGGAGCAACATCCAATATTTGTCACTTAGAGAGAGTCTTCTGGTTTGATATGTCCTTTTCGCAAATCCTTAAATTTCCTAAAACAGTCTCTTATAGGGCCTAGTTTGGAAATTTTAGTAACATTGTTCAACAATTTGGTATGACTCAGTGTGAGGCAAATCATTCAATCTTTTATCGTCACTCGAGTGTTGCATATGTCTACATGATAGTATATGTTGATGACATCGTTCTTACAAGAACTGACAATCATAGAGTCTCTCAGATAAAGCAACATTTTTGCAACTATTTTCAAACAAAAGATCTTGGCAAACTTAGATATTTATTGGGTATTGAAGTGACATAATCCAACGATAGTATTGTTATATCTCAAAAGAAGTATGCATTGGATATTTTGAAGGAAAGTGGGATGATGAATTCAAAATTTGTTGACACACCCATGAATCCTAATACTAAACTTCAACCAGAATAGGGGGAGCCTACTTCAGACTAGTTGAGAAATTGAATTATCTTAAAGTTACTCTTCTTGACATTTTCTTTGCAGTCAGTGTGGTACACTAATTTCTTAATTCCCTGTGTGAAGATTATTGGAACGCAATTATCCATATATTAAAGTATATTAAAGGATCATTGAAAATGGTTGTTATATGTAGGGATGGCCAAAATGAATTGCACTAAAATACATTGTTAAGAACTACATTAAACAAAAAGCTTGCTTGTGTGAACTGAACTAGATTGAAAATTTGGTTAGACGAACTAAATTGAATTATTTTTTTATTCTACCAAATTACACTGCACTAAAATTTATTTTCTACTTTGACACATAATACAACTTTGAGATAGGTCGGAATAGGCCAAAGGTCGAGACGAATCAGGTCAGACCAAAGGTCAAGACAAGCCAACCTTACCTAAATTCGATACGGGCCAAGCCAAAGGTTAAGACGGGTCAGGTCGAGCCAAATGTCGAGACGAGTCAAGCTAGACCCAATGTCAAGATAGGTCAAGTATGATCGAAGGTCGAGACTATAACTAGGTATGGCAACAGGTCGGGTCGGGCACGAACAGTGTGATACCTGAACCCGACCCGATGTAAAAAATTGTACCCGTTACCCTTCCTGCTACCCTTCGAGTATCCGCATAAAAAGAATCTGCAGATTTTTTCCAACGCGCGAATACCTGTTGGATGCCCGTTTTTCCCAAGCCCAAATTTTGGCCCAAACTCCATTCTCCTTTCTTTTTCAAAACTCAGAAACCCTAAATCTTCACTTGAGAAACTAGGACTCCAAAAACCATTGAGTTCATTTTGTCCAAACTCAAATCTGCACCAAAGCTCATAACTGCACTAAAGCTCAAATTTGCACCAAAGCATCTCAGATCTGCAACAAAGTATCTCAGATCTGCAACAAATCATCTCAGATTTGCACCAAACATCTCATATCTGCCTCTCGTTGTCGTCTCCTCACGTCGTTGACACTCCCGATGCGGTTCAGTCTCTCAAGCTCCGCGAACGGGATCACCTACTGTTGGCTGGCCCCGCCGCTGGCCGCTCGCGGCGCCCTGGATGAAGCGGCACTGCCAAATTTATGTAACGCTACGATAACGTGAAGTCTGTGCGGTGTCGTTGGGGACGGTGATCCTTGTTGTTGGTAGGCAACAGAGCGGAGGACGGTGATCCTTGCTGTTTGAGAGAGGAGGAGGAGGAGGAGAAGCGAGCCCCAAGGAAAATCTATTTTGATTTGATTTAATTTCTTCCCATTACTTCCTCTGCACCATAACAGAGGGGCAAAATTAAAAACAACTTTTTTAACTTATTTTCTAATTTCATAAAAAGCTAAAATTGTAATTTTATTTTTTAAATGGGTAGCAGATATCCACGGGTCGGATAATGTGATACCCGAACCCGACCCGTTAATGAGCGGGTATTGAATTACCCGTTACCCGCAGGTACCTTTAGCCCCCGGATACTAAATACCCGCAATGGATTTTACCAAGCGGATACTCGCAGGTGCGGGTTTTTTTGTCATTCCTAACTATAACATCCCATTTTAGGATGCCACGTGTAATTAATTAAGAAAAAATGACTTCTACTACCACCATGAAATAGTGAAAAATTAAAAATTTTATTTCATTATCGTGAAAATAATTAAAATCATGCAAAAATAACAATTAATTCAATTACAACCTAGAATGTTAAAAAAATTTAAACATAAACTCTTTTACTTTCTCAAAACATTTCGAAAATTCTCATATTATTTTCTCACGCATATCCTCACAATACACAATACCAACATCATCTATAACATCAATTCTCGTATAAAAACAATCATCATAGGTGGAAACCACAATGCAAAAGTGAGCTAACCGAAAATAATACAAAATAATCCATAATAACCACAGTTATCCACCCTATTTAGATATCCACCCCAGTCCATAAAGTTAACCACATTCACATCACACAAAAATGCATTACCACAAACACCCATGATTTATCCCCCCTGTAGCCTACCATACCACTTATTCCTTAGAACTGATCAGTTCGAGTCGTACGACACTCAAATTCATCATCTTCCCGCATCACACGACCGAAGAGAATTCTTTTTCTGTATCACACAATTGAAAGAGAGACCCTACAATTCGAACCTATCCTTTTCCCGCATTGCACGACTGAAGAGTCATAGCTGGATTTACTAGGTATGGCGAAATGACCCCACAACAGCTTGTCTTATCCTCATATGCATACAACCAACAACAAGCAATACATTCATGTTCGAACATCACAACAACCAACCACACAACTCGATAACAAACAACACGACCAACAAGACCTTCGACTTAACAATCACCACAAACTGTTTGACCGAACACACACAGAGCTCGACAATCATAATAAATAACAATTTAACTCAATTCATCATGTAAACATACAAGCAACACTAAGAAAAAGAAAACAAGAAAACAAAGATCAAGAATGTAAGCTCCATCTACCTGGGTTTCCCGCTAAGACTTTTTTCTAAAATAAATAATGTCCTTCAACAACATCCATTGGCTCTCACAGACCTTTACTCAATCAAATTCTCACTCTCACCCGTAAAGTTTATATCTCTTTTTTCCAATGACCAGAGTTTCTATCTTAACATAATATAAATAGAAGGTGTCTAATATAGTAACAACTATGTATAGGATTAATTTTTCGTAGGTTGAATATGCACACAGGGTACTCTTTTTATTATAGAAAAAATATTGTTGAATCCAAAATGTTAATAAAGAGTAATAACAAACTAACTAAAGATAAAAGATAAAGATAAGATAAAAATAGGATATCTATCTAAGATATCTAATAATAATCTATCTAACAGGAGGCATACCTAAGCCAATTGGTTTTATTTTCAAAATATTTATAAAAGCCCATTATTTTCATAGTATAATAAAATAAAATTATCTTTAACTTAATTAATTATGATAAGTTTAGATAATATATGGGTATTGCTCCCTCCACCTCCCCAAATGCTCATTCACCTCCCTACTATTTTCATTTATTTCAACAATATTATACACCTCTCCACTATTTTCTTTTATTCCAAAAATACCCTACACCTCCCCACTATCATTAACAATCTTTCTCTTTCTCTCTCTGCATTAATGGAGCATTTACATGGCTCATTAATGGCTGAGATTTGAACTTGGGATATATTCTCTTAAATAAGTTTGATTCAATCTTATTTTTGTTGTTCAATATATTTTCATTTATTTCAAAAATATTCTACATCTCTCCACTATTTTCTTTTATTCCAAAAATACCCTACACCTTCTCACTATCATTAACAATCTTTCTCTTTCTCTCTCTGCATTAATGGAGCATCTACATGGCTCATTAATGGCTCAGATTTGAACTTGTGATATATTCTCTTAAATAAGTTTGATTCAATCTTATTTTTGTTGTTCAATATATTTTTTTTCTTCAAATTACTTAATAAATGGTAAAATTTTGTTCTAAATTTCTAGAAAAATGTTTATATATATATATATATATGTGTGTGTGTGTGTGTGTGTGTGTGTTTTTAATATCTATAATTTTTTACATTATATTATGTTTCAACTTACCGATATGTTCAACTCAAATAACTTGAATAAAATATTTAATTTATTAGATAAATAATATAAAAAATATTATTGAATACTTAAAATATAAAAGAAAAGTTATTTGTTAAAAATTTGGAATTTATTTAGTTTTTTTGTCATTATAAAGTTAGTATATAATAATAATAATATATTATTATTTACTATTAATATAAAATGGAAGTGGTAGAAACACTAATATTGAAGTTTTCTCTGAATTTTATATTTTGCAATATATCACAAATTCAAATATGAACCATGTGAATGCTCCATTAATGTAGAGAGAGAAAGAGAAAGATTCTTAAGGACAGTGGGGAGGTGTATGGTATTTTTGGAATAAAAGAAAATAGTGGAGAAGTGTTGAATATTTTTGAAATAAATGAAAATAGTGGGAAGGTAGAGGAACACTTGGGGGTGGAAGGAGCAACACCCATAATATATTCTATCTTGATATTTTTATTCTAATTGATTACGATAAGTCCCTAAATAATACATTTTATTTTATTTTTATTATTTAACAATAATATCTAATTATATCTAACAATATCTTTTAATTTGTACATGTATATAGTATATAATAATATCCAAGAATATCTTTTAAAATGTCTAACAATATCTAATAATAATTTTTTTAATTGAATAATTTTTTCCCAAATCTTATTTTATTTAAATAAAATAAACCCTTTAAATAAAAATAACAAACTATTTTATCTTTTATTTAAAATAGTTAAACACATTTGCATATTTTTTCTAATTATTAAAGTTTCTAGAATTGCACATTCCCTCATCAAAAACATTTTTCATCCCCGAAAATGTACTTACAAAAGGTATCTTCTTTTTATGTTTTCCTATAATAAGACGTAAGAGAAATTCTTAAAATTATAGTTAAACGAACACAACAATACATTCATACTTTAACAAACAATGTACAATAATTATTATAAATATTCATACACACCACACTTGCACATAAAACAAATAATAAAAGAAATAAACATATATTATACACACAACAAGAATAAAACACATGATCATTAATCCATAACAAGGAGCTCTAACCAATTATGTTACCCTTCACTTCTATAATAATTATCTTTTCTTATTTTAAATAACAACTCTCATCAATACTACATTTTCTAGATATCTAATTTTCCTAGATCTTACAAAGGCAGACCAACATGGGCCAAAGTTCGAGCAAGCCTGATCAAGCCAAAGGTTGAAATGAATCGTGTCAGACCAACAATTGAGACTGTCCAAGTTGAGGCAAAGGTTAAGACGACCAAATATGTGAAAATGTTGACATAGGCCTAGTCATAAATTTAGCCAAATTCGATCAGGAGGTCCACAGTAAAAACTCGATTAAGTCGGTCTTGACTAAAGTTCAGCAGAATTTGGACAAGTCAATCCCAATAAAAATTTTACTGAATTCAGTCGGAATGGCCATCGCCAAAAACCGGTAGAGACCACCACAGAAGAAACCAAATCGAGTCGATTCAGACCGAATTCGACTGAGTCAACCTCGATTAAAGGTTGTTGAGTCAACAGAAACCAAACTGAACTGCAACTTTAGAGACTCTCAAATAAGTAAAAAGTATAAACCCATTTCGACCCATATTTGAAAAAATCATCTCGACCTTCGATTTAGGTTGACTTGTCTTGAACTTCAATAAGGGTCGATCTGAGACGACCTTCGACTCGGGTTGATCCATCTTGACCTTCGATCCAAGCCAATCTGTCTTGACCATCGGTCCAGGACAATCCATCTTGACTTTCGGTCTAGGGCAATCTATCTTGACCTGCAATCTAGGTCAATCTGTCTTTGAGCTGCTCGGCCCATCTTAATCTTTAGCTTGGGACGACTCATCTCTGTCTTTGGCTCAAACAGTCTCGACCTTTAGTCCGAACTCCACGTCTCAACTTTTAATCCATCTGACCAGTCTTGATCTTTAGTTCAACCTACCCTTGTCTTCACAACAATAAATGCAATGTAGGACCATTTAATTCATTTTTCCAAAAATAATAAAGAAAATACATTTTTTTTCAAATATCAAATATCTATAAAAATAAAATAAAATGGTACAAATATAAAAGAATTTCAAATAACAAACCAATAAAGATTATATAATTATAGAAAAGCGTGAAAAAAAAATCAAATGTGTCCAAAAAATAAATTACAAAATGAAAAATCAAATAAAAGTTTATATAATTTTTTTTACATTACCTAATAAATTAAAAGTTTTTAATAATTTAAAAATGAGACTTATTATGAAGACAACAATAGGTAAAAAGACTGGGAATTATCCAATGCCCAATCAAAGCAAAAGTTCACCATTAAAATCCGAGTGACTTTCGATAATAACCACGAGAACAAGTTCTTTCATTTGTCATCCCTAATGGATTAGACATTGGACAACCTATCTGTTTATAAATGAATTTCACTAAAATTATAAATCAAGAATATGACAAATCATTTAACAAGATCTACGTGATATATACCTAATTAGTAATAATTCTTTTAAGAAATACATAAACCAAGGACGAATTACAAACATTTATCATTTTAAAAATTAATCAAATTCTTCAGGAATAAAGCTTTCAGAAAAACCCTCCTAAGCAAAATGACACGAAGTTCAATATGAAAGAGTGGAGCCATTCTCACCAACGTCAAATCTCAAATTACATCAATTAGTAAAGAAAATAGATATAATGCTTTTGGCGGAACATTATACAGTCACTGAATTCATGGATGAGGAAACAACAGAAAGAATTCAGGATTTCTAAAGTTTACCACTCCCTAAAGTTTGTCAAAGCCACTAGCATGCTCATTTCATTTGGCAAGTTCCTAAACGTTGGGCTTCATATCTCCCCCAGATAAATCTGCTTGTCACTGCCGCAAGATCCAATAATAGGCTCATTGGGATGAAAAACACACTCATTAACAGACCCATTGTGACCAGGAAGCTTATACAAGATGCGACGAGAAGTGGTGTCCCAAATGTAAACCATTCGATCAGAACTACCAGCCGTTACCTTGCTTCCATCAGGAGACCAACCACACTTCAACAAGTTCTTCTCAAAGTTGTGTTGGTGCCCTTCCAACACCTTCACACAGCGATTTTGTGGAGCATATGGGCGCATGTCCCAAATGCAAAGCTTGCAATCCATGCCATTTGTAAGAAGGTACGACCCATCAGGACTCAACTGCATACCAGTAATCATATCTTGATGACCTTGCAATGTCATGGTAACTTCACCTTTACGCAAATCCCAAATCTTGACATCATTATCAATACCACCGGTGAAGATCTTATCTGATGCATCAGAGAAGCCAACAGCAGTAATCTGGTATTTATCCGGGAATGTTTGGATGGAACCCCTTTGACGCATATCCCATAATTTAGCAGTTCCATCATCGGAGCCACTAACAACAAGAGGTGGTCCCCTTCGAGAAGGACAACATGCATTAACGTATGAGAGATGTTCTACCATTTTTTTTATTTGTTTTCCTGTTTCCACATCCCACGCCCTCACTGTTTTATCAGGGCTGGCAGAAATTATCTGTGTCCCATCAGTAGTCCAGTGAAGATCTAAAACTGCATTCTTGTGACCTTTCAGAACCATGAAGTTCTTGCAATCCCCATGCACATTCCAGAGGAAAATTTCCCTGTCATGAGATCCAGATGCAACAACTGATCCTGCAGGATTGAACTTCATGGTATATATAGCACTCTGGTGACCTGACAGCAACATGATTGGTGATTCCAAACTTGAGGTCCGCTGCTTTCCATTTGGCCCAGGAGCTTGAGGGGCATTATATGGAACAGTAGACCATTCCATTGGCCTTGGACCAACAACTGACAGAGCGCTTTCACCTTCACTTGGAAAAACTTGCATGTTGAACTTCGCTCAGAATTGAAAGGGTTAAATTTCCAAAACCTCACTGAAACAGAAAAAGAAGAATCAAATGTAAGATCCCAAAAAGAGTTACATTAAAGTTAGTCAATGACTTTTAAATTAATTCCACAGGTCTTCATCTACAGTTGCAATTAAAAGCATGATGAGAAATAAATCTCCAAGAGTCTCCCCAACCCTCAAAAAAACGAAAACACCAAAAACAAATGTGAAAGTTAAAAATTATAAACCAACATTTATTAAAGCAAACAAAGTAATCCACTAAGCATACAATAAATTCTGATAATCAGATGTCAATTTACACGAAAGCACAGCTAAGGGGGGACTTACCTTTCAGTTGATCACTTCATCTTAAATATACATACGAAGTATAAGAAAAATGTTCTTCATAGAAGAGTAGGTAATTGTCTGTCTTGATAAACGAAAGTAAACTGTTCTTTTGGAGGAAATTGTATATCAAAGAACAGTGTGTGTGTGTGTGGTAGTAGGGGGAGAGGTGGGGTTGAGCGCATGTATGTTTTAGGTAGCGGCTAAATTAAGCTGAAATGAACTAAATATATGACCAAGCAATAATTGTCGTTGTCTTGCAAGGAAAAAAACGTGAATTGTGTGACGGGATTTGTTTAGCTCAGTTGTGTGTACTTTACAATCAAACTTGCATCACAAATTGTTTAACGATATCTTTATGACAGACTCTGTTTTCCTTTCATGTGTTTATTTCTCTTCAACCTCAGCACTGATGTTATAATATAACAGTTATAGCAGATTAGACACTGAAACAGCATCATCTAAATCTTGAGTTGACGCTTCTCTATCTTAATTCAAACCCTTGAACTCCTACAGCCCGCTATGACTTGCCACAAATTGCAGTTACGCACAATATCAAAAACATTTTCAGCTTGTTTTCATGAAGGTACCAATTTAAGAAAAAAATAAAAACCATTAGCCAATTCGTAAACAGGAAGAATGCAAGTGGGGAACAAAACCCAAAGATTGAGAAAGGAAGTTGAAACAGGCTATTGTAGGTTGTGTACTACAAGCATTGGAGCTTTAGCACAACCACTTATGGGAAGATTAAAAGTTCCAACTTTTCAACTTCTCCTAACAAACAGTTCAGTTTGGTTCTTGGAAGAAAAAAATACATTGGATTGCACACATAACAAACAAACAGCAACTGGTTCTAAATAGTTTGATTGTATGCAGTTCAAATCCAAGGTTTCGTTCGGTTCGCAGAACCTTTTTGCCGTACTTATCAAATTGAACAATCAATAACTTATTGGCAATAAACAGTAACTTCCAAAGCAAATATTCCTAAATAACACTACATAACTGATAGTAATATCAACCTCCAAACAGCACACAGTTTCTGATAGTACACGCACAAATAAAATAAATCCAGAGCGGAAGCACAAATCAAATAAGAAACAAAATTTTACAGAAATTTTTTCAAAGCTGGAAAAATAATGTATACATACAATCCAACGTCAAACGTGAAGCATATTAAGCATACAAAACCAAACAGCAGCGTGTGCAAACTAAACCACGAGGAAATCTGAAAGCAACAGCAACTTGTTGAAATACATAGTTGCCAATACAAAAAGGTTTATGCAATTGAGTAACTAGGGTTTAGTTGGTGAGTAGTGTGGGGAAAAAAGCGCGAAAACTATTTTGCAAAGAAAGAGAAAAGGGATTTGAACGGGGCAGAGGCTAATTGCGAAGGATAAAGTGCACACAGTGAGTGGAAATGAATGGAATTAAGGTGCAGGAGACAAAATAAGGAAGAAAGAGGAGAAAATACCTCAGATTGAGACTCACAATTCGTTCGTTGGAACGGTGTGGAACAGGGTTCGGAGAAGGCCCACACGCGCCGCTGCTTGAAACACTCGTTTGGTTCGCCTGTAAATGTATATACTGACCAATTTACAACCCTCCACCAAACGGGTTGCCTACAGTTGGTGTAGATATCCATTGCGCAGTTATTGATTTGTAACCGTTGGATGAAAGGTGTCCATGCCTCGTTTAGGTTTTTAAGACATGAGTTTTGATTCTATTCTCCAAACATTTCATTTTCTTTATTTTAGTTTTTATTAATTAAAAATTACAATTTTTATCTTTAATATTATATGACGTTAATTAATGTTGTGATACAATATTAGGTTGTGTACCTAAAAACAATTCTTAAAATTTATAAAATAGTGATTATTTATATATCTTAAACTAAATGCTACTAAAAGTAATCATTTAAAAATTTAGAAAATAAAAATAAAAGAAAAAATACTAAAGAAAAAATTCATACATTTTATAAAAATTAAAAACGATCATTTTAAATTTTATAAAAGTAAAATTTTACAAGTGTATTTATCTATTTTCAAATACTTAATTACGTGTGATAACGATTAATTTTACTTGCTTTTATGTGTATACTTTTATGAATAAATCGACTCTTTTATAATTTTTACCTTGTTTTGTCTCTAAGATTAGTGTTATTTTATGTTTTAGCTACTATATGCTTGTTTTATCTTAATCTCTCTTTGAGTGTGTGAAATAAGAAAATAGGAAACAATTCTAGAGGAAGAAAACAAGTTGTAACTCAAGAAAGCATGATTGAACAAGAAAGAATCATTTTTAGATAAATAACCACTCCAAAGACTCTAGAATTACACCTACGACTGCAAACATGAAGAAAAGGCTCACATATAGGGTTATACTGCCATGAACCACCCTCAGACAACCAGAAAATGACCATTGGGTGTCAGGCTGACTCACTAGGCAAGGTGTTAGTTGCTGGGCGAAAATGACAGTTAAAGTTGCAGTATTCGAGTCATTAGGCAAAATTTGGCTCGCCCAGCAAGTTGCAAGTCATGGAACATCATTTTTAGGCCTCGTTGGGCGAGAATAAAGTCGTTGGACGAGTTTGTCAGCCCTGATACGTGAAAATGGGTATTCAATCATGTTTTCACGAGGTTTTTTATAATTCCTCGTTCTTACACGAATAAAATCACCTTGGGTGCTTGAGAGAGACTCTTGGAGGTTGTTTGGAGTGTTAGGAAGCTCTCCCTCCGCTCCTTGGGTTTCCTCTTTCATCCATGGTAGTGTTTTTCCATTTGGAGTTAAGGAGGAAGATGGGTCATGAATTGAAGGTTTAGATGTGAAAGGGAGGCACAATTAGAGCATTAAACAGCTGCCAAGAACCTTGGGAAAAGGCGTGCATCTCTCTTTGGTTTCAATTCCTTCATAATCTCTTTAATTTGTAGAATCCTAAGTTCTCCATCATGGAGGGCTATTCTTATTTTTTGAGATTAGATGTAATAAACTGAATCTTGTGTATTTTGTGATGTTAATGCATATGTTTTTCCATTTCAAAGTTAGTATTTGATTTCTATGCTTAATTCTTATTGTGGCTTGATCACCCATGACTTGATTTGTGGTTCTTGATGTATTGGGAAATATGACTTGAACCTAGAACTTGGAATTGAATTCCTAATGGATGTTTGTATCTAGGAATAAAACATGATTTATTAGTAATCTTAAGACTCTTGAGCTTAATGCATGATTGCTTGTTGATGATTCAAGGAATTAGAATTTGATGAGTTATCATAGGCTGAAAGTCACTAGGGATAGGATTTGAGTATGTTTGTGAGTTGATTTTGAGTTGATTATGGAATTGAGATGTTTGTGAATGTATGAAAGTGAAGTAGATGAACTTTAGCCTTAACAATTTGTAAATAATCTATGTTACATTTCCTTAAACACCAATAATTATTTGATGAAAATACCAAAAAGAGTTTTTTGTGTTTTTGTGAATTTATGATCTAATTGAGTTAGAATGCAAGAGTTGTCGAGTGTTGCACAAGTTCCTTGGGAGAGAACGATATTTTTCACTTGCTACGTTGCGACCGGTGCACTTGTCGTTATCGGGGATTTGTTTGTTGTGTTTAGTCTAAATAATGTTGTTACCAATTTTGGCTTTTTCATTCAATTGTATATCCATTTTATGTTTAGGTGTTTTGTAAAACTTTTTTATCTCTTTTCATGTGACTCTACAATTTCATGGATTATTTGCTTTCTATTATGAAATTATTCAATATGTGGATGTGGTGGCCTTTTGATGAGTTGTTTAACTTTTGCTTGAATATGACTCATATATCTTTGAGTGTTTGAGAGAATGTGTTAGAATTTGAGAGATATTTTGGAAGTCGTCTTTGATATTGAATTAACTTTTGCATGATTCTTTGAATACATACACACAATATTAAGGAAGAAAAAGGCATTTGTTGTTTATTGTACTAAAGCTTCTTGGCCAAATAGCCAACCTTTGTGCATACAGGTATTCATTTGTGACCCTTTTGAGCTTTGTTGAATTTTTCTTCTACTCTGAACCTTTGAGCTATTATCTTAACCAACACCCTAGAGGAAGAGAACAAGTATTATGCTTTGAATATAAGTTTGGTTGACATAAAGTTTGGGGGAAAATTGATTGAGAGAATTAGAAAAAAAATTCTGAAAAATAAATTGATCATTTATATCCTATCTTTTTATACCTTTGATAAAAATAAAAATAAAAATTAGGGAAGAAAGAAGAGAGCAAATGCAAAAAGGAGGCACATATTAAAATTAAAGGTTGAGAAATGAAAGGAGTATGGTTGATTGGATTGTATGTGGGAGTTGAGGATGATCTTAAGTGATTGATGCATAAACTAGTTTTCCTTTTCTCAAGGGTGACTTTGAATCCAAGAAAAACTATTATTCTTCTAAGGTAAGCCAAGTTTGAACCTCAGAAAGACCTTTTGATCATCAATTATGTGTGTTGTGTGTGAATTAGATTATGTGCAAAAGTTGATAGAGATCTATGATATGCTTTCCAATGAGTTTGAAAAGCACATGTGAGAGCAAATACTGATTTTGTGAGCTTGGATTAATATTTGCTCTGGTTTTCATATTTCATGTAGGGGTTGGGGTTTGAGTTGATAAATGGACCATGCCATATCTGTTTGAATTTTTGGAAATGCAAGTGAATTTTCTTTGTTTTGTGTAGAGTCATTGAATTAAGAGATAATTTATTTCTTAGTGTATTGGGCAGTTTAGATATGTCTTGTTTTGTTTGTTAGGTTAACTTTTCTGTGAGGACATGAAAAGATATAAGCTTGGAGGAGTTGATAAGTGTGATTAATACTTGTTATTCATGCTTATTTCTTACCTTAAATTTGTATTTATTCATGTAATTGGTGTTTTCCTTATGAGAAGATGTAATATTTTTTTTGTTTAGTTCAAGTTAAATGTTATTATGCCTTTTGTAGAATATTATGGAGGAAAGTGAAGATTTGGAGAGTTTTGGAGTTTGTTGTCAAGACCCTTTTCACTCAGCCACAATTCATTCGCTCAATGAAGAATAAAAATTCTCACTGAACGAGTATATTCTCTCGCTCAGCAAGAAATAGTAGTTAAAAGAAAATCAAAAGTTGATTTTTCGCTCAACAGGTGTGTTCTCTTACTTAGTAAGAGGTGAATTTATGAAAGTGGTTATTATGTTGTGAATTAATGAGAGAAAGTAGTTCTGAAGTGTGGGAACACAAGGGAACTTGTTGAGGTAAGATCGTCTAGAGAAGAGATTGGATCGTCTAAAGAATCTTTGGTTTTGAAATTTAACAAACAACATTAAATGAAACAATCATAAGTAATCAGATGTCTAGGAAAATGGAAGGAACATAGATATATCTCGCAAAGAACAAAATTTCATTCTCGAGTAGTCATAACAAAAAGTAGTTGAACACCAAATAATAGACAACATAGAATCATCTAAGCGCAAAGCCAAATCAGAGTAAGAATCAAAGGATTTATCTTAGGCCACGCAAAGCGCATTAATATTAAAAAGCGAAAGAGATAAGCTAAAAATGTCAGAGCGGTGCAACAAAATGGTTAACGTGAACAACAAACCAAGAGGGGGGTGAATTGGTTTCTTATCGCAAATTGTGCCTTTAATAATGTTCTCTTGTAATTCAATTTTCTTAACAATAAATTAAAATAATTGTAAAAAGTGTAAGGAAGAGAGAGAATTGCACTGGTAATTTTATATTGGTTCAGATTACAAGGATCATCGTCTAGTTGTTAATCTCAAATGAAGATTAACGCTCAACTAAAACAAAACCAACAAACTGTTATAATCACAAAGAAACAACAAGTTTAAGGTTTAGAATACCTCTCTTGTTACCACAAGAGATGAAACTCGTTTCCCTTGAAAGCCACAAGGGATGAGCACCTCCTCCGAATGCTTCATGAAGGATGACCACCTCCTTTGAATCTTCACAAAGGATGACCACCTCCTTTGAATCTTCACAAAGGATAATAGGCTTGACTCAATCAAAAAAACCTACATAGGCTAGTCAAGACATTATGCTTACAAGATACATACACACTCACTAAGTGATAGGTATAAAAGTGTCTAAGTGAATCTCGCTATGCAAGAGACTCAAAATCTGTCAAAAGAAACAAGCATTACAACATCATTTAAAGAACATATGCACAAAATGAAAAAAAAATATACCTTTAAGTATAGAGGACAACACTTCACTCTTAAGAAGAGATATAATACAAAACATTGTTATCACACAATTAATCAATGTTATAGAAGAGAGGAAGACTACTAAGACAAGGTCAGAGCGTCTAGTATCCTCATATGTCTTGAAGTTTAACGAACAACGATAAGCAAAATGAGTGTTTGACAAAGTGTTCTCTTTGTGAAAAATAATATCGTTAAAAGAGAAGTTTTTGTGAAAAAACATTGTGAAATTTGAAGGTCTAAAGGAAAAACCTTAGTAAACAAGTTGGTATCTCAGTAAACACACTAATAAATGATATTTCAGTAAACATGTCAATATGTCATAAGAGAGTCTTGTTAAACGCGCTCTTGCTATACATGGCTAAACAATGTTAAACAATCTCTCACTATATCTTGCGAAATAATGTGAAAAATGATGTTTTTGGAAAACTCCTTAAAAGTTATAAACAACACTCAAAAAAATGAATGAGTTGAGTAACATTGTCCTAAACGCGCTTTTGCACCAAATAGAGATCACTAAACAAAGTGTTGTTAGTAAACACTTTGCATAGGCCAAACGATACCTTATACCAAACAATATTTTCATCCAACGATGAAACCTTTATGAATAACAAAGTCTATCTCTTTTATAACACTGAAGCTAAAAGAAAGTTTATTCAATATAGTGTTAACTCAATCAAAGCTCTTAAGAATATACCTGTAATGCATGACCACTAAACGCTACACTTAAATATCCTTTGATAAAGTATCTAATGTTTTACACCATCTAATAATCAAATATATGTATGCTTTATCAAAGGATGCATTTATTAATGACATGAGAAATGATAAAATGTTTTAAACACACAATACGGCCTAACGCTTATCAACATTCAAAATATTTAATACATTTTGATGGTTATATACCTTGTTCTTGATATTTCAGCAGATCACTAAAGTAAAAAGATATGATCATAATCACTGCACCCAAGAAAAAGACGTTGTGAGAGATGAAGAACATTCTGGGAATGTTTCCCTTGAAGTCTTCCACTCTGTCACATCATACAAGCTCGGTTTTGCTAAAGGATATGATAAAGCTCTGAACCTCTACAAAGTAGACTAAAGCCTGACTTCCCACCTAAAGGCCACCCGCTTTCCTAAAGTCAACTTCTTTGTCGATCATCTTTCAAGAAAAACTAATAGACGAAAGCTTAAAGAGAAGACAATAAGAATAAAATAATGAACTTGTGTACCCTAAAACAAGTTTACTATGCTCATATATCATCTGAAGTTGAATATTTTTTTTTTGGAAGATAAAAAAACTTAACAAATCACATAATTCTTTGTATTGTTTATATCCTCTCTTTAAGAGTTATCCATTTGTACCTTTGCTCATAATGTTGTTTGCTCATAACGGTATTTAGCTTAATTGTGTTAAACAATTTAGACGTGTTGTCTAGGGTTGAGACCAGAAGTGGTTATAATACTTGTAAACCAAAAGTGGTTAAACTTGAACTAGTCGTGTTGACTTGGTGAAACAAGAGTGATGAGAATACTCATTGTAAACTTCAAGAGGTAAAACTCGTGTAATCTTTTTAAAGATTAGTAAACTCTTTAAAAGTTCTTAAGAAAAAACTTAACGTAGGTTAAGTTGAGTGAACTAATATAAAATTTGTGTTTTACTACTTTGTTTTTTGAAACATTTTCCATTTACGCCCTCCATAAAAATCAGTTTCTAAATATCTCATACAAATTATATCTTTTATAAATAATTAGACTATGCTTTGCAAAAAAATATTATTCACTTGCTTTAATGTTTTCATATGATTTTAAACCTGCCATCTAAAAAAACATTTTTTTAAGATTTGCCACTAAATATCTCCAAAAAAAAAAAACATTTTTTAAGATTTGCCATTGAATATAATACCAAATTGGGTTCATTTATACCAAACTTTTTATTCCTTAAGAAATATAGTATAAAAGTGGGCAGAGTTGACTAGTAAACTTATTTCTAGAACTTGGAACGCAAGACATTTGGAAAATTATTATAATTAATTTATTATTCCATTAATTTGTTATTCTATTCACAATCATTAATTAGAAGTATTCATATGTTCTCTTCTCTTTATTTAAAACATTAACATAGTGTTCTCTTACTTGTGTTTAACAAAAGTTATAAAGTTTAATAAATAAATTTCACTAGAGTCGTAGGGTAAAAATTTGTCTTGAATTGTTAACTTGAATAGTTTTTTTTTGACGGGTTTCGGTTAAATTACTATCTTAAAGTTTACGAAGCTGGATAAACATTTTCAATCAAATTTTAAAATTGAACATAAATATTTTGATAAGTTATTATGCTAAAGGTCATGAAAATTGGATAAGACGTAATAATTTTTTTTTTCAAAATCACTAAGTTAAAGTTCATGAAAGTCAAACATTTTCAATCAAATTTAAGTTGGATAAAAGTTTTTTACTATATTTAAATTTTTAGTGTCTTTAAAACTGAATTTTTATGTTAGATAAAGTCATTTTTTTTACTAAATTAGGTTTCATTATGTCAAATAAACATTTTTTTACCCAAATGGATAATAATTTTTTATTAGTAATTACAATAGACTTGAATAGAAATATACACTCAAAATATAAGTTAAATATTTTGGCAAAATATTTATATATCAAAGTAGTTCATACATTTATTAAGATACAAAGTCTAAGAAGAAGGTGTCTCGTCAACTAACTCATTATCATCAATTATTCATAATCAAACTAAAGTTAAGAACATCCAATCAAGGTTGGAGAAATGATGAGTGGATGATAGAGTTTACTTTATTGTAAATTTTAGAAATTATAAATTTACTTTTATACGTTAAATAGGTGTAAATAATAATTTTTTATTTGAACCTGATAAGTCCAATAAAGTTAGGGGTGTAAGCATGGTAGACAAATTTGAAGTCAATGAAGCCCAAGTTCTACCCATTCCATTCTTGACCAAGATACCAAAGTTAAACAAAGAAATAAGCCAGGCATAACAAGTGTGAATGAAGCACGAAAAACCCAATTCTAACATTAATTAAGCAAGATTTACTTTTATTTTATTTTAAATTTTGAAATTCAATTTTTTATCCTTTTAAGTCAGTTTAAATTTTAAGCAAAAACTTTTAGGTTTCTAGAGTTGAATTTGCATTTGATTCCAAGGCACATTTGAGATGCATTTAAGCTTAGAAATTTAGAGGCCAAGGTTATAAATAGCCATTCCAAAGTTTATTTATTTATTACTTGAACTGATGAGTTGAACCATCAACTTCATTTCATTCGTTAAACCAACCTTTTTATCTAATAAACAAAATCGTCCAAATGAATCTCCATCGGTAGTTCCCGACATGTCTCAATGTGTTGCTTTACTACATTTTTTGCGAAAAAATAAAATAAACTTGTTCCTATCTAAAATTTGTCATGTTTAAACAAAATCGTAGCTAGTTTTAAGACCTCATAAACAACTTTCATGCATGTGCTTCAAGAAAATATTTCAATAATCTACACCTTATTATAACACATAACTGACCACCCTATTATAAGATGCTTGCATCATTCATGTTTCATGTTTTGTTGTGAAACCAATTTTAATTTTTTTATTCCCACCTAGAGATATATGGATTCATGAAAAGCTTTCTCTATCTCTATTATTATCTTTGATTCTGTTCGGTAGCACCGTTACACATGAAAACGAAGATGGATAATGACGCACCGCAAGAACAAGTGTTGCATGGTCTATACAATGTGGCAACTAATGACCCTGTCCACGTCTCACCCTCTTTTCTATTACTATCAGATCAAACCTTTCCATTTTTGTGTCTCTTTGCATTCATTTTATTTTACTCACTTGTTAGAGGGAAAAACCGTGTCGTAGGTTATGGCGATGAAACTCAAGTATGTGTCTTCCATTGCGGAGGATCTCATCCGTAGATGTGCACAGTAATCTCTCTCTACTCTTACACCCTTTTACATACCATTTGCTAATCATAGTAATAATCTTATACGAGGTTGTTAGAATCATATGATAATTATGTAACGTGTTCTTTTACTTTCTCCATGTTGAGTAGTTGTTTTCCAAGAGATTAAAGTGGAGCCAATTAATTCCATGTTCTAATTTTGTGGTTATCATGAAATGTCATCAACGTTGGTTACTACCATTTTGATCATACTACTTATAAACCTGTCCATATTTCCACATAGAGTACAGATAGATCTGTAACAGTGTAAATTATTGATTTCAACGATGATTAAACATTGTGTTATGAAATGAATCATGTTGGATGTTTTGTACTGAGTGCAGTCACACAGGCAAGTTCTGTTAACCATTGCTGTGTATCAATGCATGGTTATCAAGAAAAGATCATCATGAATCGCTAACTACTAAATTAACTTTGCCTTTTTGGTACTTAGGAAATTGGATACTTCGGTAGAGAGTTTGGTGGAAGATTTTGAAGGAGGATGGAATCCTCAAATGGGAGACTACTGCAAAAACTTAATTGAATTTTGCAGTGGGAAGGCTGTGAATGGAATGTGCCACAACATAAAGGAAAACATCTATGATGGCTCATTTAGCAGGTTGACATATGACATGATGCTTGCCTGGGAGAGACCTAGCTACTTCGATGAAGAGCTTTCGGTGTGCAGATTTATTTCTCTCTCTGACAAACTTTAATATTTTGGACGAAACTAACATCATAATATAAACAAATAATGGTTATTTTTACTGTGTTTTGTTATAATGTACATGCAGAATTAACAAGCTATTAAAATGGAAAAAATTTAGACGTTTGATAAATATGTTTGGGACCCATATCATCCTGCAGTGGTTGACTGTGGTGGTTTCATGCTTCAGTTTTTTTTATGAATGTTTATCAGTTCCAGAATCTATTTCTACTTACCAAATTCTCTTGGTCTAAGGCATGTGAGATTACATTTACTTACTCAAGTAGGCTCTTCAAGACTTCATGTCTTCAAATTATAGGTCATTGAACATTGGCCTAGGATCTGGTCCTGTTTGATCTGAACTTCGGTGTTATCACCTTTAATATGAAACAAATTTTCATCTAAGGGGTTTTGTTCTTGTTTCTTCTACTCATGTTATTCAATCCGATGAAGCTTTTGAGGTTTGCAGGAACCTACAGCCAAGGAGAAAGAAGAAAAGAAGATAACTAAGAAAACCACTGAAGAACAGGATGATATCTCTCTCTTCTATTCAGACATCATGCCCCTCCTCGTAAGAGAATCCTTTCTCCTTGTACCTATTATAATGAAGAATAGAGATGATGGTTTAAAAGCTCCACCCCCACCCCTCTTTTGTTTCAAGAATCAGTTTGAATTCAAGCCTTACGCAGTCTGAATGCATGAACTGAAATTTGTCTATGGATAATTTACATGAAAAGGGATGTATACTGTTTCTTGCATTTGAACCAAGCCAGTTTGATAGAAGTAAACAAAATATTTATGGTTTTAGGTGTTTAGATAGTTTCAACTGTAACTGGTCACCCTTTGTTAATTCTGTTTTGTTATCATAATTCATAGATTATGTTGTTGCCAGGTTAATGATGAACCCAATGTTGGAGAAGATGCATTTGTGTGGTTAGGATCATTAGTACCATTAGTTGCAGATGTAGCAAGCGGAAGGTTCACTTTTGAAACTCTAACAGCATCGACAGGCTACAGGCTGCATTTTCCAGCATACGACAAGTTCTTGAAAGAAATGGACAAGTAATGCACTCATCTGATGAATGTTTTTTTTTTTTTTTTTGGTTACTTGTCCATTTGCAAGCATTTGGAATTCATTAGTATACTAGCTAGGAAAATCCTCTGATGCTTTTTAGGCTTCGTTTGGAGTACTGTTTAGCAATATATCTTCTTTAAAATTTGATGCCTATCTTAGATTATTTGATAGGTGAACATATAAGAAAGATAAGCCTCTTATTATCATGATTCCATAGGTGCATACGGCATTTGAAGAAACAGGCAAAACCAAATGGGGTGGAACTGGCTGAGGATGAGTATATATTACATGTAGATGGAACAGTGGTGAGTCAGAGAGTAGTTCGCCACATTGGAACAACAAGTTGGCCTGGTCAGCAGCTTGGTCTATCGAATCATCAATTCAACAATGTTTTAGAATTTGTCAAAACATTCGTAAAAAATGTAAATGTTGCTTTGGTTTTAATTGCCAGGTAGGCTTACCCTGACCAATTACTGTCTTTACTTTGAGGCTTCTGGAGTAATCAAATATGAAGATGCTCTCAAGATAGAACTCTTCAAGAATGTTGAACAGAGTGTTAATCCCGGTGCCACAGGTCCCTGGGGTGCTCAACTTTATGACAAAGCCATAGTCTATGAATCAGCTGATTTGTAAGGACACTAGCCATAACGTTGTTCTGCTTAAGTTTGTCAGTACCACCTTAATGTAATATGATTATTATTATTATTATTATTATTATTATTATTATATATAAATATATAATCTTAACTTATGTCATTAACGTGAATAGTTTCTTCTTTTCAAATTTCTAGATCAGAGACAGTTGTACTGGAGTTTCCAGAGCTTACAAGTTCGACAAGACGTGATCATTGGCTTGCTCTAGTAAGGGAAATAATGCTTCTCCACAGGTTTTTATCGAAGTACCAGATAAAAAACCCAGTACAGACGTGGGAGATGCATGCAAGGACAATGTTGGGAATCATAAGGCTGCATGCAGCAAGAGAAATGCTAAGAATATCACCACCTGTCCCAACAAAATTCTTAATATTTTCCCTATATAATGAGATACCAAAAGGAGATTTTGTGCTGGAAGAGCTCGCAGATAGCCTCAAGAAAAACAACTATAGCCATTCTAGTAGTGCAAGTTCTATCCTAAGCAGTATGAACATTTCTAAGACAATAGTTTCTGATGTAATAACAGATGAGGCAACTCATGCAGATGAAAGTGTTTACGAAGTTGACGGAGAACCCTCGTTAGAGACTGCTATCCAACAATCCAGGGAGGAAGAAAGGGAAATTCTCATTGCTAAAGCTACCACCGAAGAATTAAAGGAGGAAGGAGTTATTGACAGTGTTTTGGTTATAACGGTAAGGGTGAAGTTTAGCCTAAACAAAGCTCATAAGTATCATCAATTTGCTGAACTCTGTGAAGAACAGTGATTGTCCAAAATAGAGTTGTTTCTTTGTAGCTGAAATTATATTATGATGTCTTTTCATAAATTTGTTTATGCTATGAGAAATGTGAAGTTCATTGTCAACATTTTAATGTTGTAGGCTATGGTAAAAGATTGCTTTATTTTTTGTAATCAACTCTTCATTTGAGACTCAGATTTCAGGATGGTCATGGAATGGAAAGAAGGCTTCACAAGTTTGTAGTTTAGACTTAACTTGCTGATTTCATTGTACAGGAACTATTGAAGCCACTCAAAAGTGTGGTCCCTTGGTGTCGACAAATCTTCTCATGGGAAAGGCCATTATTAACTCTTGCTGTTCTTGCTGCATCCCTTGTTATCACCTATATGTAAGTTTGTTTTTTCTAAACTTATTTATTTTCATTACCGTAAGTGGGTTTTGCTATAGAATGAAAAACTGTAACATCGACTGCATAATTGCAGGGAATGGGTTGGCAAGGCATTTGCAGTTTTGTTGATTTGGGCAATAAGAAAGATGCTTGAGGCAAGACGAAACAAGATTTATGAGAAACGCACGGAGATAGTAGTCAGTAGATCTAATATGTCTTCTGATCAGTCTACAATGGAAAGCATTGTCTCAGCCCAACAAGGATTGTACACTGTTCATGAGCTGATGCAGATAGCAAACATAGCAATGCTAAAGATATGGTCAATACTTATTTCAAAGGCTGATAAGGTACTTTCTCCTTACACTTCACAATATATTAAGACCAATACATAATTCAAACATCTCATGTTTGCCTCACTTTTGTATCATAATTCATAGTGGATTTTGCTCCTTCCATCCTATAATGTGATGTTACAATTTAAGGTTGTTTTTGTTTACAACATAAATATCCTTGTTCCTTTTGCAGCATGCAAATTTAGTGATGGTGGCTATGGGTGTGTTGGCGGTGTTATTGGCAGTGATTCCATTCAAATTCTTCCTTATGGGTCTGATTATCCAAAGCTTCACCATGACATTAGGAAAATCCTCTGAAACAGGGAATAGAAGGTTGAGGGAATGGTGGGATTCAATACCAATCGTTCCTATTCGAGTAGTAGACGATGTTCCTGACACTGGTGACCACAACCTTGCTTATTAGATTCTCTAGTATATGAGTTTACATTGTGTAGCCTTTGTTCTGCAGCTGCAACACCCTTTTTACAAGGGAACTGCTTAGTGTACATAGCAATAGAAAAAGACTCAAATAGTCAAAATAAATGTCTAAGTAATAAAGATTTGAATCAGTTTTGCTGAATTCTGTCAAAAAAAAAGGTAATAATTTTTCTAATCCAATCAAATTAAGCTTTTTTGTTTTATTACTTTTTTCTTAGCTATAAGAGACCTAAGATACTTTCCAAATATGGTAAATGGCTCCTAGATTCTTCCACCATAACTTAGTTTAAGGTACTAAACTGCACAAAGATTTTGTCTTTTTGTTAGTTATAATCCCTTATCAATATTCTAAGTGTCTCAACAATCATAGGTAAACAATTTATTTTGAATATATGCTAACACCACCAACATGTTCTATTAAATGGATTTAATTTAAGTCTCCTTACTATTATCAAAGCTCTACACATGCTCTATATACTTTAACTAAGCCTGTGGAAACTGAAAGTATAGATATATGGACAATATATCTCCATAATCATTGTTAAAATTTGACAATTTATATAATTCATAATTAATTCTTCCATATCAAACGAAAGAGGTGAGTAAATATTTAAGATTATTTTAGATCGAATTTTAATTTAAATAAGAAAAATTCAATGTGAAATCAAACATACACAATGTTTACTCGAAACAAATCAAAACATTTTTGTGTAGAGTTTAATCTTATTCGTGATTATTTTATTTAAACTTGTTTTAACTTATAAAATTAATTAAAATTCTCCAAAAATGACTTTTTAGGAAAGAAAAAAAGTTTAGCTCAGAATTTGTAATTAACAAAAATAAAAGTTAACTCATGAATAAACTCATTTCTTTAATTTTTCTCTTCTAAAAGTATTTATAAAAAATTATCTTAATAAACTCATAATCAAATTTGTCTTATATATCAATTCTTTAACGCGAAGCCGAATACTTAGGCATAAGTCTCAAATATGGAGAATTTAATCTCAAAATAGGTTTATCCTATGAAGACATTTTTGTGTGGTGCTTAACCTTTTTTTCATCATATTCTTCTTGATCCTTTATAGACAATCTTCATATTTTATAGTTCAATGTAAGCATTGATATAAGGTTTTTGAGATTATTTTGATTTTCAAATATGCATATAAACAATGTACAATATTTTTAAGTTGAAACGTATCTCGCACTAACCGGATTATCAATGAGTTAACGAGGATTGACATATTATTGTTATATTAATTATTTAAAATGATAAAATATATATTAATTGATATATATACATAGGTTCCCTCACTTGGAACAAGATCATCAGTACAAAGCCCAACAACTCATACTATTTTTATAATGTGTACTCCTTACAAAATGTTTTAATTATTCTATTTTCAATTCTGATTGGTCAAATGTGTAGAGTTTCTCTAGTGTGAATTTCTTATTGTGAAACAAATGAAAAGTGAAAAAAAAAATAGAGAAACCTTTTAATAAAAAAATTGTAGAATAAAAAGGGTTCTGTCTTTTCAAACATCTCATATAAAAGAAAAAAAAGAAAAATTTTATTTGTTCAACTATAATATATAACAATAGCAATAATTCCGTAATTGATTGTAGAAAATAAACTACACAAATTTTAGAAAATAACTACAAAATTCAATGGACAAAATAATTCATTGAAATGTACTAAATAAAAAAAAAAGACTTTAAAATCTCAATAGATACTATCAAATTTTATTGTACTCTAGAAAAAAAAATATAAGATTTTTTTATTAAATTTCGTAAGATTTTTTAATCTTCAAAAATCTTAATCAAATACTCCATAACGTTTTTTATTAAAAAAATCTTCTAAAATATTTTGGAATTCCAATTCAATACATTTCCTAAACTTTAAAAAGAAAAAAAAAATTGAAGTGGAGCTATAAAATTAAGAGCTTGTATTATAAAAATAGACCAAACACACCTTTAAAGTTTAATCTAGTCAAACTTATTTGCTGGGATATGATGCTACAAAATCCACAAGAAAGAACTTTCCACGTATGTGATATAAATGAACTATAAATGAAGCAGTTTGCAAATCAATTTGAAGAGAATTTGTCAGCTATATTCAAATTAGGGATTAAGGTTATCTACTTTGAATATTTACTTACCAATTTCGTAAGAAGAAAATCACTTTTTTTTTCTTATATGGGACAAAACTACACGTAAAAATCAACCAAATCTGGTTAGGGATGTGGAAAATGAAACATTAATTTTATTTAATAGTTTTTTGAAATGATTTTCTTCAATTTTACTTCACTATTTTAAAGATTATCAATTCAATCCTATTTTTTAAAAAAGAATTTCATTAAATTGAAAATAACAATATTATAACAATATGTGATATGAACAATAAATAATATATCATTAGTTAAAATTAATTTATTCAGAAAAATAACACACAAAGAATAACTATCATACGTCACTATGATGAATTTAATGAAAAATATATTAATTAAAAATAGTTCAGATTAAAATGATTTAAAATAATATAATAAAATTAAAAAGAGAGTAGATATTGTCTTTGTTTTCCCTAATTTGCAACAACAAAATTAGGTGACGGTCAAGACGGTGCTTTTTCCTTTATGCTTTCCAGTGATAAAAAAGAAAAAACGTTATCCGTTTGGCGTAGCCCTTAGGTATATAAATCTGTGTACAGAAAACGTCAGTGGTCATGGTTATCCGTTATGTTTGACTGAACAGGTTTGTCAAAGTCACGATGCCAATTTAGTGCCATTTGCTTTTAAATTGGGTAAGTTGCTTTAATATGAATGCATTTCCTTTTTAATATTGATTCTTTCATATTAACTCTTTCCATTTTTTAACCGTTAATAAATGTAATAACATATATATATATATATATATATATATATATATATATATATATATATATAAAGATGGGGCAAAAACTGAATTAAAATAAAAGGGAGGGGCTTTTTAATTAAAAAGACCCAGTTTTAATGTTTGTTGTTAGACTTTCTAAGAAGTAGAAGTCATTCTCTCAAGAACACTTTATCTCTCTAAAACTCTACTCTTTACTCTTCTCTGCATTCTTTGTAGGATTTTTCTCTATTGAGTTGTCGGATTGATGATTAGGAGGTGTCCAAACGTTTACAGTGTAGAGGACTGCACAACTGACCAATCAATTTTTGGATTCTAGCTCGTAAGCTGTTTTTCCCAATTCCCCGCATGTTCTTAAACCTGGATCATGCAATTTTTGTTGGTTGCATGTGTATTTTGTTTTTCTTCTTCAATTCTCTGTTCAATTCTAGCTCTAAGAGTTGTTATTTGTCGAGTTTCCTTGCGGTGCAAGGTATTGTCGAGGTGTTTCTATGAGCTGGGGCTGTGAATCATGTGTTGTTCTGTTGTTTGAAGCAAAATTTGGGTTTTTGTAGTGAAATTGAGTTGTATGTATTGGAATGCCTAATTGTAAAACTATGAATTGATGTTTGTGAATTAATTTAGAGGAGGTGTACTACTGTAATTGAATTTGTTGGAGGTATGAAATCTGTTATAACAGTTATTGGGTAGGAGGTTAAGTGAATTGTAGTGTTTTAGGACATTTTAGAGGAAGTGAGGTAGTGAATTTGAGAATTAGAGGTCAAAGGCTCATTTGGCCTGTTGGGGCAGTCTAGGGAAGTTATTTGTGACTTGCTTGAGTCTTTTAAATGGTCAAAAACATGTTCAAAGTGGTAGAATTGAATTTGGGTCCTTAAGTTGATGAATTTAGTGTTTTAGAGTAAGAATTGGTTCATAATCACTTTAGATTGATGGTAGGGAGGTTTAGAATCACTTGGACAAGTCTAATTAGGCATATAACACAATCTAGGGGTGTTAGAAGTTGGAAAAAATAGTTAGAAATGGTAAATGATGTGTGAGTTGCATAATTTTGCAAAATTTCGTTCTACAGATTATGCAGACTCGTTGAGCGAAGGGTTTCGCACAATGAGTCTTTATGGCGAGGTGCTCTCTGTTTGGTCATTCACACAACGAGTTTGTGCGCTATGCGAGTGACTGGAGAGAGTTGTCCTTTGTCTGCTGATTCGCATAGCGAATCTGACCGCTGTGAGACTGGTAGTGGTCTGGGATTACTGCCAGTTCAATTCGAATGGCGAATTGGTGCGCATAGTGAGTGTTTGGGGGTTTGGTCTTTGTCTAAGCTTTCGCATAGCGACCCAGGTGCGCTATGCGAGAGGCTTGAGGTTTGGTACCTCTGCGAGTTAATTCGCACGAGTTATGTCACTGTGTGAGAAACTCCTGGTCTCGCTCTGCGAATGGGGTGCGTTGTGCGAGAGTTCTGAGTTTAGTTTACTATCTCTTCCTTTTGTCTTGTGTTATAATATGTTGGATGTTGCTTGATTTATGAAGTATGTTTGGGAGTGTATTGTATTATAGAGGATAAACATGGATGTTAATTACAGTTAAAAAGATGTGATTATAAAGTTATGAGGTATGTTTCAAAGTAGAATCTCTTGGTGAGATTCCAGTTTGTTTAGAATGAATGCAGGAGCTCAGTTTTGGGGGTTATCCTGAAACTCCAATGGTCTATCATTTTCAAGTAGAGAGGATTGAACCATGTCGTAAGGAGTAGCAGGAGGTCTTAGTCTTGGGGGCTTCCAGTATGTCTCAAGGCCCGAAACAGACTAACCTCGTGTGTGTGGTAGGGTGAAACCCATTGGCAATAACTTTGCAAAGCAGTAAAGGCCACCACGAGTGCACAACCCGTCATAGCTTGACAATCATTCTAAGTCCGGACGAGTTAAGTCTAGAATATAACATGTTAGGATATGTGATTTAGTCTACTTTGTTTGAGTTGAAATCTGTATGTTGTATGTTATTAAATATGGTGTGATTTTTGTATAACTAGCTCACCCTTCTGCTTGCTTTTGTGTTTTGTATGTGTGGTGTTTTCTTTTGCTATGATCATCCATTGGATATGAGTAGAAGTAGATGAGGTGCTCCTGGAGCTTGGAGAGCGACGACACAATGTCTGGTGTAGTTTTAAAATACTCTTTTGTATATAAAGTTTTATATTTTATAGCCATTTTGGATGATTATAAAATTAACTCTTTATTTATAAGTTTCTAACTGTTCTATTATATTATAACGTTGACCACTATTTTATATAGTTTATACTATATATTTTGAGATGTTACAACTCTTCTCACTTTAACATTACTTTTTCAATTTAAAATTTAATTTAATTTTTTCGAAATATTACATATAGAATATATATATTGAAAAAACATATAAAATAAATAAATTAATAAGAAAATAATATATTTTTTTCAAATTGTAAAAACCAACCTTTTTATCATGTGGAGTAACATTGTCCTAGTTTAAATAATTATTCAGGGAGTTAATTTAGTTATACTTGACAAATAACATAAACCCATTCAAACTATTTTAATGAGGCTAGATCTAACTTAATATTTAAATATATTTTCGTAAAATAAAATATCTGAAACCGTCTTGACAGTTGGGTACGATTTACTTTTATCATGTCAAAATTATTATTATTATTATTATTATTATTTTCTCAAAAACTGAACAAAACTGTCAGTGATGTTCCCGTTGAACCTGTCGGCAGAATTATAACCATCCACGCGTCATCTTCAAAACGAATCAGACAAACAAAAATAGCTATCAACTATCATATAAAAAAATGTTAAAATATTTAGATTTATAAAGGTATTAACGTTTTAATTAAACCGATTATTAAAAAATATTGTATTTTAAATTTAAGTCGGTAAGGAAAAGAAGTTGGGTAGTGGGAATAACGTTCTTTCCTACTTTCTCTTCTTCTGATACGGAAAGTGGGTCCATCTTATCCTCTTTCGGATCCTTCATTTATGGCCCATAATGGTCGGTGGGTCACCTTCTCCCTTATTCCACGCTACCCTAATTAATCCATCATGCTTTTAACTATTTTTCAAATACTACAATCACTTTTCTTTCTTTATTAATGTATTCTTGTGAAGGTAGACCATACACTGGTTTTTACTCTTTTATCCTCCGTAGTTTAGTTTAGGTCTAAGTTATAATATTAGTTTCTCACGTTCCTTAACTTTTTTTATGATTTAGTAATTCTTAAAAAAAAGTGAAATTGAAATTCGATGTTAATTTTTGTTGTGTATTATATAATATTTTAGTTTAATATTAGTATCAAATAGCACAAACAACTTAAATATTAAAATGAAATGTTATTTGATAAGTAAAAAAATTTAATATAAATTTTTAAAATTAAGTTTGAGGACTGAACATAAATATTTAATTTCATTTAGAAACTAAAAATATATTTATTTTGGTCCAATTGTAAACTCAAATTATTTATTTATTAAATTAAAGTAGTACCGAAACATTTAATTAATTGAAATAGAAAGATAAATGTGTGTATAATTCATAATTAGACTAAAGCTACAATGTTCTAAATTATTGAGAAAAAAATAAGTGAAAAAAATCACATATAATTACTAAAGTTGCATTGTATTCTTTGATTTATTTTTTGTTTTTAAACAAGAGGACAAGAAGAACAAAGGGAATCATATTATGTATTTGGACTAAATTAAGCCCTCATACATCCTCTTTTTCTTTTTTTTTCTCTCTTGGGTTAGGTTAATTAGTATCTATCATAGAGTTTCAACTTTTTCCTAGCTTTTGTTTTTTGACATGGAAAAAAGAAAAAAGAAAAATAGAAATGGTTCTCAAAGTAGAATCTAGAATAGAAGGTTAATTACTTTACAAAATATATATTGAATGTTCCTAACCAAAATTTTGGACAGACATTGTCATGAAATTTGCATAATACCAACTTTAAGATTTTTCTCCTTTGTCTTTGCAATTGGTAAGCATAGGATGTTTCTCTCAACAGGTTCCGTGGTACACCAGAAGAGCTACAGTTAGGTTACAAATGCACAAATTTTAACGACACAATTGTCTCAACCCTAACCACTCGACATCTGTTTGATTCCAGGCCTAAAGCTTTTTCCTAGGTCCTTGTCTGATTAATTCTTAAATAAAATATAATTGGTTTTCTATTTATAAAGTCATTGTTGGGTTTGAAATAAGGTTAAATATATAGTAGCATGATGACACTTAATATATTAGTGGTTGAAGTTTGGGTAATTAATGTATTAATTATTAAAATCTTGTAAATAGTTAATGTAAATTGTTAGCTACATTAATTAATCAGCATGTAAACCAAGTTAAATCAAACCATGATAACACTCTTTTCACCAACTAAAACACCACATTCGATTTGATCTTAGAAATTACATGGCATCACAGCTGTCACAAGTATATAAAAAGGAAGATCGTGTGAGGTATCAGATTACACATTTTTCTTTTTGATCTGTAAACAAAAGATTTTTATAAATGATTACACGCAATGAACACGGTGATGGTCATTCGAGTAATTTCAGCCGAATGATGGCCATCTTCACTTGATATACCTCATTTTCTTCCTATAAATAGCGTTCATCTCTTGGGGTAAGAACATACCAAAACCAAAACCAAAACCAAAAGAAGAATACGTGAAAGAGAAAGAACAATGTCAGGAATCATTCACAAGATTGGAGAGACCCTTCATGTGGGAGGGCACAAGAAAGAGGAGGAGCACAAAGGGGAACACCATGGTGAACACAGTGAGTACAAAGGAGAGCACCATGGTGAATACAAAGGGGAGCACAAGCCCGAGCACCATGGAGAAGAGCACAAAGAAGGGTTCGTAGAGAAGATCAAGGACAAGCTCCACGGTGAAGGTGCTGAGGGCGAGAAGAAGAAGAAAAAGGAGAAGAAGAAGAAACATGAAGATGGCCATGGCCATGACAGCAGCAGCAGCAGTGACAGTGATTAGATATCACTGCTGCATCACCTATATATATTATATATGTTAAGCTAAGGTAAACTCTTCTTTTTGTTATCTTGTGTATGTTCTATCAATATTCTGCATGATTTTCTTCATACGATGACGAATTAGGAAATTTCTGATCTTGTTTTCTTGCATTACTTTGATCTGACATTGTATGATTAAAATGGACAAAATCACTAAGGTTCAATGTCATATATGTTCTGATTTTTCTTTTTGTCGTTGTCTGAAGCAGGTGTATGTGACCATAGCAGTGAGGGCTGTGACTTTATTTTCTTGCTTTCTTGTGATCTGCATTTATGAGTGAAAAAAAAAAGTGAGAGAAAATTGTGGTGTGTGGTTGGAGATTGAAGTTGTATGAATCTGTGGTTTGGTTGGTGTGTAATTAGCCCCACTGCTTTGGTTGTATATTATCATATGAAATAAAAATTTAAATTATCAGTTTTAGTATTACATGTACTGAGTTATTCTGATTACACTCTCTTTCGTCACACCTTTTTATAAGAAAACCAAAAACATCGTAATCCAACACAATAAAACAGATCTTAACTTCATTGTATTTTAAATACGAAAATGAGTTGTAACGAAAATAATGAACTATTAATATTTAAGATGAATTAGACTTTCTTTTCAGTGAGCACTCTAATTGTAATTTGACAAATTACCTAAGAAAAAGACATTTTCTTTAAAGATCAAATGATACTACTAAAGAAATGCTTAAATTTAAAGATAAATCACATGAAAGTTAAAGTTTATGCAATTGATATTCCTTAAAGAAAATCAAATGAGTAAATTTTACCAAAGTTTAATACTCTCCTCCTTAAGAAGGAAAATGTACATTGATTGTAATTTAAAAATAATAATTAACTTATTTAATCTTACTTTTTCTGAACTTTTTTTTATTTATGAAACACAACTAACCAAATAAAACATAAATGTTGTGGTACAACACTAATTAACAGTGAAGGTAATTTTTAAATAATATTTATTGAATGAAAAAGAAGGAAATAATTAAAAATTTAATAGAATTATTTGTATACCTTAACCGTATATCAACACTATAAATAGCTATTATAATTAGTATTAATTAAGGAATTAATAGCTGACGATCTAATTTAAAAATAAAAATAATTAGAGTAAAAATGGCTTATGCCTTTATTATAAAGTAATTTATTTATTGATAAATACAAAATTAAAGATCAATATAATTCTTATCTGATTTATTTTTTTAATTTTAAAGTAGTAATAATATAATAAATTAGTAATAAAAAGTAAAAATAAAATATCATTTTTTTCTCTCTCGTGAGCTTCTCGTCTCTTCCTTTTCTTTTACTTTGAAACTCGAATTTTCATCACTTTTGAAATTGATCACACCATTGTGAAATCTAAAAGTCAGGAAGTATTTTGAGTTATACGTGACGAGAGTATCATGAAAGTGGTGGGGGAAATAAAAACTAAGACTATAAAACTCTTAGAATGTTAGGATAAAATATTTATATATTATTATATTTGACAATACCTCCTATAGATGTAATAATTATATTTTTTTTGAAATAAATTCTTGGAAAACTCTAAATATATTAAATATATGCATAATTTCATAATGCTATTAATTGTTATTAATCATGTGATGAACAAATTGGTAGTGTGATGTTTGCTAGTTTGGGTGTTAAAGTAATTTTGGTAGTTTTTTTTTTCTATTTCTTTTTTTTTTTAAATATTCTTTTCTAATGACTAAATATTGTAGTTAGTTTAGAATTCACATTATTAAGAAAATAAAAAATATTAATTAAGACAATTGAAAGGAGAAAAAAATAATTTAAATAATATAATAAGATAATTTTTAGGTGCGCAATTCAATTTAGTAATTTAATTTTGTATTTTATATAAATAAAGTAATTATGTATGATTTAATTACGTAATTTATTTTTATTTTTATGGACAAAATATATATTTTTTATTTTTAATATTATTCTTACTTTTTAATTTCTTAATTTTCTTTTTCTTAAAAGTTTATCTTTTAGAGAAAGTGATGACTTGGGCCCAAGCCCAATTATCTTAGTTTAACATTTTTTTTAAGTTTTATAAAATATGTGTAAAATGTTTTACTCATGTGATAAATATTATGAGGACTTTTAGTTCTATATATAAACATATGGCAACATCCCTTGTAATTCATTTTTGAGATTAATGAATTGTGTATCCTATGGAGATCACTTCAGAATTCAATTCCTTTGAAAGTCCAGGCCAGAGAATCGGTTCTCCTCGGCTACCTTCCATTCACCTCTCCATCTTTCTTCTCCCATTTTACACTTCAGATCTCTCCCTCCTCCATGCCACCATTTTCCCACCACTCTGCCTCAGCCGCGTGGATTACTTAAGACATCATGCTGAATTGGTGGAATGCTAATAACATTAAAGAAATTACGGTTCAAATTCTAATGACATTGAAATTGAAGTTCCAACAAAGATAACTTGATATCACCTTTTAGAGATTGTTGGAGAGATCAAGTTTTGTTACTCTGTTTATGGTATTGTCATAGTGAACTCTTTTTCAGTAACAACAGTCTTGTTGAGTGGACCATATGACGAGGCTGTTGAATGGATCAATAAAACCCCATTTAAAGATTTGCAACGTTTCTCGGTTGTTCTCATTGCTGGGAACTTCACTAAGATTGTTATAGAGAATGTTTTGGAATGTAAAGGCATAAAAGAAGGAAAGAAAAAGAAGTGAAAATTGTGATAGAAATGTTATTCTGATCGATAAAAGAGAAGAAACATTAATTGAGAAGAGATAGATGAACGATGATTGTTTTCACTTTGCTCAATGAAAATGTATATTTATAAAGCAAGATAGTTGGTGAAATAATCACCGTAAGTGGAGCTCTGGTTAGCCATGGAGAAAAGAAGAAATAGAGATATAAAGAAGAAATGAACAAATTTGTATGATACGTTTTTGGCCACCAGAATTTTTGAAAGAGCTCTCACAATATATCAGAATAAATGTTTTATTGATTCCATAATAATCATTAGAAGCAAGCAAAAGGCTGTATATATAAGGATGAAAAAAATCATGCAGCTGTAACAAACTAGATATGTGTAATAACAAACTTTGAAAAACTATTCACTGTGCGATACTATTTAGGGAGGAAAAAGACAAAGACATAACAAATTGTGATGAACATGATTAATTATTTGGTAAGAAAGATTATCCATGTAAATATGATTATAGCATAAGTCAAGGTAATGGAGGTTAGAGCCAAATATGACATCATGCTAAATTGGTGGAATACTAATAACATTAAAGAAATTCTGGCTTAGATTCAAATGATATAGAAATTGAAATTCCAATAAAGATAACTTGATTTCACCTTCTAGAGATTGTAGGGAAAGATCAAGTTTTATTACTCTGCTTGTGATTTTGTCAAAGTGAATTCCTTGCCATTGACAACAGTCTTGTTGAGTGGACCATGTGATGAGGTTGTTGAATGGATCAATAAGACCCTCTTTAAAGATTTGCAACGTTTGTCGATCTTCTCATTGCAGCGAACTTGGCTGAGATTGTTGCAGAGAATGTTTTGGAATGTAAAGGCATAAAAGAGGGAAAGAAAAACAAGTGAAAATTGTGATAAAAAGGTCATTCTGATTGGTAATAGAGAAGAAGGATTAATTGAGAAGAGATAAATGAATGATGAGAATTTTCACTTTTCTCAATGAAAATGTATATTTATAAAGAAAGATAGTTGGTGAGATAATCCTCGTATATGGGGATCCGGTTAGCGACAAAGAAAAGAAGAAATTAAGATATAAAGAAGAAATGAACAAATTTGTATGATAGGTTTTATGCCACTAGAACTTCTGAAAGAGCTCTCATAGCATCTCAAAGTAAATGTTTCATTGATTCCATGATAATCATTACAAGCAAGGCAAAGGTTGTATATGTAAGGATGAAGAAAATCATGCAGTTGTAACAATCTAGATATTTGAAATAACAAACTGTGCAAACCTGTTCACTATGCGAAACTGTTTAGGGAGGAAAAAAGACTAAAACATAACAAATTGTAACGAACAAGATTAATTATTTTGTAAGAAAGATTATCTATGGAAATGTCATTATAGTAAAAGTCAAGGTAGTGGAGGTTATAGCCAAATATGAAATCATGCTAAATTGGTGGAATGCTAATAAAATTAAAGAAATTGTGGCTCTAATTCAAACGATATAGATATTGAAGTTCCAATAAAGATAACTTCATTTTACCTTCTAGAAATTGTAGGATAATATCAAGTTTTTTTACTCTGCTTGTGGTACTGTCATAGTGAACTCCTTGCCATTGATAACAGTTTTGTTGAGTGGACCACGTGACGAGGTTGTTGAATGGATAATAAGATCCATTTTAGAGATTTGATATGTTTGTCAGTCCTTCTCATTGCAACGAACTTGGCTGAGATTGTTGCAAAGAATGTTTTGGAATGTATAGGCATAAAAGAGGGAAAGAAAAAGGATTTAAAATTGTGCTAGAAAGGTTATTTTGATTGGTAGAAGAGAAGAAGCATTAATTGAGAAGAGATAGAGGAATGATGACTGTTTTCACTTTTCTTAATGAAAATGTATATTTACAAAAAATGATAGTTGGTGTGATAATCGTATGTGGGGCTTTGGTTAGCCATGGAGAAAAGAAGAAGTAGAGATATAAAGATGAAATGAACAAATTTGAATGATAGGTTTTTGGCCACCAGAAGTTCCGAAAGAGCTCTCACAACATCTAAGAATAAGTGTTTCATTGGTTCCATGATAATCATTACAAGCAAGGAAAAGGCAAGGTTGTATATGTAAGGATGAAGAAAATCATACAGCTGTAACAAACTAGATATGTGTAACAAATTACGCTAAACTGTTCATTATGCGAAAATCATAACAAATTGTAATGAACATGATTAATTATTTCGTAAGAAAGATTATCCATGGAAATATAATTATATTATAAGTCAAGGTAATGGAGGTTAGAGCCAGATATGACATCATGCTGAATTGGTGGACTGCTAATAACATTAAAGAAATTATGGTTCAGATTCAAATGATATAGAAATTGAAGTTCCAACATAGATAACTTGATTTCACCTTCTAGAGATTGTAAGGAAAGATCAAGTTTTTGTTTCTCTGCTTGTGGTATTGTCAAAGTGAGCTCTTTGCCATTGACAACATTCTTGTTGAGTGGACCACGTGATGAGGTTTTTAAATGGATCAATAAGACCCTCGTTAAAGATTTGCAATGTTTATTGTTCCTTCTCATTGTAGCGAACATGGCTGAGATTGTTGCGGAGAATATTTTGGAATGTAAAGGCATAAAAGAGGGAAAGAAAAAGAAGTGAAAATTGTGATAGAAAGGTCATTTTGATTGGTAGAAGAGAAGAAACATTAATTGAGAAGAGATAGATGAATGATGATTGTTTTAACTTTGCTCAATGGAAATGTATATTTATAAAGAAAGATAGGTCGTGAGATAATTATCGTATGTGAGGCTCTCGTTAGCCATGGAGCAAAGATGGAACAAAGATATAAAGAAGAAATAACAAATTTGTATGATAGGTTTTTGGCCACTAGAACTTTCGAAAGAGTTGTCACAGCATCTCAGAATAAATGTTTCATTGATTCCATGATAATTACTAGAAGGAAGGCAAAGGCTCTATATGTAATGATGAAGAAAATCATGCAATTGTAACAAACTAGATATGTGGAATAACAAACTGTGCGTGCGAAATTTTTCAAGGAGGAAAAAGACAAAAACATAAAAATTGTAATGAACATGATTAATTATTTGGTAAGAAAAATTATCCATGGAAATATCATTATAGTATAAGTCAAGGTAATGGAGGTTAGAGCAAAATATGACATCATGCTGAATTGGGAGAATGCTAATAACATTAAAGAAATTATGGCTCAGATTCAAATGATATAGAAATTGAAGTTCCAAGAAAGATAACTTGATTTCACCTTCTAGAGATTGTAAAGAAAGATCAAGTTTTGTTTCTTTGCTTATGGTATTCTTAAAGTGAAATCCTTGCCATTGACAACATTCTTGTTGAGTGGGCCATGTGACAAGGTTGTTGAATGGATCAATAAGACCCTCTTTAAAGACTTGCAACGTTTGTCGATTCTTCTCATTGCAGCGAACATGGGTGAGATTGTTGCCGAGAATGTTTTGGAATGTAAAGGCATAAAATAGGGAAAGGAAAAGAAGTCAAAACTATGATAGAAAGGTCATTCTGATTGGTAGATGAGAAGAAACATTAATTGAGAAGAGATAGATGAATGATGACCTTTTTCACTTTGCTCAATGAAAATTTATATTTATAAAGAAAGATAGGTCATGAGATAATCACCATATGTGGGGCTCTCGTTAGCCATGGAGAAAAGAAGAAACAAAGATATAAATAAGAAATGTTTGATAGGTTTTTGGCCACCAAAAATTTCGAAAGAGCTGTCACAACATCTCAGAATAAATGTTTCATTGATTCCATGATAATTACTTCAAGGAAGGCAAAGGCTCTATATGTAATGATGAAGAAAATTTTGCAACTGTAACAAACTAGATATGTGTAATAACAAACTGTGAAAAATTGTTCACTGTGCGAAACTGTTCAGGTAGGAAAAAGACAAAAAACATAACAAATTGTAATGAACATGATTAATTATTTGGTAAAAAAAATTATCTATGGAAATATCATTATAGTATAAGTCAAAGTAATGGAGGTTAGAGCCAAATATGACATCATGCTGAATTGGTGGAAAGCTAATAACATTAAATAATTAAAGGTTTATTAAATAATTTTAGAAAATATTAGTATTTTATCTTTTATTGGGTTTTTTTTGTTATTATCTATTTAGATAATTAAGATTTTATTAGATAATTTTAGAAAATATAAGTATTTGAATTTTTTTTATGAAATATTTAATAGATAAGCGAAAATCTTAAAAGATGGAAGAATATATCAGAATATATAAGGGATTAAAAATTACAATTTATTTAAATACAAGTTATTCAAATATATCAGTCTTGTTATTATTTCTTATACTGTTTTGACGATTGAAGTTATAAACAAAAATCATACCATTCTTTTTTGAGTTTTGGAGCTACAAGTGAAATTCTCTTCTACTACATGATCAAGATTGAGAAATCATTTGCTATTTAGTTATTCTGATGGGTTGACTTAAGTTTTTCCTAGTTAGTAGTTTTATCTTTCACGAGCATATAAAAACTATAAGTTTGGGGTATTTGATAATTGGTATTATGATGTTTTTTATTATTTTATTTTCATCTTTTATTAGTCCTTTGTATTGTCTTTTTAAATAATTAAAGTTTTATTAAATAATTTTAGAAAATATAAGTATTTTATCTTTTATTGGTTTTTTTTATTATTATCTATTTAGATAATTAAGATTTTATTAGATAATTTTGGAAAATATAAGTATTTGAATTTTATTTGTGATATATTTAGTACATAAGTGAAAATATTAAAAGATTGAAGAGTATATAAGAATATATAAGGGATTAACAATTACAATTTATTCAAATACAAATTTCCAACCCTAGTGAGTCCTATTCGGCCAGCGAGCATGACCAATTTGCCTAGCAAGAAGGCCCAAGTCGTCTAACCACCTGCACATTATGAAAATATTTATATAGAATGCACGACAAATTAGAAAAAATAATCTTTTGGGAATTAAGGAACTAACCGTAAGGGAGAGACCACTGTTGTAGAAAAGGCATATCACGATGGTCAAAAAAGTCTTTTTACTACAACAACTTCACCATTGTTGATCACATTGTTGTTAAAACTTTAGCAAGTGTACCAAATCGTTCAAGTTATAAATTGGTAAGACCGGATATCGTTTTTTAAGAGACTTGTGTAACACCAAACAATCGTATAATTTGTAACTAATATAGACTAAAGAATGATTCCATTAATTAAGTTTTAGATACAATTGAAGTAAATGTGATGCATAAAAAGTAAAATGAACTTTGGTAACTCAAACACTTGGAAATGGAAATATATTAGAAATTATATGAATTGGTAAGTTTGGAGTAAGATTTCACCTACTTCACTCTTATGCATGTAAAATTACATCCTCTTCATTAATATGCTAATGCCAATCAACTAATTTACTCAAACTCAATCCCTTGGTAGAAAGAGCCTATACTTCCTTATTGGATTTCAATCCCTTGAAAATCCTAACAAGTAATTTCGCTTTAAGAATTGAGATCTAAGACAACCAAAGGTCCAAGTTCTATCCCTAGATATAATTTCCTTTAGGTGTTTTGTTCCAGATATAGACCCACGAGATATTTCCCAATATCAAACAAATCAATTATCAAGCTATAAGTGGCCAAATCATAACAAGCATTAAAGGAAGGAAAACAAATACTAACATTCAATAAAAGAGGCATATAAACATTCAAAACAATTGCAAATTACATAAGAGTTCAGTAGTTACATCTATCCCCAACAAGAATGAAATTAGCTTTCCATTGTCATGGAGAGCTCAAGCTTACAAAAGGTGGAAATGGAAGAAAAGGAGACCCAAGTGATAACGCTATCATTGAAGCGATCAAATTAATACTACTAAAATATAGCAACTTCAGTATTGTTAAGATATTAGTCAACAAAATAGAAAGGGTAAATTCAACCCTAAGTCGTCTCACAATGAACACAAAATTGATTTCTAACAAATTAATTCTTATAAAAACTATACAAAGGGGTTAGTCAAATAAAATAATAGAAGTAATAAAAGAAAATAAAAAATTAAAGAACAAAATAACAAAAGATTGAAAGATAAAAACAATGATAAAGAAAATAGGTTGATTTCACTACTTTTTTAAAATAGGATTCATCATTGGTTATCTAAAGATTATTGTTGAATTAATTGTTATCTAAGATTTTCAAATTATCAATGCAAATTCTCAATTAATTTGTTGGCATTATCACTTTAAACCAAAGTACTTTCTCAATTAAAAGCAAGAACTTTGTAGATTAATGATAGTAAATTTGACCAAAGTACATTCTTAATTAAATGTTACTATTTCTAATCATGTCTATTCTTTTACCTCTTATATCAAGTAAAAAGCTAATTAACCAAAGTACATTCCTGAATAATTCTTGTTAAAGTTTTTACCATTAATCAAAGTACATTCTCAATTATTGGCAAAAGCCCATTCAATCACAAGCAAGTTTCTAACTTCAATCAAAGTAAATTCTCAATTAAGATTAAAAACCCTTAGACTCATATGATTGATATGTTATGTAAATTTAACACCATACTAACTTGATACAATGTAAAACTCATTACTTTAACTTGATTAAGAGACCAAAGACATAGAAAAATATAAATCACAACAAGAATTAAAAAACAAACAAATTTATTCATCTAACCTCATAATCCAATAAAGAAATTACAGCAGAATCAACCCTAGAGACTTAACACTCCATGGAATATAGAAATAACATGAAAATAGAATAAGAGAGGGTGGAGAACATGAGAGAAGAGAGAGATGACGAAATTTGAACCCCAAAGGGTTCCTAAGCTCCCTCAATGTGTTTATCTAAGTCTCTTTGTATAGAAGTTGGATTGAACATTGTTTCAAGCTTTTCTGTTGTTGTAATCTTCTTTATGATAATGTAATCTCCTCCAATTATCTTCTAAATAATCCAATATCTTCCAAATATATTTGATTGTTATGGAGATATAAAAATATTTGAAAAGATATTTGCTAGATTAAAAAAATATTTGACAAATATTTTCTTTTGATATTTATTGATATAGTTAAATAAGGTAATTATTTAACAATATCAAATAAAATAACTTAAGATATATTTTACCAAAATTATCTTTAATCATAAACATTTATCAATTATCAAAGCTCTTTTTGTATAAAAAATAGAGAAAATCACAAGGTCCAAAATTTGTTGCATTGGCTCAGCTAAATTTCTTCACTTTTTCATGTTATGATTGGATTGACTTCATGTGATCTTGATTATTTGCTATTCTTGAATTTATCTTTAAGGTGTCATGAAACTTTAACCAATTTAATTTCACACCTCAATGAGCTCAACTTAGCTGCAACTGCACTAATACACCTCAAAATATCAAAAGAATATTTATGCAACTCATAAGTTATTTTTAACATGTTTTTGTATCTCATGTTAAATAAACCTAATTATAAAAAGTTCTAATTTAAATATTCTATTAAAATACAAAAAACTATTAAGAATCTAATATTAAAGGCTAAATGAGTGCATAAATATGCACTCATCACCAAGGAAGAAGAAAGGGTTATTCCCATGAACCCTAATAACCCTCTAAGTGCTCCTGAAGAGAGATCTCATGTTTGGGTGTGCAAAGATCCATATCTCTTCGTGTTTTCGAGCTAAATAAACTATACCTGCCACATCAACAAAAGTGGCATTTAGTGCCCAAGAAGGGTCACTCAGCACCCACCAAAGGGTGTCCAGGTGTCAACTTTGCAAGGAAATTGGTGCTGAGTGCCACTTTACACTTCTTGGATTCTTGTTTTTGTTGTTCTTGCTTTTCCTGGGTGCCAGTGCCTTGATTTGATACAAAAGCTTCTTCTAATTGATTTATGTACACAAAAAGTAGGGATTAATAATCAAATTGAATCATTACAGCTTAAGATATAACTACCTAGAATAACGAAAGAAAGCTAGGATCTAGAAGGCAAAAAGCTAAGGAAGAGTTGGTTTTTTTTCACAATTCATTACTGAAATAATGGTAAAATCTGACATTCTAACCTTTCGTGAAAAATTTAACTAAAATCATGATAGGAAGACCACCATCATGATTGTTGTAAATCATGGTGGTGCTATTCACCGTCGTTATACAAATAAATCACATCAAAATAATTAAAATTTGGATATAAAATTCAAATAATTTGTGTCTGCTGATCATATATCACGACGATCTTTGCTATAAATGTTATGGAAGTAGAATATATCGCGACAATTTTGTCATAACCTGTTTACATTTTCGTTTTACCCAAAACTTGTCGGAAAAAATTTAAAAGATGCAGCTAGTTCAAACAAGTATAATAACTATATAATCTTTGAGCAAAGTTCTTAAACATTTAAAACTACTAAACTAAATCTAACTATCAAATTCTAAATTCTTATATCTAAAAAGAAAATATTATATCCATGTTTTTTGAAAATAGGATAGTACTTTTGAATCCATTGGTTGTTTGTCGGCAAAATTCTACAAAAGTAAATTAAAGTTAAAATTATTACATATGAAACTGAATTAGGACATATGTTTAAATGTGTTAAAAAAGACGTGCTTTGTTTCTCAACACCAAGAAGGGGAGGGGGTGAATTGGTGTTTTATAAAAATGATCGCTTTTGAAATCTTTTTCGCAAATACTATACGTCTTTAAACCTTTCTTGAACCGCAAGCAAAAATGTATGCAATGTAACAATATCCGTATTCAAATAAAGACAGAATGTAATCGATTAATGCAGAGAGATAGGGAGAAGAAAATTCAAACTCTGAGTTTATACTAGTTCGGCCTCAACTGCCTACATCCAGTGTCCTTCCAATAAACCCGAGATTGAAAGCCAATTGCACTATAAATATCTGAGTTATTACAATAGGGGCTTTACAACGACCACACTGTGAAAATGTAAATCACCTCTCTAACTCATTAATCTAATATAGCCAAATACAACAGACTTACAGCATGAACAATCCTCTCCTGCAGTCACCCCTTTGAGAACCTTCTCAAAGTCAAGAACTCCTCGTTCTTCTTCCTAGCAACATGCACAGGGAAACAACAACACTCAGGGTTTGCGAAACTCCTGATTACACAGCAAACACCTTAATTGTGTAGAAGGATCAAACTCTTCAAATCAATCAACCTTGTCTTTCAAGAAATCTTCAAGACTTGAACACCACGACAATTTCTCGTTTCTTGGAGCGTTTGACCACCTCTGTGAAATTTGACGCATTTTAATCGATTACGCTATTAATCTAATCAGTTACATTAAACTCTTATAACAGATTAACAACAATAAAAGCAATTGCAATTAATTGAATGCTCAATTAATTTAATCGATTTGCATTTAATGCTTTGTCAACATATTTAAAAATATGACCGTTGAAGCAGTTATGACAAGCATGAAACAATTTTCAAATCTTTAACAGACTTAATTGAATACATTATCCATGTAATCGATTAAGCTTCAACACAGCATATTTTTGAAAACTTTTCTTCTCAAAATTCATCACAGTACACTTGAAAAATATTTTTGCAAACACATGAGTTTTAATCGATTTACCAACTAACGTAATCAATTCAAAACTTGTTGTTTTGCCATAGTTTAAAAGCTAAAGTTGTCTGATGACTTTAATTGATTAACACAACATTGTAATCGATTAAGTCATACAAATATGCTTGGTGCATGTGGTTTCTTCATTTCCAAAACAAGTATTATGCATACACATATATGATCACATTATAAACACAGTATATGCATTAATCAACATAATATATCCACACATATGCTTGTTTGCAAATCTCACAGTAAGCATATATAACATAGTACACATTACATACACATGTGTTTTTATTAACTATGTGTTGTCATCATCAAAAACACACATCAAGGAGTGTGGGTTTAGCTAACATTATGCTTCCCCTATCAACAAAATGGGTATATTATATTATCTCAACCCAACCGCTTTCATAACCAACTTCCACAATGGTTGACATCCATTGCACGGTGTAGTAGCCATACTCAAATCTACCAATTTGTTTATTACACTACAACATAGTTAATCTCATTAGATAAATTATATGATAATAGATAGTAAAATGAATGATATTATAAATACCTTAAGGAATTTCCATGTGACTTGTTGAGTTGTGGCACTTGATCTACCACTAATATGCTTTTACCATTAAAAACACTAAATATAATAACATTTAATGTTAGAAAACATGACATTATATGTTCAAGGTCAATGATGTAGTAGGCTTTTCTTAAAATAGACTTACATATCTACTATATTTTTCAATGTGTTATAGGATTTTTTATGATAACAACAAAACCATGCAGCAGTACGATTAGGTACTGATATAACTAACAGCTACCAATGACATCTGCATTGAAAATTAGTTAAAACATATTTAAAAGGTTAAAATATAACCTATTGAATAAGGATAAACTTATTTAGCTATATATGAAGCAATGTGAATTTGTTTATTTCCATCCATTATGGCTTTGTTGATATACATTCGTCTTTCTATAGGGGAGTTACCGACTGATTGGGTGACTTAGGGGTCTATAAACCAATATTTGTCATCCTTCCTCGCTTCTAAGCAAAAATCATGCAAGTACCTAAATTTTATACATTGATACCTTCCTCAATGTGTATAAGGCAACCAAAAGAATGATTAAAAGTTAACTTACATGATCCATAACTTCACAATAGATATGTTTGACTCCTGGTTTTTTTTGTTAAGGTCTCCTCTAAAGCAGATTGGTAAATGTGTAATGGAAGCTTGCTTTGTCTGCAAAAAATAGTGGCATCTCATGGAATCTCCATTGGATCTGTACCTATGGATGCAACAACCTCCCTCAATATTGCAAGTGGATTCTCAAGAGACAATATTCTTTTGGTAGTGACTTGAAACTCAGTTTCATGTTCCTAAACACACAAAAAAACATGAAATTAGTCAAGAATCTAAATATTGCATATATAAATATTAGTGTATATATTTACTGAAGTGTAACATGGCATCATCCTCACGTAATCTTTGGGCCAAGTTGTGAAAGTTTGTAATGCTTCTGATACAATACAGACCTCTGATGTTGGTATAAGATGTTGGTATAAGAACTGTAACATCACCATAATGTATCGTCTCTACCATAACCTTTAGGTTATTCCACACTAGAACTAAGAGTGTTCGTATCTTGGCACCTAACTTCAAAATTGGACAGATTAAATTATCCATCAGGGACAATCACAGGTGTCTTACTTGTGCTTGCTTTTTCAGGTTTGACTTGGAGCCTCTAAGCAATTCTTCGTTTCATTTAACGAGAGGTATATCCAAATAATGATCATTCTCTTCACCCTTTGCAGCAGATTTCATTTTATTTTTTGAGGCTACTTCCTTTCCATTAACTGAAAAAACAAAACAAAACTTTGATTATATTATGATTCCATAAACCATGGTCATGTATGTGAAAGAAGGTGACAAACAAGAGAACAATATTAACTATTAAAGACTAAATTATAATATTAACATAAGATAATTTATGAATTATATGTACCAATATAGTAAATCTTCACACGAGTAATGCTTATGAAGTCAAATAAAGTGTCATCAAAGTCATCTTCATCAAAATTATTTCCTCCCCTGCTTTTATTTTGAGTGTTTTTGTGGCATTAGCACCCAAAGGAGCATTGTTGAGAACTTGGGGGTGTATTGGTCCCTGATGCGTTCCATTGTTAGTAACACAAAAGTTTATTCTATTTTTAGTCATTTGGTTTTTTCTGCATAAATCTGTTATACGTATTTCTACCACTTTAGTTGTCCTCTCCGTTTCTCCAAACCTTAGAAGGAGGTTTAGTGTTGCATCAGTCTCATAATTGAAAAGCTGTTTGGACTTTGGTCTTGGGATTTCATTATTCAAATCTGCTGAAACTTCTGAACTTTTTGCTGCATCAGTTTCGACCTATTTGAAACATATCTGATATTCAGGTTCATATTTAATTTGCAGCAACCTGAGCTCCCTGATATGATTATTTTTCTTCTTTGAACTGCATTTCAAATATTGACAAACATATAAGACAACTTCTAGTTGAACTTTTCAAGGATATTGAAGGTTTTTGTGTGTCAGCTAGCAAAAAGTTGTTATTTTTTTTCAGTGGTTAATTGAAATATTTGCATCTTTTTTTATGAACTTTACCGTTTTAATTCAGTTTTATATTTAAGTGTCAGGATCCTACAAAATTTTAAAGTTAACTTGAAAAAAGGATAGGTCTTTGATCCCCCCTGATCTGTTTGAGTTTTTCTTAGACACTTGTATTAATTTTCTTTGCAGTTTGTAGAAACTGTTTTGGAGATACATGCAGGTACATTTTGCTCTTATATATGCTTGTGATCTCGTAATGTTAGCTGATGGTTTCAAATAGAGTTGATCAAAGCAATACATGAACTTTGTATATACATATAGACTGAACTGTGATTTTCTAGATGATGCCAATAACCATAGAAGTTGTTCATGGATTTCACAGAAGAGGGAAAGAATGTTCGGGTTTGGAAGTCAGCAAATGATATTGCCTTGTAGAATGTTCACTCTTGCTTACCTTTACTCCACTAATGTTCATGTGATACACTACACAGTTTATTTATTCAATCATGGTTACATTATTTTGACAATTTCATTTCCATTTAATCGTTTGAAGAATGACTTAACTGTCACTGTTTCACTGTGGTTGTTGATTGATCAGTATTTTACGGTTGAACAAAGATAGGAAAAGTAAAACTGCATATATATATATATATATATATATATATATATGAGAATTTGGATATTCTGAGTTCTTGATTGCATTCTTCTGCTGAATATTCTAAATACACTCTTTTGATGTTTACAAATATATTAAAAATCTTTTTAATATATTGACATCAGAAATAAAAAATAAAACAAAAATTTAGTAGGATATATATATATATATATATATATATATATATATATATATATATTAACATGCAATACTTTTTACTATGATGAGAATTTATTGTAAAAATTATAATGAAATAAAAAATTATCTTTGTATGACCAATCTTTTCAGCATGATTGGTTATTTGGCAGCGAAAAGAAGGTAAAACTTTTTATTCCGTTTCGTGATACCATACTCGTTACCCTTGTCTTCTGCAATCTACGCACTGCAAGAATAATTTTACCTATCCAAGATACATCACAAAGTGTTTCTGCAAGAAATTACTAAACCTTTTTAGAACGTCTTTTGTCTGTATCTTGTCTTTATGAGATTTTGTATTTTTCATATAGTGGGACTTTTTTTAGGGTTGTAACCAGGCTTTCAAAATCATGCTATGTTATTCCTAATTTTCTTCTTATTTTCTTAATTTTGTTATTATGTTTTTATTTTATTACCTTAATAAGATATTTTATTAAGACTTAAATATTAATGCAAATTATAATTTAAATAAATATTTATTATTAGACCTTACTTAATTAAGATGTAAGAGTATGATCCTTGAAAGACTTCTCTTCTGATTTTCTATTTATAATGATAAAATTATGATACAATAAGATGAAAGATAAAAAAACTGCACTAAAATCCTAGATTCAGAACGTAGTACAACTCTTAGGTGGAAGAGGAAATAGTTTCCAACACAACTACTTTCTTTCCAATTTTAATACTTATTTTAATATTTCTTCTTATAACATATAATCAAGCATGAAACACATTAATTCAATGTGATATTCCTTAAGGACTTGGCCATTTAATTTAACAAACTCAGTACAAATTATTTTTTACAATAATTTTTTTCAAATAAAATGACAATTAATTTCTAAGTATTTTTCTCATGAAATATTGGATTGCACACAATGTGAAGAATAACTTGATCATTACAATACATCTTGATGGTTTGGATTTCATTGAAGTTAAGTTTTGAAAAAGTTGTTTTACCTATATAAGTTCACAAATAAGAGATATTGTTGTTCTATATTCAACTTTAGTAGTTGATCAAACTATTATATTTTGTTTCTTACTTGTTCAAGAAATAATATTTCTTTGAAGGAAAACACAATATCACATACTAGAGCACTTATCAATAAGGGAATCTGCACAATCAACACCATAATACCTAGATATTTGAATGTTTCCTTCATCTTCGTATAACAAACCTTGTTTTGAAGCTTTTTTCGAGGTACCTTAAAATATGAATGATAGCATTCCAATGATCAACGCATAGAGCTTGCATGAACTAACTAATAACTCCAACTAGCCTCATTTATCTCTTTGGATCAAAGAATGATCCACCTTCTTTTGTCATTAACTTTTGATTTGGGCCAATTAGACTATCTACTGGTCTATAATCAATCATACATATATCTTGTAGGATATCTAGAGCATACTTCCTTCGATAAATTACAACAACATCATTTAACTAAGCTACTTCAATGTCCAAGTATTTAAGGTTCCTAAGATCCTTGGTTTAAAAATGTTCACACAAGTACTCCTTTAGTTGAGGTATTCCAACTAAATCATTTCCTCTAGCTACTATATCATCAACATATACTATTAGATAAACACATTTTTCAAGAGAGGTACGACCATAAAAACTGAATGATTCGCTTTACTACGTTTCAACCCAAACTTTTAAACAATTGAACTGAATTTACCAAACCAAGCATGTATTGATTGATTGAGACCCTAAAGAGAATGACACAACTTACAAACCATACTAGAGTCTCCCTGAGCATATGCTGATATCTTGTTATTTATCTTTATTCTGGATTAACAATTATATTTTCTTAAGTTGTTTACTAAGAATAAGACATATCACAAGTCTTCAACAATTTCTTTTATCATCATTAAAAAAAGGGAGATTATTAGCAAAAGAAGATGTACATCTTGCTTCAATATAGAGTTTTGATAATGATGACTCATGGAGAATTGTTCAAGACTTAAAAGAATGTTTGGATTCAAAATATACATTGAAGCCTTAACAATTTAATGGTTGAAGTGTTGTAATTTGTGTATTTTATTTAAATTATAGATCAATAGTCAATAGATAGAACTCAAGCAACATAACACTCAGAAAATAATTTTTGAAATATTTTCTGAAACAATTAATTACCACTTATGTTAGTTGTGAAAAGACTTGAATTTTCTGACCTAATTTTAAAAATTAGACTCTATATATATTTTATCTAAACCTAATTTGGAACAAAACTTTTCACTTAGAGATTTAAGAGTGGTGTTACAAAAATTCTCAGTATTTGTGAAAAGGAACTTTCAAAAACCTAGTCTGTATAAAACAATAACTTTCACTAAATGTGTCTTAAATGATTAAATGTTACTATAGTTATTAGAAAAGTTGTTTATCATTTATGTGTCAAATGATGTATAGTTCACCCTTTGTGTTGTTCGTCATACCTGTCCTATTAATAAATTTTGATTTTTCTTTTGGATGTGTCAATTGTAATCATCCCTTCTCGCATGACATTTTTAATCCTCGTAGAACTCACTTCTCCTGATGTTCCTTCTTTGGATGGCCGTTTTGGCCTTTGAATTGCCAACTTCACATAAGGCAGCTTCAATGAATTCAAGCTTTAATTTACTTTTTTTCTCCTTGTGTTATTACCTACTTTTTTGCATTCTTCTTGGTTTGAAGTGAAATCAAAGATCTTGAAATGGGCAATATTTTTGCTCTTGACTCATTAATGGTTTGTAGTGTTTCTTAATGGTCAAAAACTGTCATTTACTTTTACCTTTCACAACTTCCATTGTCACCATATTTTGACTAAGTTTTCATTGTACTTTACTCTTTTAATTTGACTAAAAACTATTACGATAATCGTACATCTCTAAAATCGAGTGAAACTTACAACATTTAAATCGAAGGAGCATATCTTAAAGTTATGCTTGAGAAAACTCGATTATCCCAAGAGAAAAGAATTATTGGAAGGAAATTTTAATGAAAAAACCAGCAATATAATTATTAGAAGAAGTGAATCCTAAAATAGCAATAGCTAGAAGAACGTTATCCTTTAAATAAAAATGGTTGCACACATTTGGAACGGTTAAATAAAATACAAAGTAGAACTTACTAAAAGTTTATATTTCTAAAATTGAAAATGTGATATAAACATTATGAAGAATACATATTAGATACTTTATAACCTAAAATTACATTTATAAAACACCAACATCTTTTTTTATGACCATCCGATACAATCTCTTATTTTATCTACAGATTGATTTTTCTCTCTATTGGTCTGTTTATTTTATTAATCTTTTTCCATAAATCATCTAAAGCGGTTATTTAAAACTTAATAATTATAAATTATAAATAATTGAATTATAGTACAACAATTCACCTACAGTATGAAGTACTAAACTTTGCCAATAACACTCCATTTCAATGAAGCTATATATACAAGAATGTTCATGATGAACCCTAATCTCATTACCCAGAGAAAAACAGATAACAACAAAATAAAAGATAGTAATTAACGAAAATTCAGAAATTGAAAAAACGCTTCTGGATACCATAGTGGACTGAGGCTCTTCATGACATCATTCAGAAACCAGAGCTAAGCTGCAAATTATCCCTCCACTTCATCTCCTATTTCAAACATCATCCACACTTCCAGCTTTCAATTCCAGATACAGTGTTTAACTTCAATTTTCGAACAAAAAACATCCAAATAGGTTCAAAATAAACACATATATGGATAATTGTAACTATTAGATAAACTGAAAACAATTTCATAACTTTTTCCTAAATATATAACAAAAATTATAATGTTAGTTTTACTAACCTGAACTAATTGTTGTGCTTCTCACTTACGGAAGTTATTGAATTTGACCATGTAAGTAACATAAAGTTGGTCATACATTCGATTGAGCAATCGATAGTATTTGTGTCTCCATTCCCTAAAAAAGAGCAAAGAGCCAAAAAGACCACAAAATCCAACTGCAAACCCAACGCCCATTCCAAGATAGAGTGATTCTTCATCAACTTCACCATCTTCCTTGATTCTATGTTGAATTGTATTAACATCATTTTTTTTCATGCTACACTTTCTAAGAGGAGCTCCACAAAGTTCCGGGTTCCCATCATAGCTTGATACACTGAAACTTTGAAGTTGAGTCCCTATTGGAATTTGTCCAGAAAAATTGTTGCATGATAGGTTTAAATAACTCAGAAAAGACAAAGTAGCCATGTTTTCTGGAATTTTTCCAAAAAGCTTATTATTAGAGAGATCAAGAGATTCCAGATTTTTCATTCCTTCAATTGTCTTAGGTATTGTTCCAATCAAATGATTATAAGATAAATTCAATGTTTGAACTTGAATCAGCCGAAATAATTCCGAAGGAATCTCTCCAGATATCTTGTTAGCTGAGAGGTCAATGGTTCGTCTGTTCGAGTCAAGTTTAAGTTCATAAACTTGACCTTTTTGATAGAAATCAATGTCATGTCCAGTAAAGAGATGTGTTGAATAGTTATATGCTATCATTTGTGTTGTGTTATACGTAATATGAGGAATTGATCCTGAAAGCTTATTGTGGGCAAGATCCAAGTGAATCAAATCAGAAAGAAGGAATAGTTGAGGTGGAATACTTCCCTCAAACTTATTAGATCTTAATATCACCACTTGTAAGTATCTGGACATGTTGTTTGGTATAGTTCCAAAAAATTCATTTTTTTCAAGGTCTATAACTATTAAATCCGTCGACCATGAGAGTTTCTCAAGAACTTCACCAACTAAATTATTATTCCGTAGGTTGATAATAATCAAATTTTTCAAGTTCTGCCAAACGTGTGGAATTGATCCTGTGAAAGAGTTACGAGATAAATCCACAACTTGGACTCCTGGTGATAAGAGAGGGAGTGTTCCTGTGAAATTATTATGGTTTAAGAGTATGATGTCAGAGTTTAGCAAGACGTTCGATATGTCTCCACTAATTGAGTTGTTGGATAAATCGATAATGTTGAAAGTTCCAGCTATGAAGTCACAAAACTTTTCTTCTTCCACAAATGAAATTTTTGAGCCCGACATTTGTAAACCAAAAAGTGACTTTTGAGTATATATCCATGGTGGAAATTGAGGACCTTGATTTGTATCATACAAATCAAGACTTTTAAGTTGGAACGGAGGAATCCATTTAGGATTGAAAAGAAATGTAAACCTGGTGTTGCTCAAGTCCAACTTTTCTAAATTGTGGAGTCTAGAAAAATGCATGTCATTTATTGTACCAGAAAAGGAATTAGAGCCAATCCTTAGGGTAACCAAATATGTGAGATTTCCCAAAGTCAAAGGAATAGAACTGGAAAACATGTTGTCTGATAGATCAAGGTATTCCAAACTCTGACAATTAAACAAACTTGAAGGTATTTCACCATATAAACTACTGTTTGCAAGATCAAGATGAGAGAGATCACGAGTGAGATTAAACAACGAATGTGGCAATTCAGAGTTGAAATGGTTTAAAGAAAGATCAAGAGTGACAAGTGAAGTCAGATTCACATGCTTTAAAGATGGACATATGTTGGTTAGTTGACAATCCCTCATGTATAGGTCTGATAATGAAGCAGGCATGGCTAAAAGCAAGTTGGTTTCTTCGTGAAGATCAATTCCACTAAAGTCAAGATATTTCACAGAATGAAGTTGAGAAAGCCAATGAAGATTATCCATGGAAATATCATTATAGCATAAGTCAAGGTAATGGAGATTAGAGCCAGATATGACATCATTCTGAATTGGTGGAATGCTAATAACATTAAAGTAGTTATAGCTCAAATCCAAATGATAAAGAAATTGAAGTTCCAACAAAGATAACCTGATTTCACCTTGTAGAGATTGATCAGATAGATCAAGTTTTGTTACTCTGTTTGTGGTATTATCACAGTGAACTCCTTGCCATTGACAACAGTCTTGTTGAGTGGACCATGTGACGAGATTGTTGGATAGATCAATAAGACCTTCTTTAAATATTTGCAAGGTTTGTTGATCCTTTCCATTGCAACGAATATGACTGAGATTATTGCAGAAAATGTTTTGGAAGGTAAAGACATAAAAGAGGAAAAGAAAAAGAAGTGAAAATTGTGATAGAAAAGTCATCATGATTAATAGAAGAGAAGAAGCATGAGTGATGACGGTTGTCCCTGTGCTCAATGAAAATGTATATTTATAAAGATGGTGGTCATGAATTCCTTAAAAAAGAAGGAACGAAAGAGAGCTTTAAATTGTGAAATTTCTTCGAAACTTCTCACTCGAAATGATGACTCTGGACAACAAACTTTAAATTGGAAAATTTGTTTGAACCTTATCTTTAAAAAAAGTGGAAAAAAAGCACAGATATAACTTTGGAAAAGAAAACTTTAATTGCTTCTGTCAATTTTCTTCTTTGACCTTACTTTTTAAAAAGTGCATTTTATAAAAGGAAGTCATTTAATATGTTGATTTCTAAAGTATTTTAAAAGATTTTGTTTCGTTCTAAATTTAAATTATATATTTATTTCGTTCTAAGTCATATCCTTTTCGTAAAACACGCATGGAGGTTATGAAAATTTATTGTGAAATTAAAACAAGGGTTACAAGAGAACTTTAATTTAAATTATGGAATTTCTTTCAAATTTGTGTTTTATAAAAAAAAAAAAGTGCAGAAAAACACATATAACTTTGGGAAAGAACACTTTAATCACTTTGGCGAATTTTATTTGAATTTATTGTTTTAATGTATATTATCTATATGAAGACGTGAATACGATTATTTGGTCCTCTTTTATACTTTATTTAGTTATATATGCTTATCATCCGGAAATTAATTTTAAAAATTATATTTGTGCGCAAATTAAATTATATATATATATATATATATATATATATATATATCATTCTTGTATTTTATAAAAAGATATTCAATAAAGCCTATATTATAATCAATATAAAATTTTATTTGTCTTATAAAAATTTCTGAAAAAATAAATATATATTTTAATTTAAGTGTGAAATATAATTTTTAAAGTAATTTAAAAATAAAAATATATTTATTATATTTTTTATTTATATTTTCCTAAATTACGAAATGATATATTTACTTTTCAGATGTGGGAAATCAAAATGCCATTTTTCAGCATATTTCTTTTAAAAAAATTATACTAGTGGGAATGTTTCTTACACAATATTTTTCAATTCTTTCTTCTAAAATTTATTTTGATTTAATTTTTTAAAATGATTTAATTTGAATTACAATTTTAAAATATAGATAACATAATTTTTCATATTAATTTCAATATTTAGTTTTTCTTCAATAAACAAATTTAATGTGAAGAAAAAGGGTTGTGTTATGAGATATCTGAAAATTTTTGGAAGAATTATTGTTTTATAAAGATAGAGAATATCAAACCTTTGAATTATTTATATTTTGTTGTTTTCTTCAACTTAGTGGTATTTTTTATTTCTTGAAAAATCATATTTTTTTTCTAATCAAGCCTCATTATAACATTTTAATCTAACCAGATGTATGAAGTGTGTAAATTAGATGATGAAGTTATTTGATAACATCATTGATAAACACTTGTGTGTAGAGTGAAAAACTTATGCTTTATAAGCTAGTTTAATTCAATAGTCTAGTTATTATTTCTTATATTGTTTTGAGGATCAAAGGATAAAACAAAAACATGCTATTCTCTTGAGTTTTGAAGTTACAAGTGAAATTTTTTATTGTTGCATGATTAGGATTGAGAAGTCATTTGCTATTGAGTTATTCTGATAAGTTGACCTGAGTTTTTCCTAGTTAGTAGTTTTATCTTTCACGAGGACATGAAAAAAAATATAAGTTTGGAATATTTTGATAATTGGTATTATCATATTTTTTATTATGATTATTTTTATCTTTTATTAGTCTTTTTGTTATCTATTTAGATAATTAAGATTCTATTAGATAATTTTGGAAAAGTAAGTATTTGAATTTTATTTGTAAAATATTTAGTAGATAACTGAAAATCTTTTATCAAGAATTAACCGTTACAATTTATTCAAATACAAATTTTCAAGCCCAATCAGTCTTATTCGGATAGTGAGCATGACCAATTCACCTAGCAAGAAGGCCCAAGTCACTCAATGACCTACACGTTACGAAAATCTTTAAATAGAATATGTGACATATTAGAAAAACAAATTTTTAAGAAATAGGGAACTGATAGTAAGGAAGAGATCATTGTTGTAGAAAAGGCGTATCATGATGGTTAAAAGAGTCTTTTTACTATGACAAATTCACCATCATTTATCATGTTGTCATGAAAATTTTAACTCAAATCAGGATGAGAAGACCGTTATTGTGATTGTTGTAAATCACGACAGTGCCATTCACCGTTGTTATACAAATAAATTATATCAAAATAATTAAAATTTGAATTTGAAATTCAAATAATTTGCGTCTGTCGAGCATATATCACGACAATCGTTGTTATAAACATCATGGAAGTAGAATATATCGCGACAATTTTGTCATATCTTTCGTTGAAGTTGAGATTTTTTTTTAAATAACCTTTTACATTATCGTTTTACCCAAAACCTATCAAAAGTTTAAAAAATGCAGCTAGTTCAAACAAGTATAATAACTATCTAATCTTTGAGCAAAGTCCTTAAACATTTAAAACTACTAAACTAAATCTAACTATCAACTTCTAAATTCTTATATCTAGAAAGAAAATATTGTATCCATGTTTTTTGGACATAGTACATCCACCTATATTGGACTGGTCCACCAAGTCTTGCCTCATATGGAAGATGTATAGAGAGATGTTCCATAGAATAAAAGAATGAGGGAGGAAATATTCTCTCCATTTTGCACAAAATGATTGGAATGTTTTCTTCCATCTTGCACAGAATGAGGGAGGAAATAGAAGAACAAGAGAAGAAAAATAGAAAAGGAAGAGAAGAATCAGATGAAGAGGAGGTGATGCGGTGGTGGCTCGATTGTGACATGACAATGAATGGACGTTGAGGTAGAGGCGTGTCGGTGAGTTTGAGGCACATTGGTGTCCTGGAGGAACGACAGTCACACGCTAGTGACACAGAGGTAAGACGATGGTTGTTGAAGTTAGAGAGGGAGGTGGAGGAGAATGAGGTGTATCATCAATCTTTTAGTCCGTAAGGGCTAACAAAAATTCTTAGTTTCTCCCTAATGTGGATAAGAAGTCAACCAAGGTCTCAATCCAAGGAATGCAACTTCTTTTATAGCTAAATTAAGTCTATGATCACCTTAAAACTAGACAAACATTGGAAGATTGAAAAGAAAGTAAATCCTACTCTACAATAGTCCTAAGATGTTAAGGTAATCAAGCTAAAAAATGAATATGAGCCACTCACAAGCACCAAATTCTAAGAACTTTTTAAGGCAAAAATGCACAAATATCTTCAAATTGGTTGTGTGATGGCGTTGAAAATGATATATGAATATGAAAACTCTTAAGAAATATGTAGTGAATGTTTTCTAGGTAGGTTATAGGTTTTCTTAATTTTATGCCTAAAGGCAAAATTGAAAATTGTTTCATGTCTCAATAAAAATCAATAAAAACCCTAGGTTTCACCAAGGATTTGACAATGTTTGAATTATCCAACCTAAGATTTATGCAATGAAATTGACCTGAACATGCTTCTATATGAGTAATTATGTAGAATGAATGCTTAAACTAAACTTAAAACTCCAAAATCACTAATTGGACCAAATTTGACAACAAACACTAAAAAAAAAGCTTTTGATTATGCAAAATTTTGGGTCTGATGCAATAGTATTGGTCTAGCTATGTTCTATATGCATAAGTGTACAAATGCAATTCTTAAACAAAATAAAATATGATAAAAACACAAATTCCCTTATTGAACCAAAACCTGTAGCAAAGCTAGCCAATCTAAAATTGACAGCAAATTCATACTGTGTAGATTTTCGGGATTTTGTGATTTGTTATGCATGGAATGATGTTTCTATAATCTGAACATTTATATTATGATGCTAACTGAATATTCAAACAAGGAATTGAATATGCAAAAACTAAAAAGTATAGATGCAATAGTACAAAATATTAAAAATGATGCGGTCACAATATTGTAAATATAAGAAATTTTTTTATACTAATTTTATTAGAAATAAGTATAAAAAATATTAGATGGTAAAATTGTAAAAGTTTACAAATATTTTTATTGCAGTTGAAATCAAAACAAGTATAAAAATTCATTTTTTCTGAATCAGTTAGACTTAAAATTAGTATAGAAATAGTGTATGGGTAAAAATGTAATATTGAAAATTATTTTCATTTCACGTTTCAGTTTCCATGATATCCTTCTCCTTCTTTTTCGCTGTACGAGAGATAAGTCTGGACATAATTAATTGAATTGTACTAAATTATAGTTAACTATATTTTTAATAAGTTAAAAAAAGTGAACTACTTAATATTATATTTAACTGAATTGTTTAAGATTTTAGTTTAAAAAAACTGAACTTGTATCATGTCTCTGATTGTCCGTCTTTTCTGTACTGTGAGTTCCACTCAAGTTAATGTGCGTACAGTGAACATATATTACGCACAAGTTAACAAATCAAGTCAAATTAACTATCACCATTTAAATTAATTTACAAAATTAGACCAAAAGTGACATAACTCTCCACTGCAAGTTCTTCAGGAGAGGCAATTCATAAAAAAAAAAACTTTTAAATTAACAATATTTTATAATACTTTTTATAACACTTCCTTTACCATTTAACTAACATTTATATTGCTCAGATGTATTTTTTTAACAACTTTTATAAAACTTATATATATAGAAATACAATATGTTATTGGATAAATGATTATTTAATCAAAATTAAAATTTTACATCAATCATGTAAAAATTATCTACAAACTGAAGTCAATTATTAAAACCAAAACTCAAAATTGAATATAAAACATTAGTGTCAAATCATCCATGTTGATTTGTATTTTATATGGTTTATTATTCATAAACTTATTTTATTGAGGATTTTTGTTTTTAAGATTGCCAGAACAACTTGGACATTTTAGCACTTAAAACCTGTTAATTTTTCTCTCTCTTACTGTCTGTAACGTTTGCAATGGAGCCATGCAGTGAAATCAATTAAACAAGTGGTGAGAAAGAGGGGAATGTGGTTATAATATAATAATAATAATAAGGGAAAATATATAACATAATCCTCTAATAAAAATTAACATCAATATCATCAATTATTTTGTTATTAGAGTGAAAAAAAATGAACGAATAGAGCAAAAACAACAAATTGCGATGTCACGGGTTGTTATGTGTGAGTGAGAGAGTATGGAGATGAGAAAGAAACAAATTGGATAAGTGAGAGAGGTGAATTATGGTTAAACAAGTGTTTCTGCTTTTTTCAATTAGAACTACGTTAGGGATGACAAAAAAAAAGTTGGAGTGAAAGAAATGAAAGAGAAAGGGTTGAGAGAAGTGAGTAAAGATTTAGGGTTTTTTTTTATTTTTAATTTTAAAAATTAAAATTATTAAAATACCCTTAATCTTAAAATTTTTTGTTTACTAAAACTCAGTACACATTACTAAGATATACCAACTACGTTAGCAAACCATACATATATATATATATATATATAATATATGTATATATAATATATATATATATATATAATATATATTTATATATATATATAATATACATATGTATATATAATATATGTATATATATAATATATAATATATATATATATATATATATATATATAATATATATATATTATATATATATGTATATATGTATATATATATAATACATGTATGTATATATATATAATACATGTATGTATATGTATATATAATACATGTATATGTATATATAATATATAATACATATGTATATATAATATATAATACATATTTATATATAATACATATATGTATATGTATATAATATATATATATATATATATGTATATTATTTTAATATTTTATACTTGATGTTTTTATAATAATAATAATAATAATAATAATAAGAAAAATAAGAAAAATAATAAAAATAAAAATAATAATAATAATAATAATAAGAATAATAATAATAATAAAATAATAATAATAATAATATTAATAATAATAATAATAAGAATATTAATAATAATAATAATAATAAGAATAATAATAATAATAATAATAATAACCATAATGATAATAATAATAATAATAATAATAATAATAATAATAAATAATAATAATAATAATAATAATAATAAGTTTATACTTCATGTATATATAACTATATTATTATATAAGTTTCTATTATTTTATTCTTGATGTTTTCTTTTTAATATTATTCTAAAAACCGATCTTATTATCACTGGTATCAGAGCCAAGTGCTCTGAATACTGAATTTTCTTGGGGTGGAAAGAGTAGAATAATAATAGAAAAAGAAGAAAAATAAGTAATATAATATGAATGAGTTCGTAAGGATAAATGATCCACAAGTATCTCCTAGTTTTTATTTTGTAGTTCGTCCTTTACAACCCCCAAAGATGAGTCCAAGTTTTAGTCTGAACCCAGTCATAGAAATAACAAAACATATATCACAAAAAGATAGATTGTTAATTGAAGATCGTACAAGATATGCCTGGACTGTAGTCTAGTATAAAAGTAACATAAAACACTTAGAAAACAAGTTGAAGGAGTTGAGTCATTTTGTTGCTTGATTTAACTACTAGAAGTTTACTCTAAATCTTAATCTAAAATCACTTAAGACGGTGAGGTCTTTGGATTTCTTAATACTTTTCAAAGTCTCCGTGTAGCATCGAGAGGTGTTAATACATTGGTCAGCCCTTAGATCTAATGGTCTCGGCAATAAAGCCTGAGAAAGGTAGTAAGCCCGTTGGTCAGCTAGATAGTGGAAAGAGGTGGTCTTGTAACATGGAAACTAGAGAAAGATTAAGAATGCCAAACTTACTTAGATCTTTGAGTGATTTAAGATTAAGAAACAAAGATAAACAGATAGTACTTAGAACTAGCTAAAATGAAGCTTCTTCTTCTTCAGAAAACACTAAGGATAAAGAATTACAAATTGCAGAAATAGAAAACTCTTTACATAACTGGTCAATACCGATAATAAAAAAATGTAAAGTATACAAACAACATAAATTTTGGTCAACAAATCAAGATGAAGTCCATATTGTAGAATATAGTTTTCCAAGAACTAAAAACAATAAAATTATTAATATTTTAGAACAATCACTTTTAGACCAACATATTAAGGATGGATATAATTTTATTCAGTTAGGATTAATTCAAGTAGCTGCAAAGCCAAACTACAAATTAGGAATAAATAGCCCTATACTTATGATATTAAGAGATATAAGACTTAAAAAGTTTAATGACTCAATAATCGCAATATTAGAAAGTAATCTACATGATGGACTTGCTTTCTTTAACTGTTATCCTAATTTTTCTATGAATATTAAAAATGATAAAACAAGTAATGCAATAAAATTATATGTACAAATACTAGACGAAATTATAGATGAACTATCAGGTCCAATACAAATAATTTATAGAATTTATTATAAAGTTACAAATATAGATTATAATTATAAAGCTCTTAGATCTTCTCCAAAAGATGAAACAATACTTGTAGAAGCTAATCTTAAAAAATCATCTGTACAAATTTCAAAGAGACTAAGTCATGAGGAAGTTATAAGCAAAATCCCTGAAGAATGGATATTAGAAAATATAATAGAAGAACCAAAAGTGTTTAACACTCAAATAAGAGAAATAGTTCAAGAAGGAACAAATATTAGATTGAGAATGAATAGGTCAACATCAATAAGCATAAGAAATCCCCAAATGATATACAAAGGACAACCTTCTAGACATTCAGTTGACAGATCCACAATAAATCTAGATTTAAGAGGATTAAATAATATTACACCAATTGTAACGAAACCTGTATATGAAGATTCAAGAAAATCTGAATCCCCTCATTATTCTCCAACACATTCACAAATATTAAATACTTTAAGTAAAGAATAAACTTTTGAAGTACATAAAAATTGGATTAGATAAGATTTTGAAGCTGATTACAGTAAAGAAAGAAGAGATTGGTATTTTAAAACATTTACAAAACTACAAGTAGAAAAATTTAGAGAAGAATTTTATAATTACCTAAGAAAAAATGAAATAAATTTATACTTCTTTGATTGGATTTCAAATTACAGTAGAGACAATAATTTAGAATATCCCTTTAGTATTAATAAATCTATATGTCCACTAGATAAAAATCAAATACTTGGAAAACAATAAATAATGAAATAATAGAATCAGAGTATTCTCCACAACAAGAAATCGTAATACAACCCACTAAAGATATAGAAATAGAAGCTAGTCCATATAAAGATGTTAAAAGTGAAGATAAGCCTGTACAAGTGAAAGATATTAAAAAATTGCATTCTCAACTTAATTATTCAAATACAGTACTTGATCTTATGACAAAACAATTAACCCGAATAGAAAATAAGACCCAAAAAGAAACTCCTAGTAGTTCAAAAGAACCTATGAAACCAATATATAAATTATTCAACGTACCACAAAAAGAATTAGATTCATTAAGATTAAAAAGTGATACAGATTTGAAAATAGAAGAATTAAAAAATAACTTAGACAAGTTAAATAAACCATTAGTGAATACATTAGAAATCAATAAATTAAAAACATATCCAAAGCTTAGAAACTATTATCCTCGTCCGACAGCTGCTGATGTGCAGTTTGAAGAAAGAGGACAATTGGTACAAAATGCTTTCTCTGGTAATGAAATAGCCGAATGGAATAGATGGAATGAGTGAGCAAGCTATTTTAGATATGACTTGTCAAATGACAATGGCAGCCACTGCCCATAAAACTAAAGGTTGTAGTGACAAATCTGCTGCTATAGCCATTGTACAAGGATTCACTGGCCAATTAAAAGGTTGGTGGGATAATTTCTGCACAGAACAAGATAAATTAGCAATTCTTAATAGTGTGAAAACTGAGACAAATCAAGAAGATGCAGTGTCAACTTTAATTTACTCAATAATTCAAAATTTTGTAGGAGATCCGAATATTTTTAAAGAAAGGTCTGCAAATCAATTAGCAAATCTTTACTGTCCAACAATGTCAGATTATAGATGGTATAAAGATAATTTTTTGTCAAAAGTAACTTTAAGAGAAGATGGTTTTGCTGGATTTTGGAAAGAAAGATTTTTAGCTAGATTGCCTAAGTTATTTGCAGAAAAAGTAAAAATGAATTTAGAAAGACATTATGGTAAACCATTAGTGTATGACGTACTAACTTATGGTCAAATACATAACATAGTTGTAGAAACATGAATACAAGTATGCACAGATTTTAAATTACAAAATAAATTAAGAAAAGAAAGCATGGTTAATAAAAGAGAAATAGGGACATTCTGCCAGCAATATGATATGGAACCTATTAGAGCACCAAGTGCAAGAAAAAAGAAAATAAGTAGAAAACCAGAAAAGACTTATAAAAAACCTTATAAAAAAATCATATAAAAAATTCCAAAATAAAACAAATAATCAAAATATAGAAAATAAAAAAGTTGCAAGAAAACCAAAATATAAAAAACTAAATAAAAAAGAAAATGTATGTTGGAAGTGTGGTAGGCCAGGCCATTATGCTAATAGTTGTAGGGTAGCATAAAAGATAAATCAAATAGAAGATGAAAAATTAAAAGAAAGCTTATTAAATATTTTGATTAATTCTGAACCAGAAGAATCTAACAGTTCAGTAGAAGATGAAGATAGTGAATTAGAGTTAGAACAAATTGAGCAAGGAACTTCTAGTGAAAATTTAGAAGAAGATAGTGAAGATGATTACTGTCTAGGCCCAAAACTATGTAATTGTACAAATTGTAAAAGCATAAATATGCTAACAAGAGACCAAACTTCTACATTAATCTCTATAATAGATAAATTAGAAGATTCTCCACTAAAAGATGAATTTTTACAACAATTAAACAATTTAATAACACGGAGTGAAGAAGTGCAAAAGTACGTAAAACCAATAAGTATGAAAGAAATTTACAATAGGTTTAAGGGTTCAAGTCAACAAATAACAATAAAAGATCTACAAGAAGAAATAAAAAATCTTAAGCAAGAAATACAAATATTAAGAGAAAATGATATATCTTTAGAATATAGATTATTAGAATTAGAAGGAAAAGAGATTATAAGAAATCAGAATGATAAAGAAAATAAGAAAGAAGAAGAAAGTACATCTAATAATAGTTATATTAATCTACTAAGTCTGATAACTACTCATAAATGGCATGCTGAAGTAACGTTAATCATAAAAGAAGAAACGTTCAAAACAATAGCTTTAATCGATTCTGGAGCAGATGTAAATTGTATTCAAGAAGGATTAATCCCAACACAATATTATGAAAAAAACAGTAGAAAAAGTAATCAGTGCAAATGGATCAAAGATGCATATCCAATATAAATTATCTAATGCCAAAATATGCAAAAACAAAGTTTGTTATAATACTTCTTTTGTATTAATTAAAAATATGAATACTCCCATTATATTAGGAACTCCGTTCTTAACCTTATTATACCCATTTAGAGTGACTGAATTTGGATTAGTAACCAATACTTTAGGAAGAGAGATTTGTTTTGAATTTATTAAACCACCAAGGACAAGAGAATTAAACCTTTTAAAAGAATCATCAATAACACAAATAGATATAAAGAAAAAACAGATAAATATGTTAAACAAAGAAATAAAATTTAAAAGAATAGAAGAACAGATTAACAGTCCAAATATTCAAAAAATTATAAAATCTTATGAAGAAAAAATAGAAAAAGAAATTTGTGAAACGAATCCTACAGCTTTTTGGCATAGAAAAAAATATACAATATCATTACCATATATAGACAATTTTGATGAAAAGAAAATTCCAACAAAAGCTAGGCCAATACAGATGAACCAACAATACTTAGAATACTGTAAAAAGGAGATTCAAGAATATTTAGATAAAGGATTAATTAGACCATCTAAATCACTCTGGAGTTGTACAGGATTTTATGTTATGAAAGCCTCTGAAATAGAAAGAGGAGCTCCAAGATTAGTAATTAATTATAAACCTCTAAATAAAGTGTTAAAATGGATAAGATGTCCTTTACCAAACAAAAATGATTTAATAAAAAGAGTACATGATGCAGTAGTATTTTCTAAATTTGATCTAAAATCAGGATACTATCAAATATCAGTAAAAGAAGAAGATAAATATAAAATAGCCTTCGTAGTACCCTTTGGACATTATGAATGGAATGTAATGCCACAAGGACTAAAAAACGCACCAAGTGAATTCCAAAATATAATGAATGATATTTTTTATCCTTACATGAAGTTTTCAATAGTATACTTAGATGATGTATTAATATTTTCAAAAAACATTACTGATCACATTAATCATTTAGACATATTTATTAAAATAATGAAAGAAAATGAATTAGTAGTATCAGCAAGAAAGATGAAAATCTTCCAAATCAAGACAAGATTTTTAGGTTATGAAATTTATCAAAATACTATAACTCCAATACAGAGATCGTTAGAATTTACATCAAAATTCCCAAATGAAATAAAAGATAAACAACAGTTACAAAGATTCTTAGGATGTGTAAATTATATAGCAGACTTTATTCCAAATATTAGAATAATTTGTGCACCATTATATCAAAGACTTAGAAAAAATCCACCTGCATGGATAGAGGAAATGACTCAAACCGTAATAAAGGTAAAAGAATTAGTTAAAAAACTCCCTTGTTTAGGAATACCAAATCCAGAAGACTTTTTAATAGTAGAAACAGATGCCTCGGAATTAGGCGATGGGGGAATTCTAAAACAGAAAGTCCAAGACTCTCCTAAAGAGCAAATCGTCAGGTATCATTTAGGTATCTGACATCCTACTAAGCAAAAATATTCTACTGTTAAAAAAGAGATTTTGGCAATAGTTTTATGTTTACAAAAGTTTCAAGATGATTTATTTAACAAAAAGTTTTTGATTTGAACTGATTGTAAAGCAGCTCCAGCGTTTTAACAAAAGATGTTCAAAATCTTGTTTCTAAACATATTTTTGCAAGATGGCAAGCTTTATTGTCTTGTTTTGATTTTGAAATTGAGCATATAAAAGGAAAGGAGAATTCATTACCAGATTTTTTAACCAGAGAGTTTTTACAGGAAAAACAGCAATGAGTAGAGAACCACTAAATAAAGATCATTATGGTCCCCCACTGGGATCACAAAAACAAGTCTCGACAATATCATTAAGGCCTCAAGTGCCTCAGAATCAACTAAAGGTTCAAGCAACCTTGGCGGAAATATTAAAAACCCCTTCGACGATAACATGTACATCAAAAAACCCTCTCATCAAAACCTCCAATAAATTCACCCCTCTTCAATACCAAAAATTTCTCATTGGACCAAAAGATTTTACTTCAGTCACTAAACCCCAGCAAGAACAAACATCAGAAGAATATATAAATAAACCAAAAATTGTCCCAATTATTATTCTAGAAAAAGCTCGGATATATGACTCTCCAAAAATAACAGCCCAAAATCTATTTCCCAGAGACTTTCATTATCCTCCAACAGACCTAGCCAAAACAAGACTATTTTATGAGTTTATTTTAGTAGATACTGATTCTGCTGAAATATCTCATACTAAAAATGACCAAGGAATTATCCTCTTCTCAAAACTAAAAATCCTAAAAGTATTATCTCCAGAAGAATGGAGCCAAAGACCCCATGATTCCAAATCTTTTTCAAGAACCTTTAATCCTCAGACATA